>OX155963.1:20956430-21316478 GCA_944548615.1 Micropterix aruncella
ATCAAATTTTAGTTGATAAACATTTAAACTCACTGTGTTTTTATGTTAACATGATAACAACACATTCTCCTTTCTTATTTCAAGAAGCTCATAAAATAGTTAACAATTCTGTAACAGATTTACGAAATATTAGATTAAAACACGATAAAAAGTTCCTTAATTTACTAAAGAACTTTCAGAAAATTTGCATTATCCCAAGTAACAATACACGAAACATTTTGAATCCAGTTTCCATTTCAAATTACAGTCATTCCAATGTTAACAAAACAAGGAATTCAAATTCACTTCGAAATGTTATCCCAGCAGTTCACCAAGGTACTCTTTCCTCTCCGATGCACACCCTATCAGTAAACCAAATTACTAACAATATATTTCCATTAGTATCAGATTCCGTACCAATACGTGCCACATTAGTAAACCAAATTAATAACAGTATAACACCATCAGTATCATATTCTAATAATATACAAGGTCCATCTCCTAGAGAAAAAAATGCTGTTAAAAACTTGTCATCCAAAGTAATTAACCACAATGAATATTTAGTATTAGCTAAAGGTCTAAATTTCACACCGACTCAAAATGTGAACCATTTTAGTTTTGGTAATGATGTTGTTAAATTTTGTCGTAATTTAAGATGGCGCGAATTTTGGCATTCAAATCAAAAGAATAACAATAATAATATTAAATTACACAATGCACTAGCTAAATTTCGTCCACACTCCAATAAAGAACCCCCTCCATTACCAAAAAATCATCCGGTAGAAAATTTTATTACTATTTTATTAAACAAAGTAACACAGCCATCTTTTCTAAATAGCCTCAAGCCAACATCAAACTTGTCAGTAGATGAACGTGCAGCTCTTGAGAGTCTTAGCAAGGATACCAGCATCGTCATTTTGCCGGCTGATAAAGGTTCCACTACTGTCATACTTAACAAAACTGACTATGTTACTGAAGGCTTGAGACAACTTAGAGATGAAACTTTCTATAAAAAACTATCTAGAGATCCAAACAAAAATTTTGCAGTGAAAATAAAAAAATATATTGAACAAAATAAATCAAATGAAAAATTATCAGACGAAGATGTTAAAACTTTAATTCCTGATCCTATCAGAACTCCAAATTTTTACCTATTACCTAAAATTCACAAGCCTAATAATCCTGGACGACCAATAGTCGCAAGCTTTAACTCTCCGACAGAAAGAATTTCGGCTTTTGTAGATTATTTTTTACAACCTTTTGTGAAAAATCTAAATTCTCATATCAAAGACAGCTATCATTTTATTGATATTTTAAAGAATACTGTAATTCCAAAGTCAGACGACCTATTATTTGTTACTATTGACGCCATATCCCTGTATACCAATATTCCTCATAATTTAGGATTGGAAGCCATTTCTTATTTTCTTGATGAGAGACCTCATCCTCAAATACCTTCTACGGATTTTCTTTGCAAATTAGCCGAGTTTGTCTTAACGTGTAATGCTTTCTCCTTTGAAGATGAATTTTATCTTCAAATTAAAGGGACTGCTATGGGCACGCGAATGGCCCCTTCTTATGCCAACCTTTTCATGGGATTATTCGAGCAAAATTTTCTTCAAACGCAAAATTTAAAACCCATATTATGGTATAGATTTATTGACGACATAGTAATGATTTGGCCACACGGACAAACTACTCTAACAACCTTTCTTGACGACCTAAATAATTTTGGCCCTTTGAATTTCACTCATACCATTTCTAAATCACAAATTACTTTCTTAGATGTTGATTTAACAATTTCCGAAGGTAAAATTAAAACCGCGATTCATATAAAACCTACAAATAAAGAACAGTATTTACACTTTGATAGCTGTCATCCATTTCACACCAAGAGATCCATTCCCTACTCAATGTCCATTCGCGGACACCGTTTAGTTAACAACAAAGAAAATTTAGATAAATATCTCAATAATCTAAAGCAATCTCTTCTTGAAAGAAAATACCCTGCTCCTCTATTGGATAAACATATTCTAAACTCTGAAGTAAAATATATACCAAAACCTAAAATTTCTTCAAATAAAAATAATAATAATAATAAAATCTTTCTTAGCACCACTTATTTTCCTGGTGCTGAGAAACTGCGAGATATATTATCTGATTTATTCCCCATCATTTCTAATGATGCATCCACTAAGGATCTCTTAGATTCACCGCCAATTTTATCTTTCCGCAGACCACCTAATATTAGATCAATATTAAACAAAACAAAAAATAATCAAAATTTCTCTATTGGTAATAATACTTTTGGGCTTCAACCTTGTGGTCGTCCACGTTGTAAAACTTGTCCTCTGTTAGATCTAAGTCCTTTTTTTACCAGTCCAAATACTACTAATAGTTACAGGGTTCCCTTTCATTGCAGTTGTATTTCAAAAAATATAGTATATCAACTTCTGTGCAAGACTTGTGATGCCTTTTATATCGGTGAAACAACAACACCACTTAATATTAGACTAAATAATCATAGGGCTAGTGTAGGAAATGAAAGCCAACTCCCAATATCTTTGCATGCCAGGGCGCATAATTTATCTTTTGATCAATGTTTTAAAGTTAAAATAATAAAATGCCTTGGGGATAATGCAAAAGAAAGGGACGTCAAATCTTGGGAATTGGCTTATATTTATATTTTAGGCGCTTGCAAAGGTTCCGGTCTCAATAGGCAAAATTAATAAGGTTTATCATATTATCATAATCATCAAATGCTTTTTCTTTTAATTTATAATCATTCATTTTAAAATAACGTTTTGCACGGTTGGTTATGGTACCTTAACTAAATCGTGTAAAATATTATTAATCCATTTCTTTTTGTTCGATTCCTTGAATTTAAATTTTCAACGAATTGTTCGATTTCAGAAATGTCATATATCTTGACGACGGCTGAGCCGAAATATTGATATACATTTTATAAAAATCATTAATATTTAAGAAACACTAATCGCCTATTATTTTCCAGCATTCATTCTCGTCTTTCGCATTGTTGTGTCGCCGCTGTAGGATAAAGTAGAAAGGTTCGAATACCACAGTAGGAAACCGCAAATACTGAGAGAAGAGAAAACGAAAAAGGCGTGGAGTCACTCCTGGTCACCACAGACCAGATAAGTGCCCTTTCATTATTTTATCATTTCATTTATTTAGTGATAAACATAATTTCAATTTGAAAAAAAATATATATATATATATATATATATATATATATATATATATATATATATATATATATATATATATATATATATATATATATATATATATATATAAATATATATATATATATATATATATATATATATATATATATATATATATATATATATATATATATATATATATATATATATATATATATATATATATATATATATATATATATATATATATATATATATATATATATATATATATATATATATATATATATATATATATATTTTTATATATATATATATATATATATATATATATATATATATATATATATATATATATATATATATATATATATATATATATATATATATATATATATATATATATATATATATATATATATATATATATATATATATATATATTTTGATATTAATATTGAAATACTAAAAAAATATACCGTATTTTTTATGTTGCAAATGACCGAGTTACTGACAATGAGTAAATTACGTGATTTTGAATGAATATATAAAATATTTATGGCGACTTCTTTTAGTACGTATGACTTACGTATGTGTGATTTAACGTTTGTATCTTTATAACTTTATGACCACAGGGACACTTATATCCCATCAATTTATACATAATCTATTGAACGAATTTTCACAAAACTTTACCTGCATATTACTTACATCGCCCTTTAACAGTTTTATGTAACAAAATCTACCGCAAAGCTTAACCCGTCGGACGCCGACAGTGCCTATTGGCGTTTTGACCGCCCCCATATATATTATATCAATATATAATATACTTGACTAACAAGATTAATTGCTAGGTAACAGGAGGGAATTCATAAAACAAACGATATAGTTAGTAATTGTTCGCAAAATCGACCAAAAATTTGCGGTGCAGGTTTTTGCGCGTGAAGGCTGGCTTCCGCGCGGTTAATGGTTTCCAAAGGGGTTTTTTTATTTTTTATTAATAATAATACTTTATTTAAGAGAAAGTAGTATAAAAATTATGTCAAAAACTACCCAACTAGGTTAATGCCCGTACTAGAGTACATTTTTTTCTTTTAAATTAATATACGCACGTAATTTTATACTGCAATTAAAAAGTATGGTAATATTTTACATGTTTATATAATATTAAACATTAGACATATAATATTATTCTCATTTATATATAAATATGTACATTTATCTACTTGTAATATTTGCATACATTTGCATTTATATAAATGTATTTATTAGTAATATATAATTGTAATATTAAATTAAATCGATAAATTGTCGTTTTAAACGAGGATATGTGTAATAGTTTCAGCTACCTGCAGGGACTTCAGTGCCTACATTCCTTTTCCCTGCCGGTCTCAAACAGCCACAAAGTAAGTTTTCCCTTTTTTATATGTAAGCTTTTGCATTGTTTTAACTTATCCTGAAAGTAATTGTGGAGTTTAGGAGCTACACAACTAAAGTGCTTTTGCGCAAGTTTAGTTTTGGTTTTTTTAATTAGATGTTTTTCTAACGCACAACCTCTAGTTAGAATGTTGTGGTCAGTGACGTTGTGTGTGTGCGGATTATTGAGATAATAAAGTAGGGTTACTTTTGCATAAATCTGTCTAATGTCCAAAAGTCTCAGCTCTTTAAATAGTTCGTTTGTTGGATATCGATATGGTTTTCTGGACATGACCCCCAGGAGAGCTTACTGCGCTTTAACAAGCGGATCTAACGCCGAATCATAATGCACCAATCGTTAGATTTTTACCCTTGCGGGTTTTTTGAAATGAAATAAACTTTGAACTTTGAACATTATTTGCATGGCGGGAGC
Organism: Micropterix aruncella; assembly: GCA_944548615.1. NCBI lineage: Eukaryota > Metazoa > Arthropoda > Insecta > Lepidoptera > Micropterigidae > Micropterix > Micropterix aruncella. The sequence continues at coordinate 20,961,447 of OX155963.1, forward strand.
ATTCACCCTGTCATGGATCCTATTCACAGCCGGAGTGTATCGGCACGCGCGAGACCCTCATCACAAGCGCCGTCTGATGTCAATTTCTGCCTCTGCCCGAAAGGGGAAAGGGCATCAGTATGCGGCAACCGGTGCGGCCGACGCTGGGCCTCCTCTTGCTACGAGGACATACCCCGCGACGTTTCATTTACAATTGATTATAGTGCCCCGCCCCCGCGATGCACCCCCGAGGATACCCTCATTTTTGCGTCGCCCCATAACGCGCTCGAATCCCTCGTGATAATTCCGCACCGTGATAAGAATAACACGGACACGGGATATGGGAATTGCGAACCTAACGCGCGACGGCCTGCAACCGGTTTCCTTATTGGAGATTGAACCATATTATTACCATTTTATTCTAGATAGCTAGTAGCATTGATTATATAGCATACTAGCTATACCCGGGACACGCTTTGTTGTGGCTGAGTCTGATACTAAATGAATGGGAAACGCACCGATGTCGAATACCCGCGACTTTTGGCACGGTCCGGTGGCGTAGTGGTTAGGTCGCCTGATCTTACATTGTAAGGTCCCGGGTTCGATTCCTGGCTGGGTCACCATTTTCCGTAGGGATCAAATTAACGGAATTGCATTTTCAACTCTGTCGATGAAATGCAATAACAAGACACACACTTACACACATGTTCCATGCACACATACATATGAACATTTCATAGTAGGGTTGGTTGTGAGAGATTGTCATATGTCTATAAACCCGCCCATTGTGAAATTTCACAATAAAGAGTAGAAAACAAATGCAAAAACAAACAAACAAACTTTTGTCGCGAGTTTTCGAATGCAACCATGTGTCAAAATTTCAAGTCAATCGAGCGACTACTTTTCTAGTTTTGTGAGCACAACATATGCAGGATGAATTTATATACTATTACGCACGTTAAACACGCCTACACTGTCTCCTAGCTTGAAATAAAATAATAATAAAAAATAAAACAAAGGAATTTTTATCATATCTATTTATATTATTTTTATTTATTTATTTCCATTACAACTTCACTATTGTGTAGGAATGGCCAAGTATATTAAATTAATCTTAAATTAGTCACTCAGTTAAACAAAGGATAAAATACTATAAATTACACCAAAATTATTCCAATTTCCAAAAAAAAGGGATAATAAAACAATTAAAAAATGTACATTAAAAAACATTGGTAAGTACGATGTTACTTTCAAAGTATTGTAAAATGTCGTGATGCATATTGATAAAATGGCGTGATGCAAATGTTGATGGATGTCTGAAAATATCAATGTTTTTAATAGCCTTTAAATCATCAGTTAATTTGTTAAAAAGCTTATACCCTATGTAAAGACTAGCTCTTAGTATTTTAATATTATTTACATAAAGTTGTCAATTTTGAATGGGGTATACTGGTTTCGATACGTAATAATTAAGCACTTTAAGTTCAGATGGGCCAAATATATGGGATTCTATCTCTCCGTATTATTTGTGCGATGTAATCAGTCTATATAAAAATGCGAAAGTGGACACTAATATTTTAATGTCATTATTGTTATAATTGGTTAAATTATTAGGATTTTATTATGAATCAGTCTTAAAAAAACATTTATTATCAGCGTTATTATAAGAGTCCAAATAAATTGCTATTAGTTTCGCTCGGGGAGTCTGGAAACAAGTCCGTTTCCTCCAATCGATTCTGCATTCCGACAGAGGCTATCAGTCGGAATGCACAATCGATTGGCGACGCCGCACGGTGCGTCAACGTACAAGAGCGCCCGAAGGTTGATTCTTAGGGAAAACTGGCACACAGGCCACAGTCCTACTCATGCTCCCACTTCTGCGTGGAGGCTGCCGGATGGGTGTTGACCCGTAAGTTTAGGCGACCCTTAAGTGTAACTGCAACAGGGCCCACCATGTTGGAAAAAAATGAAATCGAAGACTATGGCGGTTGTTTCACATTATAAATAGGTTTAAAAACGAATTTACAGCGTGAATTTTGTAGCACCGATCGCTTCGGTGATATTTCAACCTCCGTTGTCCGCGGTAGACTGAGGCGTCGTCAATGTGTGCTACAAACTTCACGCGGTAAATTCATTTTTAAAACTATTTATCAATAAAATGATATGTACATATTTCCCCTATAATGTGTGAAGCAATAATTGGGAATACTGTTATCCTCTCTTAGTCTATCCGAGAATGGGAAGAAAATGGTCGCACGCTCCCGATTTGCTGATGGTATGTTTCGCTAAGGACACTCCTGATAGACATTGGGGCAACGCTAGTGCCTCCTTGAATTAGGCAACTCTTTCCTCAGCTTCGTTTAGCCTCCTCGTTGAGTGTCTCCGGCCGTCCTTATCTCATACGAGGAGAAAACACGCGGCATACAAATAGACTCTGGCTATATCCAGCGCACGGCATTGTACAATACTTACAGTCCCTTGCCATATTATTAGACACGCCGTACATATCAGTACTGATTTACTCTTTTTAATATCCGTAAACCTAAAAAAGATAGTTTTTAGCGTTTATGGTTATTCATTGAATTATCTTTTAATTTATGTAAATAATAAAAAATAGCCACCATATTTAAAAGGAACGGATCTTACCGCATGAGATAACAAAATCATTAACATTTCGTCGGCATTAAATTAGACGTCTTCGCGGGGAGGATTGTGGAAATAAGATCGTTTCTCGTTATTTATATTATTTATTTATTTATTTAATTATTATGTAATTCAGAATCATTTACAGTAAAATGGACATGTACAATAAAAAAAATATTTAAAAAAACCAGTAGCAGAAAACTGTCACCAGTAATAATAATAATAATAACTTTATTCATTCAAAAACATAAATTTACAATTGTATTAGTTGCAGAATCTGCCTAACTAGGCCATAGCCCGTACCAAGGAAAACTCTATGTATGGCAAATATTTCTTCATGTGCTCATAATATTAAACTTAAACTAAAATAATATTTTAATGTCACCTAACTAGGCGTCCCAAGGCGGACATTTAAATTATTGTAAATATATGTATGAGCCTATATAAAAACTAAGTAATGTAAAGAACTTAATAAAATTGACAGAGAGCCCGATTGCGTTTCTTCGTGATCTAAAATAGGAACTTAGTTTAACCGAACGAGACAGAGCAATACGTTAGAACGGAATATGAATTGAACTATCGTCGATTTTCCCACATCAAAACTACCTGTCGAACTTATAGACGCCCGAATAAGTTTCACATACACATTTCGTGCGGTGTTTCCGTGCGGTGATTTAGCTGCTTTATCTTTGGTGGGTAGATTTAATGCAAAAAAGTGACATCCGTTCATATCATATTCCGCTTTGACGTATTGCTCTAGGCTCGATTGCTTTTCTTCGTCAAATAAAATCGGAAATTATTTCGTGTGAACGAGACATGGCAATACAATACAATACTATACAATCAACTACTCCAATAGATAGGCATTCCTACACTTGGATGCGTCACAAAATTAAATGCTTAAAATTTAATTAATAAAAACATAACTATCATGATAGTTGTCATGGCTGTAATATTATATTCAATATTACCTACTTACAAATAATGAAAACATACTAATGTCAGAGAGAATAATATATTCAAATAGATATGCAAATTCTATGTAGAATAATCAACGTAAAATAATGTTATTGTCAATCCAGCAATATGCCTTCGTATTTTTTTAACATTAATAGATGTATACTAAATTATATGAGAATTAGAATGTCAGCTATTATAATACCGTTATGTTTAAAATTTTTAAAAAATTACTAAATATCAACATCGAAAATAAACTCGGAATTGTCAAACTCCCGTATACCATAAATTGGGTTTCTTACGAAATTATTTATAATTATTTTTTTAAATTGGTCCTCTCCAAGGCTTTTCATTTGGTCTGGAATCTTATCATAGAAGGACAAATTTTGGTGAATAAAACTGTATCGCACTTTGCTAAGTCGCTGTCGGTTTATGTGGAGATTAGATTTATTCCTCGTATCGTGATGATGAAAATCACTAAGCTAGAGCGGAATGTGAAATTAACAGCTGTCACTTTTTCGCATTAAAACTACACACAAAAGATAAAGCATCTGCATTTAGGACCTCACGAAATTGGTTCAAATTTATTCGGACGAGTATATGTTCGACAGGTAGTTTTTATCGACGATCGTTCGTTTCATATTCCGCTCTATCGTATTGCTCTATCTTGATCGCTTGAACAAATTTCAGTTTTAGTTCACAAAGAAACGCAACCGGGCTCTCTGTCTCGTTCACATAAACTAATTTCCGATTTTAGTTTAAGAGAAACGCAACCGAGCCCAGAATGTAAACACTACAGCTATTACTAATTCTTATAAGCTGAATAATCAAGTAAAATTAAAAACACAACACGTTAACCATAATCATAGTAAATAAAAAATATGTGCAAGTAGATAGCAATTAAATAATCATAATTGCTTAAACATAGAATAATATAATCATACCTAATTATAGAAACTCAAAATTAGTAAAAAAATTGAGATTTTAAAGGATACCTAAATATGGATGTACTAAAATGATCATAAAAAATAGAGTCTCATTCCTAAAGCCCATAATAAAAACCTATAATGTCATGAAAATATAAATAGTATAAACCGATATTTTTATAAATTTTAATTTAATAAACATTACATATATACATACCATTCCATACATACCATTCAGAGATTTATACATAGTGCTCTATCCTACTACTATTATAAACGCGAAAGTTTGTAAGAATGTATGTATGGATGTTTGTTACTCTTTCACGCAAAAAGTACTGAATGGATTTTAATAAAACTTTACAATAATATAGCTTACACATCAAAATAACACATAGGCTTTAATTTATAAGTATATATAGTTTTCTATCATCATTATCACAATTTTCCATCAATATGCGGGTGAAACCGCGGGGCGCAGCTAGTCTATTATAATCCTTCCTTCCTTCCAAAATAACACATAGATATATAGTTTTCTATCATCATTATCACAATTTTCCATCAATATGCGGGTAAAACCGCGAGGCGCAGCTAGTCTATTATAATCCTTCCTTCCTTCCAAAATAACACATAGATATATAGTTTTCTATCATCATTATCACAATTTTCCATCAATATGCGGGTGAAACCGCGGGGCGCAGCTAGTCTATTATAATCCTTCCTTCCTTCCAAAATAACACATAGATATATAGTTTTCTATCATCATTATCACAATTTTCCATCAATATGCGGGTGAAACCGCGGGGCGCAGCTAGTCTATTATAATCCTTCCTTCCTTCATCAACCAATACGTAAGATTTTTTTTTTAATATGTGCTTTTGTTGATAGCCTTGATTGATTCTGGAAAGTAATTGTAAATCCTGGGAGCGATGAATGAGTAGTGGCGCTGTCCGTACGTGGCATTCTTACGTAGGTGGCATTCTTACGTATTAACTTATCTCCTGAGTGCACTGCTCTCGTAAGTATATGCTCACATTACTATTATTTTATCAAACAACGATAAAGGTTAATCATCATCATCTGGTTGACGTCCACTGTTGAACTTAAGCTGCCCCCATAGGATACCATGACATAAGGTCTTGAGCCACCTTCATCCACCTACTTCCTGCGACCGTAGCAATGCCATCGGTCCATCTTGTAGCAAACTGTCTTACAAGGCGTCTGCCAGTTCGTGGTCGCCATTCGAGAACCTTTTCCCCCAGGGTTTACGATTCTGCGAGCTATATGACCTGCCCATTGCCATTTCAAGTGGTATCACGCAGTGAAGCTCTAAGCATTGCTCCCTCTATTGCTCGTTGCGCGACTTTGAGCTTGTTTGCAGTGTTTGAGTTTGTAATAAAGGTTATGTAGTTCATATTAATTTTGTATAATTATACACATCTCTGTTTAATGAATCACTAAATTTGCATTTGCAGAAATATTTTTGCAGAAATATCGGAAATATATTTTCTTTTTTTAACATATTAGTGTAATTTGTGTAATTATTTTTAAGTTAACCGGTACAAACAAGTATTTTCCTTGATTTGGCGGCAACAATACTGTGAATTTCCTACTACATTTAAGAAAACGAAAATGTTATTTGGAGTAAATTTTTATTTGAATACTGACGCCACTCAATAATTACCATCTAATTCTAGATGGTAATTATTGATGGTATAATATTGAATCTTAAACTAGTGAAAATTATGTTTCTCGACATAACTAGAAAGCAAACCCTTTTCAAAAGTTATACGCTTTTGAAAGTGTACGTTTGAACTGAAATATACGGTTGGTCCAATAATATAGCATCTTTTATATAGGATAGATAACTAAAAATATTTAGAAAAGTGTTACAAATTTTACTTTACTGGCCTACCAACCGACGAGGAGGTAAAGTATTGTGAACGCGCCAAATTATTTTTCGAGATGGAGACACATTTTGACTCGACGCACGCACGCGCGCGCGCACACAACACGCACGCACGCACGCGTGAACGCACGCGTGAACGCACGCACGCACGCACACATATCGATTTTAGAAAAGAATTTTTAGAAAAGGATTTAGAAAGGATTTTTCAAAGAAAAGCACAAATTCCACCGTAAATGGAAGATAACCGGTAATCTCGTCCACTATGAGGCATTTCTAATACTTAGAAGACGCCATAAAGAATTAAATAGTCTTCTTTACGAAGCCTATATAGATAAGTATGAAGAATATATAAAAGACAACTCAAAATTCTTCTGGAAATATGTAAAATCTAAACGATCCACCCCCGGTATTCCGTGCGAAATGAGTTTTAATTCTGATGTAGCCACGAGTGGTCCGGATATATGCAAGTTATTTTCTCAGTATTTTCAATCAGTTTATGAAAACCACGATCCTCATATTGACTTCCGCTTACCTAGTTACCCCAACCAACAATCAGTCGACATATACGACGTACGATTTGACGAGGAAACAACCTATAATTATTTGCGCAAAATAGATATAAACAAAACCGCTGGCTCTGATGAAATACATCCTATATTCGTCCTTAACTGTGCATTAAATTTGGCTTATCCACTAACGACATTGTTCCGTAAATCATTAATAGAAGGCGTTTTTCCCAAAATATGGAAACAAGCATATATATGTCCAATATTTAAGCAAGGTTCGCGAAATAATGTTCAAAATTATCGTCCCATATCAAAACTCCCAATATTTAGTAAGTTAATGGAAAAACTCGTATTCAAACAATTATTCGCAGCTGTTCGTTCAGTCATAGTCCCGGAACAACACGGATTTTTCAAATCAAGGTCTGTAGAAACCAACCTCATTACCTTCACTGATTCTGTCGTTAAGTCTATGGATAAACGTATACAGGTTGATGCTCTATACACAGATTTTTCTAAGGCATTTGATAAAATAAATCATAACTTACTTTTTAAAAAGTTATGGGCTTTGGGGATTAGGGGTGACTTGTATCGCTGGATTTCCTCGTATATCGCATATCGGACTCAAGCGGTAGTTGTTCAGGGTTATCAATCCGAGTTTTATGAAATTCCTTCAGGGGTACCGCAAGGCTCCCACTTAGGATCATTTCTTTTCCTTCTATACCTCAACGATATCACCAATTTCATGCTACATTCCAATATAGTCATATATGCGGATGACACGAAGATTTTTAGTGAGATCCGATCAATTAATGACTGCCTTAATTTGCAGGCGGATATAAACCGCCTTATGAAATATTGTTCCGATAACTGTCTCTTCGTTAACGTAAGCAAATGTCACATAATCACATACTCCAGAAAAAATACTAATATAATGTTTGACTACAACTTGAATAGCGCTATAGTTGGAAGAGAATCAGCGGTGCGAGATCTTGGGATTACACTTGACACGAAAATGCTATTCGCTGAACACATCGATAATATTATTAGAAAAGCATATAAATTACTAGGTTTTATTCTAAGGGTATAATCGGTATTCAAATCCACTGACACGCTTAAAACCCTCTATAATTCCTATGTAAGAAGTCAGTTGGAATTTGCATCAGTGGTCTGGAATCCCCAATATTTGACTTACATATCGCGGATCGAATCGATACAAAAAAGATTTGTGAAGCGATTAAATTTCACTTTTTTCACTAAGCCCAGCTCCTATGAGGAATCCTTAAAAGCCCACAATTTATTGTCATTGGAGAGCCGTAGAGTCTTGATCGATGTCGTATTCATGCATGGGTTGGTAAATAATTCCATCGATGCGAACGCGATTTTGGAGCGCATTGAATTTTATGTTCCTCCCCGCCCTGTTCGATCGCATCGACTATTTCATCTCCCTGTGGTGAAAACCAACGCATCTCAAAATGCATTTCTATACAGAGCGTGTCATAGATATAATACAGACTTTTTAAGTGTGGACATATTACACTCATCAAAAACCTCTTATAAGAACTCAATAAAAAAAAATCTAGAGTCTATCTAGATGATCACAAAACATTTATACATATTATATTTCATTTAATTTAGTTCAAAGACATAATTTTATCTCAAGTATATTCATTATAATAACTATATATCATACCTAAAATTAAATATAAATATATTTATATACATACATATTATATTTTTATCTATTTTGTCTCTCCCTTTCACCTCACTTCCCATCCTGATTCCCCCAATTCTCAAGCGGAAATAATATAAAATTATATTGCGTTCATATTGTATACTTTATATTCGGAATCACATTAATGGATTTTTGTCACTTTTAAATATGTTTTTATTGCATTGTATGTAGTTCTGTTTGGTTCCAGAATAATATAAAATAAAATAAAATAAAATAAAATAAAATTAATGAACCAATACTTTGACAGAATATTTTTCACGTCCCGGTATTTCGTTTCGCTTTCTTTACTGCCTTCGTTTAGATATACTACCCCCAATTGCCTATCCAATTAAAACCCTGCGCGGCGCGTCTCCGCCATCAATAGAGCTAGAAAATTGGTCGCGGCGCTCGCATCGCGTCGCCATGGGCGTGCAATCATTGAGTCGCAGCGTCGCAGGAAAACGGGGTTAATAGAATACAAATTGCTCTTAATGTACATAAGCGATGCCACCGCCCAGAAACAATCCAATTACCTAGTTATTATCCCTACAATGCGCACGCCGATTTTGCGCCCCTGCTAATTTTGCAAATGTCCTAATTAATCCATTGCAACGGTCCAAATCGCTTTACATTACCATTAGGTACATTACAATTAAAGTATAACTTCGTTGTTATTGGTAGCAAAATAACACTATGAAATATTTATTATTATTTTTATTATTTTTACTTTTACAGACATTGGGGAGGTGTCGATTACAACGGGCGAACCTGTCACCCCAGGCTGGTATAACAATATGTAGAAAGTGGCCCAATATTACACTATCACTAGCATATCTATAATCTATAGAAACACGAATAGGCGAGGCTGACCTAGAAGTATTGAACTCGTCGGTACCAAAATATTAACCACAGAAGAATACAATAAAACACTGCATATTGATAGTGGGTTGAAAATATTTTTCTGTAATATTAGAAGCATTAAACATAATTTTGACTAACTTTGCGCTATTTTAAACAGTATTAACGGCCAGTTTGACACGATAGTCCTGAGCGAGTACAATTAAAAAAGTACACACCTCTACAATATTTAGATGGTTATGAGACATATTATACCACTAAAAATGTCTATCAGAATGATGGTGTCGTTATACTCACGAAAAAATCATTGCATTTGTCGGTCTAGGAAGTGCGTCTGCAGCAGCATGCAAATTGCATGAAAGTATTTTTATCCAATGATACGGTAATTTTAGGGATTTACAGGTCGCTTTCCGAAAACAATATCAATCCATTTTTAAACTCACTGTCGCATATATTACAGAATATATGAACTCACCGTCGCATATATGAAAGATAATCGCTTACCACATAAACTTGTTTGGCGAGACCGTCCGACAGAATGGAGAATTCAGCGTTCGGCACCGAAGAAAACCTGGCTTAAGAACAAGCATTAAAGACGACTTAAAAAATCAACGATTATCGGCTATCGATGCTCGAAACGTCGCCAAAAATCGTCAAGAATGATAGCGAATCGAGAATGGAGTATGAGATCCAGCGGCACCGTCAGCAGCGTATTGGCTGCGAGGGCGACCCCCTACCCAATCGCCGGCTACGGAATAAATATTATTAATAGTAATAATATATTAAAAAAAAAAAAAACAAAAACTGTGTCCTTACAGGGGATCTCAACGTTGAGATCCTGAAACTCGAGGACAGATAAATTAATATTTGTGTCCTACGAGGTTAACTGCATGCCTAGACTATATTTTTACCACATTAAAATATAACATTCAAAGCATTATTGGCGACTCAGTTATTACAGATCATTATTCAACAATATTCACGGCTGATTTGAAGAATACCAAAAATCCCAGGAAATATACGAGGAAAATTTACTCATTCGTCGAAAATCGTCAAATCTATATCTGTATCTATTTCTGTATTTATATTTATCTCATTCGTGAAAATTTTACATATTTTTTAAATGTACGTATAATCTATCACTTTTCCAGCTCACAAACGAACCAGGAGGGAGTGTATTAATGAACGCCAAAAAAAAATATTTTTGAGATGAAGACGAAATACTCATTTAGACTCAAGACCGCTGAGACAATAAGCCCATTTCCAGGTTGGAGTCTGTCTTGTGTTTATGTGTGTATTAATACACGATAGTGTCCAAACGGGTAATACGAAATTTTGTAGAGCTGAAATAAGGTATGCAGGCACCATTTATACAACCTCACAAACTTTACCTCTTTATAATATTAGTATAGATAAATATTTTATCGACATGATACCATTCCTATGTTAACTGTCTCTAATTGCCCAAGTCGCCAGTTTGTACTGCGGATACTATAGTCATGGCCAGAGTTGAAAAGATTATAGTCCACCAGGGGGGGTACTGAAATATTGGACTTAGAGATTCGAAATTCGATACAATTTCGGCCTTGTTTCGTTTGGAATTTACTTTGTGAAATGTTGGTTGAAATATCTCATATACAAGCTGCAATTTAAATTTCGCCATTTATTTATCGCCATATAAGAGACGAACCACTCCTTTTGAGGCGGTTTTAAAATGGAACCTTAATGGGTTCGTCCGCAGGCCGAGAGAGGATTCTCAACGATTTTATTTATGAAATTATTATTCAGATGAAATCAGACCTTCCCTACCTCCCCGGGAAAGTCTTGGGGTGACACAAGCGATTTTTTAAAAATACGTTGACATTACACGCTTCAATTAAACTGTTCCATTTTTCCACAGTCCGGTTGGCTAGGAAGTATTTCCTGGGATTGTGGAGTCGTGCTTTCTCCAGTTTGAAGCCGTGTCCTCACAGATGACGCATGGGGTTCCGCTTGGCGAATAAAAATAAATCGGTGCAATTATAGAACCCTTTAGGATCCTTTACGTCTCAATGAGGCCACCCATGATCGGACGATTTCTGGCTGTTGGTAGTTGGAATATGCGGAGTCTTTCAGAGTATTCCAGAATTATAAACCTATTGGCAACTTGGTCGCCCTGCGCTGGACTTTGTCGAGGAGATCCTCATCTTTCACAAAATCAGAATTAGATATAAAGACAAAAATAAAGTTGGAAGGGGGAATTCATAACAACCGAGCTACGTAATATAGGCGAACTTTTTCACGTTCTGTATAATTTATATTAGATTAGATTTAGATTAGGTTAGATTTAGGTCAGATGTAAATTAGAATAGATTAAAATAGATTCCAGCCACCACACAAGGAGGCACATTATGTGTAGTAGGATAGGACCTTCATGATAGATGGGATTAAGAGAATATTCAACCGGTATTAAATAACTTGAAGCCATTTCCCTAGGTGTTCATGAATTAGAGAATAGAATGAAGAACAGCACAGTAATGGTTTATTAACTTTTTTCTTTGTTACAAATTGGAACATTGACAATTTCATGCACACAGTAAATTGACAAAATATTTTTTATTTTTGGAGGCTCACGTTTTAAATATTCTCGTCATTATAAAATCGACGTCATAAAATTCACGAAAAGATCGACTTAGATTGTGATGAAAAACACTAGCTGGACCATTTTTATTATGGACCGGATATAATTCTGTGCTGAAAACCTATCAATCCGCGTTTTACAATACGTTATGGTTTTTAAAATGTCAAATTGAGGGAAGGAGGGGGTGAGTTGAATCCTCCCACCTTTCCCTGTCGGGATATATCCAGTGGACGCCTTATCACCGCTAAGATAATTTTCACGAATGGCAAGGGCAATAGCGAATACAAGCAAATGCCTTTCGGAGAGATTTACCGAAATATATGAAGGTGGATTCCCGATCTAATTACCGCCGAAAACGATTTGGGCCGTTTTCACAAAGTCGTTCAATCGTGAAAGTTCGGGACAGCTTTCGGCCGGCTGCTCCTTATACGCTTGTTTATGGCCCATCGTATAAACACTTCGACCTACTGCAGCCGAATACTATGTATATGATTGCAAAGGTGGACAGCCGTATCGAGAACAAAATCAAACGTTATCTTCGCCAATTTTTATTGTTTTATTTATTTATTAATTTACAATAACTTTATATATGTCATATACCATAATATGGTTGAGTTGGGAGAGATTGAGCACATCCTATGGTGAAAATGTTTATCCGCATTCCTAACTAGGTCAGAGACCCGTATCTAGGAATGCTGATTTTTGTTTAATTGTATCGACGAACTGACTCTTTTGATGTTATGAACTTTCGTTGCATTGCATAATACATAAGAATATATACATATATACATACACATACATATATATATATATATATATATATATATATATATATATATATATATATATATATATATATATATATATATATATATATATATATATATATATATATATATATATATATATATATATATATATATATATATATATATATATATATATATATATATATATATATATATATATATATATATATATATATATATATATATATATATATATATATATATATATATATATATATATATATATATATATATATATATATATATATATATATATATATATATATATATATGTATATATATATATATATATATATATATATATATATATATATATATATATATATATATATATATATATATATATATATATATATATATATATATATATATATATATATATATATATATATATATATATATATATATTAGTAAAACCTACTTAAAAAGTAGCGAAGGAAATCCCAGCTTGTATTGGGAAATGCTTATGTTTGAATGAGATATACTTACGGATGTGCACGACTTTCGACGGTGTATCAATGTAAGTTTAAAGGTCCTTTTGCAGTCGACTAACGATCACTATTCATCCATATATCTCATAAATAGGGCTTATCCTTATGCAACACAAAATGCCTTCAATTGAGACGAATTAAGCGAAAAAATAAAAAAATAAACTATTGATCACTTCGGCAAAGCCGTTTTCTAAATGAAAGGGACATTACGAAATAATTCAAATTTCGAATGCCACCAACATTTAAAATATGATACAATTGGCTGAGTTTGTTATCAACGAGCCATTAAATCGAAATAAAAATAAAAAAACCTCCATATGCTCAATGAAATGAAAGAAGAAACTTCAATCTTAATTTCTGGCAGAGGAGTTTATAAACTGTGTTTTTAATCATATTGTCATAGTTCTGTAAGCCATGTCGCTCTGCCTTTATCGTCTAAGCAATTTCTGACATGAAAACAAGACTTTATAAGATGGCAACCCCGACAATATTCTCGCTGTTTAACCTGTATAACCCGGCAAATAGCCGGAATAATCGCCGGAATAATCTGCGAGGGTAGAATGAGCGAAAACGACACATTTCCAAACTAAGGACGGTAAGCGCCCGGCTCTACGTTACCTTCCATTTCTAGGTGATTGGGCGTGTTTACAATGTGAGAGGAAATCACGACATTTATTATGTAGGGTATTTCTATAAATGTAGAAAATTGACATTAATTAAAGTAACTGGCACTAGGAAGGGGTTTAGGGGGTTTTGTTTTTTAGGAAAAAAATGAGACGAGATATGAGTACTACTGTTAATATAACTCTTATTTTATGACAAGGAAAGTATTGTGGACGCACTCCTGTGTGTCTGTGTGTCTGTCTGTATGTCTGTGTGTATTACTCCACGATAGCGCCCAAACTGAAGTGCTGAATTTTGGCATACAGACATTATTTGGTCATGGCAAGAATTGAATAGGTTGTGGTTGAAATCGGTCCCCTGGTGGACCGATTTTAAAGTCATAGTTCAATCTCGAAATATTGGACCTAAAGACTTGAAATTCGGTACAAAGATGCGTCGTCGTTGAAGTTGTGGGGGTTTGGAGAGGGGGGGGGGGTTGTTTGTTGGTGAGGGTAAGGGGTGGGTTTAGGGGGTTTATGTTTAGGGAACGTGGGGGTTGTGGAGGGGTTGGGTGGGGGGTTGGAGGGGAATTAGGGGGTGAGGATTAGGGGAGTTGGGATGGGTTGGGGGTTGGGGGGTTTAAAGGGCTCATGAAGGGGTTGGGGTTGGGGAAGAGGGGGTTGGGGGTTTAGGGAGGGGGTGTTAGAGGGGCTGGGGGGTAGTGGAGGTTTAGAAGGGAGTTGGAGGGGGGTTGGAGGGTTTTGGGGAAATGCGTTGGGCGGTGGAGTTTGGGGAGGGTTTGGGGGGTTGGGGAGGATGGGGAGAGGGGTTGGTGGAGGATATTGGAGGGGGGTTGGGGGGAGATTAAGTGTTTGGAGTGCGTGGGAAGCGGTTGTCTGCCTGCCGGGATAGTCTTGGGGTGACACAACCGATTTTTTACTATGTTAAACATACATATTCCACATAAATTGCCTTTCCCTCCCCTTTCTCCTCATTTCTAAACCTTAGCATCCTAATAGGTGTTATATTATTTTGGTGTGGCACATCCTGTGCCCACAAAGAGTTAAATATATATTAACTAACATCTACTCTCTATCCCCTTTTTTTGTATTTGTCATACTCTTTATATAGGTTAAGTTAGGTAGCATCTACTTGCAAATAATGTTTATACAATAGTATAGGTTAGCTATAAAATACTGCTTGCAGGTAATAAGCGCGCCTTTTCGTACGAATAAAGCGTTTTATTATTATTATCATTATTATTGTTATTATTATATTTATCACTTTAAATTTGAATTTCACAAACAATTATTGAAATTGGACGGAGCAAGGTACTTTAGTTAAGGTTATGTTTTTAGCCTTTCGAGCAATAGTTTTCCTTTGATTTTCCCAATTCATAGGCTCAAAATTTTTATCGAAAGATAACGAGAGTGATGAAGCGGGTACCTAGAGGTCTGGTCTCGTTACTCAGAAGAGCACTCTAGGCGGTTTATGAATTTGCGGGAGATCCGTGTGAGTTTACTAGCTTTAAGGACCACCTAGTACCCAGGAGCGGATATTTAAAGTGTAGAAAGACAGGATGTCGGTACTTACGGTTTTGTTGGTTCCATCTGTGCTGCAGGACTGCACCACCTCTGCTTCTCGTTTAACTGTCACTCACTGAGGTTTCACACGATTTGCGATGCGGGCTAATCAACACATAAGTTCGTGTGATGCGATGCGGCGGTTTGCGGCGAGAAAAAATGATAATCTCGTCTGTTGTTGCGGAGCGAATTGATTCGACCACGCGCCCAACCAAGTCAACAGTATAAACCCGTCGTTCCGACGCCGCGACGGGGCGATCCGTCGCTGGGCGGTTCAGATCGGCGCGGCGTAGCGGCATGTTTAAATAGGTACCGACAATATTTGATTGGAGCGGAAGAATATATAAAAGGGATTTTCTGGTTAGACAGGGGATTAGGAGACGGAAAATTACGCTAATTCTCACACAAACCTCACTGGCGTGAACAGGGAGAGTCGATGTCCAGCTACTTCAGTCACTGTAAAAACCACCAAAGGTATGAAAAAATACTGCTGGAACGTCCAAAATCTACTTATAAACAGATCGAAGAGACTCTCAAGATTCTATAAGTATCAAAATTCTATCGCACGCCATTAATGATATCCTGCATCAACACATTCGCTTCAGTAAGTTTTGCTTCATTCGGCGTTCTGTGCAGATCCAAAACAGGTTCGTAGAACCTTGTACAATGAAATAATCACTACATGTAAGAACAAGGAAAGTCCGAATATTTTTGATATTGTCACTAGATATTAGATGCAGTCGATAGTTTAAATGTTTCCAGAAGCTGCTGTCGACAGTTTATATGTTTTCTAACGAGAACACTCACAAAAAAGTAAAAGTGAAAGTAGCATTGGCAAAAAAATGGTGCCGACATTTTTCTGCAAGTCATGTGGCGACAGTTTCGTTAGAAAATCGTAAATCATTCAATGCCAAGTATTATAGTGAAGTCGACTCTTTAAGTCAGTTTAACGAATGATTCTAGACCACATCACTTCAAGAGCTATTCCAACCGCCTTACAGTCCGATAGATTAAAGGCGATTAAAAACATTGATATTTTCAGGAGATCCATCCGGGTGTATCTTCATAAAATAAATATGTATGCGTATAACGTCATTTTAAAATGTTGCGAAAACAGCATAACAATTTAATTTAATATATTATTGTCTTTTATTGACAATTGTTTTTATTGTAAATTGTTACTTTATAGCCATTGTTTTTCTTATTTGGAATGATTGGAGTAATGTTATATGATCCTTGTTAAATTGAGTTTACTTTATATTACCTTTGTTAAGTTCAGTAAGTACTTTAAGACTAATTTAATGCCATTCTTACATAACACTAATAGTTGTATTAAAAATAAATACTCTGTACCTTTATTTTATTAAACTCTGCACTTTAGCCTCCGCCAAGTAAATCACACATAGCAGTTACTCTCATCAGCGGCTATCGCTGTTATGTACATCCCCAAGCAATGTTTATTATTCCGGGGTAATGCCGTACAAAATGGGCGGATAGAGCGTCGGGAATATTTTTCTCGTGGAAAGTGCTGATTCCATGGGACATGCGTCAAGCCGAAGAAGAGCGAGAACCGTGTGACCCGAAGCCGCCACTTTACACCGCTCAAAATTCCGTCCTATGTTTCGCCGTCACATTTTTCGCCACATTTCATTTATCATTTCTGTAAGTGGGATATGGGGCTGAACCGCGGTCTGATAGCTGCAAAGACTTTGAATTTAATATAATAGAAATAGTTTACTTTGGCCATTTTTAAGCGTATTAGATTGCTCAACGTCCTTCGAATTATATTCTTCGAAGTTCTTCGAATTGATATTATAAATATTCTACTAATAACACATTTTTATATACCTAAGCAATTAAAAAATACAGAATTCTAATTCAGTATTCAGTATTCAGTATTCAATGTTTAATTTATTTATTCAGAATATACAATAAAAGCATGAATTATCAGTTAAAGCTAATTATCGCATATTAGAATTCGTCAGTTGCTAGTAATATATTAATATGTGTAGATATAAAACTATTAAAGCAGAAATATTAATTAATTTGACAATAGCATTGAACAAAGTCGTCTTTACACGGCAGACAAATAAAATTAAAAAAATAGAGCTGAATCCATGTATATAAGTATACATATAAAATAAATAATTAGTATACGCCAACTCCAGAATAACCAAAAATTCGATTCTAAGCAATATAAGTATACATATAAAATAAATAATTATTATACGCCAACTCCAGAATAACCAAAAATTCGATTCTAAGCAATTCCAAGGATCCGGCAATATCGAAGCACGTAGAAGTGGCCGTAGTGAGTCAAATGATCAACAAGCCCGCGTTGACTTCCACAAAAAGTTCCTTACTGGAATCAGCCAGAATGGCACTGGTCTGGGGTATGGCAGTACAACCATGAGCGACGTGGACTTGAAGAAGTCTCTCTTGCGGGGAGATTACGACAGCAAAAGTATGGCTCACGCTATTGGCCTTCAATGCCAGAATGATTGGACAACAATTGGAGACTTTTGCATTCCTCCTCCAATGCACTGGAAAGTAATGTTGTATGACTGGACACCAGAGATGTTGAAATTTTATTTAAATGCCTTTCAGCATACACTTCCAGACCCCAGTAACCTCGCTCGTTGGAGCTATGCCGAGGATACGTCATGTCCCCTTTGTAGCAACACCCCTTCCACAGCAAGACATATTCTAGCTGGCTGCAAGGTGGCCTTGGATCAAGGACGGTACACTTACCGCCACGACAAAGTCCTTGCTGTTATTCGCGAGGTACTTAGCCTCTCAGTGGCTCGTGCCAACAAGGGTTCCACAGTATCCTCCAAACCCCCAATACAGTTTGTGCGGGTTGGCTCTAAAGGCAAAAAACATCTCACTGCAAAACCTTTCTCAATAATCGAGAAAGCTTCAGATTGGATTATGGAGGTCGATTCGGTCTCTAAGCAGTATACATTCCCTGAAAGTCTCAGATGCACAGCTCTGCGTCCAGATATAACTCTTTACTCTCTATCTCGGAAGATGGTCCTTATCGTAGAATTAACTGTTCCATGGGAATCAAATATCCCAAAAGACCACGAGTACAAATTAAATAAATACGATGACCTCGCAAATGCCGTCACCCGGAACGGCTTCACTGTTCACCTTCGCGCGGTGGAAGTAGGCGCTCGTGGCCTGCCAGCTAAATCTTTGTTTCACCTTTTTAAAGATCTTGGTCTCTCCAGGAAAATAATCAACTCCTTTCTAGAAAAATTATCTAAAACCGCGATTTCTTCGTCTCAAATTCTATGGCTTCGAAGGGGGAGTGAATGGGTGGTAAGGTGACGCTCACATGTGGCAAGACAGCTGTCCTAAACCTACCACAGCCGGTTCGTAAGTCCGGAATCCACTGCTCACCCCCCAGAAGTGTAAAAAAAATAAATTGTATTATGATGGGCCCGACTCCGGTCGGTGAATTCCATGGCAGCTCCGTTTGTATTTTATTTTATTTTATTAGAATATTAATAGTCATCTTAGGCAATCTATACAAAAAATAATCACAGAATAGAAAGTATCAAATCAAAATTGTAAAAAAAACAACGTATGTATATGGTCAGGTATGTTACGTTAAACATTGTAATATACATATTAAATATTAAATTCATAATATTATTATTAAACAATAAAACTAAAATGAGGTAACTGAAAGTTACATATTAATGTTATTCCCATTTGAAAGAATCGGCATACTCAAAAAAATCACCCAGCTTATAGAAAGCATGTGTGGATTTCAGCTTTTGTTTAATAAATCGTTTAAACGCTAATATTTTTACGATTAGTAAAAAATATCAATTTTTCGAAAATAATAAAAGGACTGATAAAAGTATTAAATTACTACGATTTGGCAGCTAGGATTTACCTATGAAACGCAGCATGTAGATGGCGCTCATAGTTACAAAAAATGTTTAATATTGTCCTATGTGGATAATAAAGTGGATGATTAGCAAAGAGCGTATGTCACTCACTCATACACATACACTCATACATACTCACTCATAGTCAATACACTCTATGCTAGATATTATAAACTGATTCTTAAAAGGCTATAACTGTTTTTTTTATCTTCGTTTTTTTTTTGTTTTTGACTACATCTAATTTCATTTATTATATAATAATTAATTAGATTATTTTTTGACATTATTTGACTATATAAAATTTACTATTTACTTTACACCGATCATATAAAAATATGCCAACATTGTGTTACATTTCTTTGATTTGTATTTCTTTTTATTAAATTAGATTTATTTTACATGTTAGGTCTTTTATTTTAGTTATCATTCTCAATTTGTGTTAAATGCTGTAGTTCTACAGGTGCTAAGTGAGTAGGGTAAGTCGGAGCAAGTCCAGGCGGAGGTGCTGAATAAGTAAGATAAGTCAGAGCAAGTTTGGGCGGAGGTGCGGAATAAGTAGGGTAAGTTGGGGCAAGTTCCCGCGGAAGTGCGGAATAAGTAGGGTAAGTCGGGGCGTCCGGGCAGAAAGGCGCAAGTTGGAGAAAGTTTGGGGGGAGAGCGGAATGAAAAGGGCAAGCCGGTGTAGGTCCGGGCGGCGGTGCAGATTGATTGATCGTGATTGATCAGTCGATTATTTTTTTTTGTCGATTGACCCAACACTGCCAAAATCAAATTAGCAACCGATATTACGACGCGCCCTGGAAGCTAGGCGCTTTAGTGAAACAAGTTTTTATAAACATATTAATTTGGCTCCCCTTAAATTGCCGCCCGTGGCAGGTACCCAGGTTCCGAGGCTGCTTTCGGCATAAGGATTTCGGTTCATAGCCGATAACGATGCACGATAGCGAATACTTACAGCGAGATATGGTACATCATAGGGCTGAATATTTTTAAGTCAAAGGAAAACTCACATTTTTTCGTAGTAAACAAAGTTTGTGTATATGGTAGACCGTGCAATAAGTCATTACTTTGGGCCAATCTCGACCATCTCTAAATATTGCCCCAGAGGTAAAGCGTATCTTTGATGTTGGTTGCTGTATCTGTAAAAACGAAGTGCGGTTCGACGCTCGTCCATTTTCAGTGTCTCCGTACGGAAGGAAGGCCATAAACCCAGAGCCATAAATTATCACTGGGGGTAGCGGGTAGGACGCAATAAAAACGTACGCATAAACAATTTCACTGAACGGATGGCGAAAATCAGTGCTGAATTTTCAGAGATAACGCATTTTGGAGCCAAAAACATGAGTTCTATTAAAAGCAACTGAAAAATACTAATGTACATTGGGTAATCACTTTATTATTCAAATTCAAAATTCTTTATTAATCTATAATATTACATATATTTTTAAATTCAAAGCCATCCCAACTAGGCCTCGCCTGTACTAAGGTAGGCTTAATATAAAAGAAGGTAGAGTGGTTTTCGCAACTTGCTGTATTATCTTTGTATATTATTATGTTAAATTTATGAAGATACATATGTCTCCAAAATAATAAAGCGTAATAATATTATAATTAATTTAGGTATATACATATAAATATACACGTACATACATAAATAATTTATACTTAATATATCCTACTACTATTATAAACGCGTAAGTTTGTAAGAATGTATGTATGGATGTTTGTTACTCTTTCACGCAAAAACTACTGAATGGATTTTGATGAAACTTTACAATAATATAGCTTACACATCAGAATAACACATAGGCTATAATTTATAAAGATATATAGTTTTCTATCATCATTATCACAATTTTCATCACCACGCGGGTGAAACCGCGGGGCGCAGCTAGTATATACATATATCTCACAAACCGTGCGATAAAAATATTAAAGCCACAGTGCAATGTCAGTACTAATTAATACTTTTAATTATTTTCAAGCTTTTAAACTCCTGTTTTTTTAGGTATTTATGGTATTTATTGTAATCAATATCTAGATGTGATCATCAGCCCCAGGATTCTGAAGAGGCGATACGATACGTCAACATTGAATTCGACATCGTCCTCGATCCGACGACTTGACTGCTTCTGTTTCAGAATCGTCAGCTAATCTAGGAACTCGATACTTCCCTCGTGATTTCTACCCTAATTTCGTGGCGGCAGTACTGTTACTATCGAATGTATCGCGCACCACGGGCACCTTTTCCCGGCTTATTCACTCGGGATCGGGTTTCCGAATGGTCGTTTTAAGCAGCAACCACACCCGCTCTATATGAAACATTACTGTTCCTAGACTCCTCCGTCTGTTAGTCGGAGTGCACAATCGATTGGCTGACGCCGCACAGTGCGCAAACTTCCCAGGAGCCCCCTAAGATTGACTCCTAGGTGAGGCTGGCCCACAGGCCAGCGTCCTACCGTGGTTCTCCCTTCTGCGTGGAGGCCGTCGGATGGGTGTTGACCCATGAGTATGACCGACTTTGAACGAATGGGTCTTCGTGTCTAACTCCAACAGCGCCCATTAGCTCCCGATTCAATTATACATATAGAGTTGTCAACTACAACGGGCGAACCCGTCACCTCAGGAAGTTATAACGATTAGTCGTTCTCCCTCCCGTGAAGTGAAAGCTGAAGACTTGGACAAAACAATCCACTATCATGCCCGTAAGAGGCCAACGCCTTAACCGCGAGATAGCTAGGAGTGTTACCCAGCGGGCTTGCACTCACGCCCTTACTTCCAATTGCGACCAGATTACTCCGGTCTCTTGATTGGTTACGAGTTCGAGGTCGCTTGCGCGGTCCTCTCCCTTACGAAGCGGTGAAACGGTGTATACCGAATCTATCGCGGGCCACGGCATCCTTTGCCCGGCTGTTCACTCAAGATCGGGTAGCCGACGGTCGTTTCAAGGGCAGTCGCCGTAAGGTCCGCAACCACCCCCGCTCTATAGGAAACAGTACAGCTTCCAGACTCCCCCGACTGTTAGTCAGAGTGCACAGTCGATTGGCTTACGCCGCACGGTGCGCAGACCGTCCAGGAGCGCCAGGAGGTTGATTCCCAGGGGAAACTAACCCTAAGGCCAGAGTCCTGCCCGGGCTCGCACTTCCTGGTTGGAGGCCGCCGGATGGGTGTTGACCCGTAAGTGTGACCAACCCTGAACAGAATGGGTCTTCGTGGCCAACTCAGCAAGGGCCCATTAGCCATTTAACAACGAATCAGAGTACATTTTGTTAGAGCCTTCCAAAATGTACCTATCTATATTGTGAATTGAAACTGGGGCCAGGCCACGTAGTATGACGGCCCCGTGCCCTACTAAAACACTACGTGCCACGCATCTCTCGTACCTATTGATATCTACGACCAGATATATTTTTCAATTCTCCTCGCCCCTCCTCTTTGTTTCTCGACTATAACTTACCGACCGGAGCTTTGTCAGATAATTTTATGTTTTTGGGGAATGACATTCTCTGTTTTTCCATGAGCCCATGTGTCAACAGAAGATAGTAAAACATTATACATATTATATCATCCCTTAAAAGGCAGTAACTTTTAAACGAATTATCTGACTTAAAAAAAATAAAATAGGTACGTAGTTTTATTCGTGGAGTATAATTTTACTAATGGAGTTTTAATTAACCGGTGTCCTTGAAGTGGATAAATCAGTTCGAGTAAAAAAGCAACTTTTGTAAAAAAATGTGGGAAAATTCTTAAAAAAACTTCTTTTAAATATTCGTTTTTTTTTTTTTGAAAAGTATATCTGATTAAAGTATATCGCTCACTGCCAATCTCAATACATCTCTTGGTGAACTTGATGATTGGTTTAATGCGAACAAGATGTCTCTAAATATGTCTAAAACTGTTATTTTAAATTTTAATAGCAAGACATCATCTATAAAAGTTAACTACCCGGTTGAACTTGCGGAATCAGTTAAATTCCTCGGACTACATCTGGATGCAAAGATGTCATGGAATCTACATATAGAGCATGTTAAGTCAAAACTTTCGTCAGCCTGCTATGCTCTATTACGCATCAGAAATTGTTTGGAGAGAACTGAAGTAATATCGGCCTATTACGCGCTAGTTGAGTCACACCTGCGCTATGGTATTCTTTTATGGGGTAATGCAGCACACATCAACAGTGTATTCACTCTCCAGAAAAGAGCCATACGTGCGATAGTAGGTATTGGTCCACGGCAGTCATGTCGTGAACACTTCCAAAAACTAGGGATATTGACCGTATATGCGATTTTTGCTCAAGAAGCTCTTTGCGAATTCTATTGCAATAAGAGCTCGGCCATATCCCACGAGGAAGTACATCGGCATGACACCAGGAATAAAACCCTGTATCTCCAACCGTTCGTAGCACGTACTACCAAGTTCCAGGCAACTAGTCGATACTTAGGCCTCAAACTTTTCAATAAATTGCTCGAAAGATTAAAAGAAATTAAAAACATCAATATTTTCAAGAGATCCATCCGAGTCTATCTGCTTAAAATCAACATGTATGCCCATAACGACTTCTTAAAATATTTTGAAAATACATAGCATCGTATCTACCCATTTAATCTAATACATATTATTTACCGTTAATTGTTTTGTTGTAAACTGTTATCATATAGTCTATGTTTTCGTAAATTGTTAAGTTTAAAACTATATATTGTATATCATCTCTTGTCTAAATTGAGTAACTAATTTAAGATTAATTACTGTCATTCCTACACAATTGTATGGTTGTATTGGAAATAAATACCTTTTACTTTACTTTACTTTACTATAAAGATCGTTGAGCGCGATGCACCATCCAGCACTAGGCAAATATTGTTTATTTGCGATATTTTACCTATCGCTAGATAACGCAGCGCGCTCAACGATTGTCAAACTTTTATTCAAAATTTAAGTTGTTGTTTGCTCGTATTGATTCGCCCACTTCAAGGATGCCGGTTAATTTAATTTTTCAGGGTGGGTTTTAAACCCACCCTGAAAATATCCCACCCTCGTAGCCCAGAAAATATTCACGAAAAAAATAGCATGCCAAATTTATCAAATGGATTTACATAGGCCATAGACAAATTTAGCATTCCAAAATTTACAACCATCTCGATTTCAGCGTTAGCATTTTCATAACTACTTGTTTACCGTTTTAATAGCCACAGTTTTAAGAATCAATACCCTTTAGTGTGGCTTTATATTGTGGTAATAAAAAAACAATTTCAAAACTAAAAATCCTTGTCAGCTGACATACCGAATCAGTTTTTTCGACATTTTCATTCCTTTATTATGAAAATAATAAAAAAAACTTAAAACTATAATATAAAATAAAATAAAATATCCCTGGGAACGATTCTATTTGGAAATGGCTATACTTACTTATACAAAAAATATATAGATACAGTGGCGATTTGTTATTCTAAATTTTATTATAAATTAGATTCTAGATATTTTAAACCGTCTTCACGAATAAAACATAAAAAAATTGCATTTTGTGGCATTAGCGTTGAGCGCATGCGAGTGAGTCCCCCTTTATTACACCAAGGGCGGAAGACAGACAAAACATCGGAAGTGTATGGGTCTTAACTTACTTCAGTCGTTCATCCTTCAACCAGACTGCATTCCAGCATCTTATTGTCCTTGCTCCTCGTTCTGGGATTGCTTATCGTTAAATTGGAAATATAATTCAGATATTTTATAATATGAAATACTGTTGACTGAATAAGAAGAACCCCGAACTTTAATAGAGACGACGGTTACAAACTCTCTTGTACGTGGAACCCTGTTTTTAAAATGTTCCCGCCGCCGAACGCCGAACGCAAGGACGTAAGACAGGATACAGTGAGTGTTGTTTGCAAGACGGATTTTCGAAATTCGCGCGCTCCGAGCCCGGCCCCCCCTCACCGTTATAACCTACGCAGTGGCGGCAGCGGTATGCGGCCTACCCGCAAAACAACGGATTGACACCTCTTTCAGTCTACCCTAGACGACGGCGGCTGCAATGTCACCGAAACCTCGGTTGCTACAAATTTTACGCTGTAAATTCGTTTTATATCCTATTTATAATTTCAAACAACCGCGATAGTCTTCGATTTTATAGAAATAAAGAAATTATCAATGAAACAAATAATAATAAAAAACAAAAACTCTTGTATATATATATGTAAATAGCTTAAAACTAATGCAACCAATAATCATTGAAAATAATAGTAATAATAGCCAAAGTCAGACAAATAAAAAAATAAATGCTCAATAATCACATAAATAAAACGACAATAATTATAATGAATAATCAAACACTATAAAATTATTCCTACGACGTTTACCTCGTATGTACGTAACATACAAATAACAGAGGTATCATAGAGAGATGCTATTATTTTTCATAATAAGTATGTGTAATAAATATATTGTAATATGTTTGAGGTGATCTACCTTGTTACCAGGATATGTGATGAGCCAGTGTTTAAATCTATATTTGACCATTTTTGGTTATACAACTCGTACTGACTTCGAAAGGTTATTGAAGAGTTTAAAGACTAAATACACAAATGACTTTTAGATCATTGTCAAACGGACTTAGAGGAGGTCTGTGTTGGCTTTGCTTCGAGTGTCGTGATCATGTGCGTGCATGTTAAGCGTACACTTGCGTATGTTGTTTTAAAAATACACTAAGCAACTGGGAATATACGCTGATGCCAGAGTAAGAACTTTGTATTTCTTGAAAAGATGCATGCAATGTGTATCGCTCCGTACACCGGCTATCGTCCTCATTGCATGCTTTTGGAGGACGAATACTCTGTTACTGTCCGTGGCGTTCCTCCAAACAAGGATCGCGTACGACAGCCTCGAGTGGATATATGAATGACAAAAGCTCAAATCCGCACTCTCCCCGCTGAGAAATTTAATTCATCGGATAGATTATGCATATATAGACTATGCATTTTACATATATATGTACTTTAAATACATGTGCTTTATACGTCTATGAAATTTAAACATGTCTTCAAAAATGTGTTTGAATGAAATCAGAAATCGAGCAAAGTAAATATATCTAAGCTCAACGTTGGGGTGCCAATGAAACCGTTTTAGAAAACCTAATTATTACGAAAAATGAATTACCTAACCAAGCCTGATGGTTATCCGCTACCGATGATTACCACTATTTTAGATAGCTTACATTATATCGTATATCTATCTCTAGCGATACATTATATCGTATATCTACTTTTACATAGATAATTATTGATGTGAGCTTCCCAATTTAGATTATGATCTACGTTCTTTTATAGAAACTGTGTTGACGTGAGAAAATGACGTCACCGTGAAGTCATCTCATATACGATATTTTATCTATGGATTGAAAAATCATCCCCCTGGGTACTTACCTAACTAAACAGTCACCTAAATTAGCTCCTTACGGAGCCCCATTTTGGGGTATTTGTGGGTAAAAGTGGCTAGTAAAGGAAATACGTGCCCCATGCAGTTAATGTGCCGCCTGCGGCATCGATAGACTGAGACAAAGACTCTCATAAATATCGCTCGCCACTTCTCTTTGTCGGAGCATCTGCTTGCCGTGGGGCGGGCCATCGCCAACCGTTCATCAAATAAAAAGACAATCTTGCCCAGATTTTCACATATAATACAAATTGAACTTCTGCGAATTTATTGATGAACCCTCTTTTCAATTTACTGAATTGGCTCGAATTGGCGGGGTTGTGTAGCATGTAATAAATAGGGACAATAGATTACCCCATTTTACTTTCCCGGCAGAGGGAAAGTATTGCGAACGTGCTAAAAAAATCGAGATGAAGACGGATATATGTATATCTACATTTTGACCCCCTAGCGCCCAAAAGCTCACTCGGATTAAGGCACCATTTGGTCTTGGAAGAGTTCAAAAGATTGTGGTTGAAATCAGTCCACCAGAGGGCGCGCTAGTCATACTTCAATCTAGAAATATTTCAGCAAAAGACACAGTGTACAGATGCCTTGTTGGTCAGAATTCACGTTGTGGAATATCTCGTATACAAACGACGCAAATGATATATAAATTGGCGTATTTAAGAAAATACTAGATATTTTTTTTAATGACGTTTTTTTTTATAATAATTGTGGATTAAAAAAAAAACGTTTTGACGTTGGGTCTTTATAGTAGTATTTTATTGCATGTAAAACAATAGCAATACATGTAGAACGTTTTATATTAATGAGAAGATATTAAGTAAGATATTTTCAACAAGGCATCTGTGTACAGAATTTCAAATTACTAAGTTCAATATTTCGAGATTGAAGTATGCCTAGCGCGCCTTCTGGTGGACCGATTTCATCTACCTTCTTTTCAGCTCTTGCCATGACCAAATGATGCTAGCATGCCAAATTTCAGCTCAAACGGATGAAGCGTTTGGGCGCTGTCGTGGGGGAATACACGCCCACACACAGATACAGAGAGACTACAGTCTGGAAATAGTGTTAATCGTCTCGGGGGGTGTCAAAAAATATTTATCGGTCTTCATCTCGATAAAAAAATTACGCACTCACAATATTTTACCTCCTAGTCGGTTGGTAGGCCGGTGAAGCTATATAATCTTACAAACTAATCTTATAATATAATAACAAAATTTTACAAAATTAAAAAAAAAAATAATGTTAATAAAAAAAAATATATTTATGCTGCATTAATAATTTATATTAATTATATAAAATAATTATAAAAAAATATATAAACAAGAAGAATGAAACCAAAACTAAGGAAAAGCATAGTATAATCACAAAGCCACAAAGCATGTATAATCACAAAACTCCCTAAATGAATATCCTTTTTAACGCCACATTTTTCTTGAAATGCCATATTTTTCTTGGTTGGATTAACCTCTAAATTTGTTTGTTTGCAGGAGGAACTCGACTTGTTTGCGGCGAACAAGGCGGCGATGATGGAACTTCCGGCTGATCAAAAGTGGCAAATATACTGCAGCCGAAGACTTCCGAGCCAGTCACCCCTCAACACGGCCACCACCCAGAGACCAACCAGATCCACTACCGTACTACCTTCACCAGAACAGCATATCGAGAACCTCCTATTGGCAACCTATGTATTGGCAAGTTTGTGTAATATTGCAATGAAAAATATCCAGGGGAATAATAATAAAAAAAAAACAAAAAAATACGTTATGTACATACATAATGGGCCCGATTGCGTTTCATCATGAACTAAATATGGAAATCAGTTCATTCGAACGAGACAGAGCAATGCGTTGGAGTGAAGTATGAAATGAGCGTTCGTATCTATCATATCCATATATACTATGATAGATAGTTGTTTCTTAACGTATGCAACCTTGTATATTCAGGAATTTCAGAGAAAAATACCCTACCATATACGTGAATGGCGATTTGTCGCTATGCTGAAAGAGGGCAACAGCAGCATTTCAGTTTCACTGAAACGACTCTCGCCGAGTAAGCAAGTTTTTCACGTGCCCGCTTCGGTCGGCGCCCCTATCGCCAAGATGGCGATCCCGCAATTTCCGGCGCCGTTTCCACCCGTCCAAGAGTAAACGATTCGTAATTGTATCAAAAATCGTTAGGTTTCACTGTATAGCGTCTCGTATTCTGTCTCGTGTCATCTCTGGCAGAATCCATACATGGAGACAAAAGGGTTAATTTGTTCATATCACGTTTTATGGTATACTAGCTGACCCGTCGAACTTCGTACTGCCTAACGGTCAATGAATGTCGTGTTACAGATTAGCTGAACTTAATTTATGATAATATGGAAGTAATACAATGGGCTCGATTGCGTTTCTTTGTGAACTAAAACTAAAATTAGTCCAAGCGAACGAGACAGAGCAATAGGTTAGAGCGGAATATAAAACGAACGATCGTCGATAAATTCTACCTGTTGAACTTATACTCGTCCAAATAAACTCGAGCATATTTCGTGCGGTGTAAGATTTGACCTTGGCGAGCAGTTTTAATAATGCGAAAAAGTGACAACCAGTCATCGCTCACTCCGCTCTGTCTCGTTCACACGGACTAAGTTCCGATTTTAGTTCACGAAGAAACGCAATCGAGCTCAGTGAATACAAAATAAATATTAAGTTCACTACTTTATTAGGATAATAACACAAAAAGAAATATGAAAGTACAAAAATTAAGTATATCAATCGCGTGTCAGAATGACATCATTGAATTAAACTATGTAATAATTGTGGTCCGAATATTGTGAATATATATTGTCGATTCGAAACCTTTATTTAAATACTGGGCCCGATTGCGTTTCTTTGTGAACTAAAACTAAATTTAGTCCAAATGAACGAGACAGAGCGATACGTTAGAGCGAAATATGAAAGGAACGATTGTCGATAAATACTACCTGTTGAACTTATACTCGTACGAATAAATTCGAGCATATTTCGTGCGGTGTAAGATTTGACCTTGGCGCGCAGTTTTAATGCGAAAAAGTGACAACCGGTCATCTCACACTCTGCTCTAGCGTATTGCCCTGTCTCGTTCACACGGACTAATTTCCGATTTTAGTTCACGAAGAAACGCAATCGAGCCCACTATCTTTAATTTGAGGGTAGAGTTTACCGTATCGACGGGATTAACATTAAATGTTTGACAGATACGAAACCCATGAACATTTTGTATGGGAAAATGTTTCTTATTTTATTTTATTTTTTCGTTAATTTTCCAATGTTTTTAATAGTTATTCTGCTATTCAGGACGGAGACAAATACAACAAAATACCATGAAACCAGAAAATCGGTCCGGCCGTTATCGAGTTATTTAATAAGTGTTTGAACAAACCCGACTTTGTTTTATATATATAGATTTTTGCTAGGCAATCGTAGCATACTAATACAGGTGTTTCCGCACCTCTCCTATTCTGCCGTCGTAAATGAAAACACAGTAACTTGACAAAAGACGTTTTGAGAAAAACGAGGTCAAAGTTCAGTTGTTAAATATTTGTTTTCATGAACAAAGTAATTAATATAGATTATTTCTTTTAATCTTTAATGTTAAACTATAGTTAGAACTTCAATTCTGCATACAAATATATATAAAATTTTAATTGTTTAAATTATTAAATTACATGTTGTGTAGAAATTAATTAAATTAGGAAAATAATTTGATAAATTTTATATTATTAAGCTATAACACCGTAACTGAGTTGTTCCTGTGTTATAGGTAAATTTTACTCATTCCTGTGTTCTAACCATGATAAATATATATCTATATATAAATATATATATATATATATATATATATATATATATATATATATATATATATATATATATATATATATATATATATATATATATATATATATATATATATATATATATATATATATATATATATATATATATATATATATATATATATATATATATATATATATTATTTTTTCAAATTGAAATTATGTTTATTACTAAATAAATGAAATGATAAAATAATGAAAGGGCACTTATCTGGTCTGTGGTGACCAGGAGTGACTCCACGCCTTATTCTTCTCTTCCTTCAGCGCTTGCTAGGTGTTTCCTGCTGTGGTATTGGAACCTGATCAAAATGGCAGCGGCAACACAACAATGCGAGACGAGAATGAATGCTGGAAAATAATAGGCGATTAGTGTTTCTTAAATATTAATGATTGTTATAAAATGTATATCAATATTTCGGCTCGAGCCGAAATATTGATATACATTTCATAATCAAATATTAATATATATATATATATATATATATATATATATATATATATATATATATATATATATATATATATATATATATATATATATATATATATATATATATATATATATATATATATATATATATATATATATATATATATATATATATATATATATATATATATATATATATATATATATATATATATATATATATATATATATATATATATATATATATATATATATATATATATATATATATATATATATATATATATATATATATATATATATATATATATATATATATATATATATATATATATATATATATATATATATATATTTGATAAGGTTTGTAAAGAAATCCGTTTATAGGATGATGTTTTTATTTAAAATAAAATTAGTAAAAGCTACTTAAAAAGTAGCGAAGGAAATCCCAGCTTGTATTGGGAAATGCTTATGTTTGAATGAGATATACTTACGGATGTGCACAACTTTCGACGGTGCAATGTAAGTTTAAAGGTCCTTTTGCAGTCGACTAACGATCACTATTCATCCATATATCTTATAAATAGGGCTTATCCTTATGCAGCACAAAATGCCTTCAATTGAGACGAATTAACCGAAAAAATAAAAAATTAAACTATTGATCACTTCGGCAAAGCCGTTTTCTAAATGAAAGTGACATTTCGAAATAATTCAAATTTCGAATGCTACCAACATTTAAAATATGATACAATTGACTGAGTTTGTTATCAACGAGCCATTAAATCGAAATAAAAATAAGAAACCTCCATATGCTCAATGAAATGAAAGAAGAAACTTCAATCTTAATTTCTGGCAGAGGAGTTTATAATAAAGATTTTATAATGTTATCAAAATAGGGTATACCTATATAAAATTGTATAATATAAAAAAAATTGTAAAGAAATATTGTAGAAAACAGTATAATATTGTTATATTTGATAAGGTTTGTAAAGAAATCCGTTTATAGGATGATGTTTTTATTTGAAATAAAATTAGTAAAAGCTACTTAAAAAGTAGCGAAGGAAATCCCAGCTTGTATTGGGAAATGCTTATGTTTGAATGAGATATACTTACGGATGTGCACGACTTTCGACGGTGCAATGTAAGTTTAAAGGTCCTTTTGCAGTCGACTAACGATCACTATTCATCCATATATCTCATAAATAGGGCTTATCCTTATGCAACACAAAATGCCTTCAATTGAGACGAATTAAGCGAAAAAATAAAAAATTAAACTATTGATCACTTCGGCAAAGCCGTTTTCTAAATGAAAGTGACATTTCGAAATAATTCAAATTTCGAATGCTACCAACATTTAAAATATGATACAATTGGCTGAGTTTGTTATCAACGAGCCATTAAATCGAAATAAAAATAAAAAAACCTAAATATGCTCAATGAAATGAAAGAAGAAACTTCAATCTTAATTTCTGGCAGAGGAGTTTATAATAAAGATTGTATAATGTTATCAAAATAGGGTATACCTATATAAAATTGTATAATATTAAAAAATTGTAAAGAAATATTGTAGAAAACAGTATAATATTGTTATATTTGATAAGGTTTGTAAAGAAATCCGTTTATAGGATGATGTTTTTATTTAAAATAAAATTAGTAAAAGCTACTTAAAAAGTAGCGAAGGAAATCCCAGCTTGTATTGGGAAATGCTTATGTTTGAATGAGATATACTTACGGATGTGCACGACTTTCGACGGTGCAATGTAAGTTTAAAGGTCCTTTTGCAGTCGAGTAACGATCACTATTCATCCATATATCTCATAAATAGGGCTTACCCTTATGCAACACAAAATGCCTTCAATTGAGACGAATTAAGCGAAAAAATAAAAAATTAAACTATTGATCACTTCAGCAAAGCCGTTTTCTAAATGAAAGTGACATTACGAAATAATTCAAATTTCGAATGCTACCAACATTTAAAATATGATACAATTGGCTGAGTTTGTTATCAACGAGCCATTAAATCGAAATAAAAATAAAAAAACCTAAATATGCTCAATGAAATGAAAGAAGAAACTTCAATCTTAATTTCTGGCAGAGGAGTTTATAATAAAGATTGTATAATGTTATCAAAATAGGGTATACCTATATAAAATTGTATAATATAAAAAAATTGTAAAGAAATATTGTAGAAAACAGTATAATATTGTTATATTTGATAAGGTTTGTAAAGAAATCCGTTTATAGGATGATGTTTTTACTTAAAATAAAATTAGTAAAAGCTACTTAAAAAGTAGCGAAGGAAATCCCAGCTTGTATTGGGAAATGCTTATGTTTGAATGAGATATACTTACGGATGTGCACGACTTTCGACGGTGCAATGTAAGTTTAAAGGTCCTTTTGCAGTCGACTAACGATCACTATTCATCCATATATCTCATAAATAGGGCTTATCCTTATGCAACACAAAATGTCTTCAATTGAGACGAATTAAGCGAAAAAATAAAAAAATTAACTATTGATCACTTCAGCAAAGCCGTTTTCTAAATGAAAGTGACATTACGAAATAATTCAAATTTCGAATGCTACCAACATTTAAAATATGATACAATTGGCTGAGTTTGTTATCAACGAGCCATTAAATCGAAATAAAAATAAAAAAACCTAAATATGCTCAATGAAATGAAAGAAGAAACTTCAATCTTAATTTCTGGCAGAGGAGTTTATAATAAAGATTGTATAATGTTATCAAAATAGGGTATACCTATATAAAATTGTATAATATAAAAAAATTGTAAAGAAATATTGTAGAAAACAGTATAATATTGTTATATTTGATAAGGTTTGTAAAGAAATCCGTTTATAGGATGATGTTTTTACTTAAAATAAAATTAGTAAAAGCTACTTAAAAAGTAGCGAAGGAAATCCCAGCTTGTATTGGGAAATGCTTATGTTTGAATGAGATATACTTACGGATGTGCACGACTTTCGACGGTGCAATGTAAGTTTAAAGGTCCTTTTGCAGTCGACTAACGATCACTATTCATCCATATATCTCATAAATAGGGCTTATCCTTATGCAGCACAAAATGCCTTCAATTGAGACGAATTAAGCGAAAAAATAAAAAATTAAACTATTGATCACTTCGGCAAAGCCGTTTTCTAAATGAAAGTGACATTTCGAAATAATTCAAATTTCGAATGCTACCAACATTTAAAAAATGATACAATTGGCTGAGTTTGTTATCAACGAGCCATTAAATCGAAATAAAAATAAAAAACCTCCATATGCTCAATGAAATGAAAGAAGAAACTTCAATCTTAATTTCTGGCAGAGGAGTTTATAATAAAGATTGTATAATGTTATCAAAATAGGGTATACCTACATAAAATTGTATAATATTAAAAAATTGTAAAGAAATATTGTAGAAAACAGTATAATATTGTTATATTTGATAAGGTTTGTAAAGAAATCCGTTTATAGGATGAAGTTTTTATTTGAAATAAAATTAGTAAAAGCTACTTAAAAAGTAGCGAAGGAAATCCCAGCTTGTATTGGGAAATGCTTATGTTTGAATGATATATACTTACGGATGTGCACGACTTTCGACGGTGCAATGTAAGTTTAAAGGTCCTTTTGCAGTCGACTAACGATCACTATTCATCCATATATCTCATAAATAGGGCTTATCCTTATGCAACACAAAATGCCTTCAATTGAGACGAATTAAGCGAAAAAATAAAAAAATTAACTATTGATCACTTCAGCAAAGCCGTTTTCTAAATGAAAGTGACATTACGAAATAATTCAAATTTCGAATGCTACCAACATTTAAAATATGATACAATTGGCTGAGTTTGTTATCAACGAGCCATTAAATCGAAATAAAAATAAGAAACCTCCATATGCTCAATGAAATGAAAGAAGAAACTTCAATCTTAATTTCTGGCAGAGGAGTTTATAATAAAGATTGTATAATGTTATCAAAATAGGGTATACCTATATAAAATTGTATAATATAAAAAAAATTGTAAAGAAATATTGTAGAAAACAGAATAATATTGTTATATTTGATAAGGTTTGTAAAGAAATCCGTTTATAGGATGATGTTTTTATTTGAAATAAAATTAGTA
This sequence comes from Micropterix aruncella, assembly GCA_944548615.1. NCBI lineage: Eukaryota > Metazoa > Arthropoda > Insecta > Lepidoptera > Micropterigidae > Micropterix > Micropterix aruncella. Next base: position 20,996,795 of record OX155963.1, read on the forward strand.
AAAGTTACTTAAAAAGTAGCGAAGGAAATCCCAGCTTGTATTGGGAAATGCTTATGTTTGAATGAGATATACTTACGGATGTGCACGACTTTCGACGGTGCAATGTAAGTTTAAAGGTCCTTTTGCAGTCGACTAACGATCACTATTCATCCATATATCTCATAAATAGGGCTTATCCTTATGCAACACAAAATGCCTTCAATTGAGACGAATTAACCGAAAAAATAAAAAAATTAACTATTGATCACTTCAGCAAAGCCGTTTTCTAAATGAAAGTGACATTAGGAAATAATTCAAATTTCGAATGCTACCAACATTTAAAATATGATACAATTGGCTGAGTTTGTTATCAACGAGCCATTAAATCGAAATAAAAATAAAAAAACCTAAATATGCTCAATGAAATGAAAGAAGAAACTTCAATCTTAATTTCTGGCAGAGGAGTTTATAATAAAGATTGTATAATGTTATCAAAATAGGGTATACCTATATAAAATTGTATAATATAAAAAAATTGTAAAGAAATATTGTAGAAAACAGTATAATATTGTTATATTTGATAAGGTTTGTAAAGAAATCCGTTTATAGGATGATGTTTTTATTTGAAATAAAATTAGTAAAAGATACTTAAAAAGTAGCGAAGGAAATCCCAGCTTGTATTGGGAAATGCTTTTGTTTGAATGAGATATACTTACGGATGTGCACGACTTTCGACGGTGCAATGTAAGTTTAAAGGTCCTTTTGCAGTCGACTAACGATCACTATTCATCCATATATCTCATAAATAGGGCTTATCCTTATGCAACACAAAATGCCTTCAATTGAGACAAATTAACCGAAAAAATAAAAAAAATTACTATTGATCACTTCAGCAAAGCCGTTTTCTAAATGAAAGTGACATTACGATATAATTCAAATTTCGAATGCTACCAACATTTAAAATATGATACAATTGGCTGAGTTTGTTATCAACGAGCCATTAAATCGAAATAAAAATAAAAAAACCTAAATATGCTCAATGAAATGAAAGAAGAAACTTCAATCTTAATTTCTGGCAGAGGAGTTTATAATAAAGATTGTATAATGTTATCAAAATAGGGTATACCTACATAAAATTGTATAATATTAAAAAATTGTAAAGAAATATTGTAGAAAACAGTATAATATTGTTATATTTGATAAGGTTTGTAAAGAAATCCGTTTATAGGATGAAGTTTTTATTTGAAATAAAATTAGTAAAAGCTACTTAAAAAGTAGCGAAGGAAATCCCAGCTTGTATTGGGAAATGCTTATGTTTGAATGATATATACTTACGGATGTGCACGACTTTCGACGGTGCAATGTAAGTTTAAAGGTCCTTTTGCAGTCGACTAACGATCACTATTCATCCATATATCTCATAAATAGGGCTTATCCTTATGCAACACAAAATGCCTTCAATTGAGACGAATTAAGCGAAAAAATAAAAAAATTAACTATTGATCACTTCAGCAAAGCCGTTTTCTAAATGAAAGTGACATTACGAAATAATTCAAATTTCGAATGCTACCAACATTTAAAATATGATACAATTGGCTGAGTTTGTTATCAACGAGCCATTAAATCGAAATAAAAATAAGAAACCTCCATATGCTCAATGAAATGAAAGAAGAAACTTCAATCTTAATTTCTGGCAGAGGAGTTTATAATAAAGATTGTATAATGTTATCAAAATAGGGTATACCTATATAAAATTGTATAATATAAAAAAAATTGTAAAGAAATATTGTAGAAAACAGTATAATATTGTTATATTTGATAAGGTTTGTAAAGAAATCCGTTTATAGGATGATGTTTTTATTTGAAATAAAATTAGTAAAAGTTACTTAAAAAGTAGCGAAGGAAATCCCAGCTTGTATTGGGAAATGCTTATGTTTGAATGAGATATACTTACGGATGTGCACGACTTTCGACGGTGCAATGTAAGTTTAAAGGTCCTTTTGCAGTCGACTAACGATCACTATTCATCCATATATCTCATAAATAGGGCTTATCCTTATGCAACACAAAATGCCTTCAATTGAGACGAATTAACCGAAAAAATAAAAAAATTAACTATTGATCACTTCAGCAAAGCCGTTTTCTAAATGAAAGTGACATTAGGAAATAATTCAAATTTCGAATGCTACCAACATTTAAAATATGATACAATTGGCTGAGTTTGTTATCAACGAGCCATTAAATCGAAATAAAAATAAAAAAACCTAAATATGCTCAATGAAATGAAAGAAGAAACTTCAATCTTAATTTCTGGCAGAGGAGTTTATAATAAAGATTGTATAATGTTATCAAAATAGGGTATACCTATATAAAATTGTATAATATAAAAAAAATTGTAAAGAAATATTGTAGAAAACAGTATAATATTGTTATATTTGATAAGGTTTGTAAAGAAATCCGTTTATAGGATGATGTTTTTATTTGAAATAAAATTAGTAAAAGTTACTTAAAAAGTAGCGAAGGAAATCCCAGCTTGTATTGGGAAATGCTTATGTTTGAATGAGATATACTTACGGATGTGCACGACTTTCGACGGTGCAATGTAAGTTTAAAGGTCCTTTTGCAGTCGACTAACGATCACTATTCATCCATATATCTCATAAATAGGGCTTATCCTTATGCAACACAAAATGCCTTCAATTGAGACAAATTAACCGAAAAAATAAAAAAAATTACTATTGATCACTTCAGCAAAGCCGTTTTCTAAATGAAAGTGACATTACGATATAATTCAAATTTCGAATGCTACCAACATTTAAAATATGATACAATTGGCTGAGTTTGTTATCAACGAGCCATTAAATCGAAATAAAAATAAAAAAAACCTAAATATGCTCAATGAAATGAAAGAAGAAACTTCAATCTTAATTTCTGGCAGAGGAGTTTATAATAAAGATTGTATAATGTTATCAAAATAGGGTAAACCTATATAAAATTGTATAATATTAAAAAATTGTAAAGAAATATTGTAGAAAACAGTATAATATTGTTATATTTGATAAGGTTTGTAAAGAAATCCGTTTATAGGATGATGTTTTTATTTGAAATAAAATTAGTAAAAGCTACTTAAAAAGTAGCGAAGGAAATCCCAGCTTGTATTGGGAAATGCTTATGTTTGAATGAGATATACTTACGGATGTGCACGACTTTCGACGGTGCAATGTAAGTTTAAAGGTCCTTTTGCAGTCGACTAACGATCACTATTCATCCATATATCTCATAAATAGGGCTTATCCTTATGCAACACAAAATGCCTTCAATTGAGACGAATTAAGCGAAAAAATAAAAAAATTAACTATTGATCACTTCAGCAAAGCCGTTTTCTAAATGAAAGTGACATTACGAAATAATTCAAATTTCGAATGCTACCAACATTTAAAATATGATACAATTGGCTGAGTTTGTTATCAACGAGCCATTAAATCGAAATAAAAATAAAAAAACCTAAATATGCTCAATGAAATGAAAGAAGAAACTTCAATCTTAATTTCTGGCAGAGGAGTTTATAATAAAGATTGTATAATGTTATCAAAATAGGGTAAACCTATATAAAATTGTATAATATTAAAAATTGTAATGAAATATTGTAGAAAACAGTATAATATTGTTATATTTGATAAGGTTTGTAAAGAAATCCGTTTATAGGATGATGTTTTTATTTAAAATAAAATTAGTAAAAGCTACTTAAAAAGTAGCGAAGGAAATCCCAGCTTGTATTGGGAAATGCTTATGTTTGAATGAGATATACTTACGGATGTGCACGACTTTCGACGGTGCAATGTAAGTTTAAAGGTCCTTTTGCAGTCGACTAACGATCACTATTCATCCATATATCTCATAAATAGGGCTTATCCTTATGCAACACAAAATGCCTTCAATTGAGACGAATTAAGCGAAAAAATAAAAAATTAAACTATTGATCACTTCGGCAAAGCCGTTTTCTAAATGAAAGTGACATTTCGAAATAATTCAAATTTCGAATGCTACCAACATTTAAAATATGATACAATTGGCTGAGTTTGTTATCAACGAGCCCTTAAATCGAAATAAAAATAAAAAAACCTAAATATGCTCAATGAAATGAAAGAAGAAACTTCAATCTTAATTTCTGGCAGAGGAGTTTATAATAAAGATTGTATAATGTTATCAAAATAGGGTATACCTATATAAAATTGTATAATATTAAAAAATTGTAAAGAAATATTGTAGAAAACAGTATAAAATTGTTATATTTGATAAGGTTTGTAAAGAAATCCGTTTATAGGATGATGTTTTTATTTAAAATAAAATTAGTAAAAGCTACTTAAAAAGTAGCGAAGGAAATCCCAGCTTGTATTGGGAAATGCTTATGTTTGAATGAGATATACTTACGGATGTGCACGACTTTCGACGGTGCAATGTAAGTTTAAAGGTCCTTTTGCAGTCGACTAACGATCACTATTCATCCATATATCTCATAAATAGGGCTTATCCTTATGCAACACAAAATGTCTTCAATTGAGACGAATTAAGCGAAAAAATAAAAAAATTAACTATTGATCACTTCAGCAAAGCCGTTTTCTAAATGAAAGTGACATTACGAAATAATTCAAATTTCGAATGCTACCAACATTTAAAATATGATACAATTGGCTGAGTTTGTTATCAACGAGCCATTAAATCGAAATAAAAATAAAAAAACCTAAATATGCTCAATGAAATGAAAGAAGAAACTTCAATCTTAATTTCTGGCAGAGGAGTTTATAATAAAGATTGTATAATGTTATCAAAATAGGGTATACCTATATAAAATTGTATAATATAAAAAAATTGTAAAGAAATATTGTAGAAAACAGTATAATATTGTTATATTTGATAAGGTTTGTAAAGAAATCCGTTTATAGGATGATGTTTTTATTTAAAATAAAATTAGTAAAAGCTACTTAAAAAGTAGCGAAGGAAATCCCAGCTTGTATTGGGAAATGCTTATGTTTGAATGAGATATACTTACGGATGTGCACGACTTTCGACGGTGCAATGTAAGTTTAAAGGTCCTTTTGCAGTCGACTAACGATCACTATTCATCCATATATCTCATAAATAGGGCTTATCCTTATGCAACACAAAATGCCTTGAATTGAGACGAATTAAGCGAAAAAATAAAAAAATTAACTATTGATCACTTCAGCAAAGCCGTTTTCTAAATGAAAGTGACATTACGAAATAATTCAAATTTCGAATGCTACCAACATTTAAAATATGATACAATTGGCTGAGTTTGTTATCAACGAGCCATTAAATCGAAATAAAAATAAGAAACCTCCATATGCTCAATGAAATGAAAGAAGAAACTTCAATCTTAATTTCTGGCAGAGGAGTTTATAATAAAGATTGTATAATGTTATCAAAATAGGGTATACCTATATAAAATTGTATAATATAAAAAAAATTGTAAAGAAATATTGTAGAAAACAGTATAATATTGTTATATTTGATAAGGTTTGTAAAGAAATCCGTTTATAGGATGATGTTTTTATTTGAAATAAAATTAGTAAAAGTTACTTAAAAAGTAGCGAAGGAAATCCCAGCTTGTATTGGGAAATGCTTATGTTTGAATGAGATATACTTACGGATGTGCACGACTTTCGACGGTGCAATGTAAGTTTAAAGGTCCTTTTGCAGTCGACTAACGATCACTATTCATCCATATATCTCATAAATAGGGCTTATCCTTATGCAACACAAAATGCCTTCAATTGAGACGAATTAACCGAAAAAATAAAAAAATTAACTATTGATCACTTCAGCAAAGCCGTTTTCTAAATGAAAGTGACATTAGGAAATAATTCAAATTTCGAATGCTACCAACATTTAAAATATGATACAATTGGCTGAGTTTGTTATCAACGAGCCATTAAATCGAAATAAAAATAAAAAAACCTAAATATGCTCAATGAAATGAAAGAAGAAACTTCAATCTTAATTTCTGGCAGAGGAGTTTATAATAAAGATTGTATAATGTTATCAAAATAGGGTATACCTATATAAAATTGTATAATATAAAAAAAATGTAAAGAAATATTGTAGAAAACAGTATAATATTGTTATATTTGATAAGGTTTGTGAAGAAATCCGTTTATAAGATGATGTTTTTATTTAAAATAAAATTAGTAAAAGCTACTTAAAAAGTAGCGAAGGAAATCCCAGCTTGTATTGGGAAATGCTTATGTTTGAATGAGATATACTTACGGATGTGCACGACTTTCGACGGTGCAATGTAAGTTTAAAGGTCTTTTTGCAGTCGACTAACGATCACTATTCATCCATATATCTCATAAATAGGGCTTATCCTTATGCAACACAAAATGCCTTCAATTGAGACGAATTAAGCGAAAAAATAAAAAATTAAACTATTGATCACTTCGGCAAAGCCGTTTTCTAAATGAAAGTGACATTTCGAAATAATTCAAATTTCGAATGCTACCAACATTTAAAATATGATACAATTGGCTGAGTTTGTTATCAACGAGCCGTTAAATCGAAATAAAAACAAAAAAACCTAAATATGCTCAATGAAATGAAAGAAGAAACTTCAATCTTAATTTCTGGCAGAGGAGTTTATAATAAAGATTGTATAATGTTATCAAAATAGGGTATACCTATATAAAATTGTATAATATAAAAAAATTGTAAAGAAATATTGTAGAAAACAGTATAATATTGTTATATTTGATAAGGTTTGTAAAGAAATCCGTTTATAGGATGATGTTTTTATTTGAAATAAAATTAGTAAAAGATACTTAAAAAGTAGCGAAGGAAATCCCAGCTTGTATTGGGAAATGCTTATGTTTGAATGAGATATACTTACGGATGTGCACGACTTTCGACGGTGCAATGTAAGTTTAAAGGTCCTTTTGCAGTCGACTAACGATCACTATTCATCCATATATCTCATAAATAGGGCTTATCCTTATGCAACACAAAATGCCTTCAATTGAGACAAATTAACCGAAAAAATAAAAAAAATTACTATTGATCACTTCAGCAAAGCCGTTTTCTAAATGAAAGTGACATTACGATATAATTCAAATTTCGAATGCTACCAACATTTAAAATATGATACAATTGGCTGAGTTTGTTATCAACGAGCCATTAAATCGAAATAAAAATAAAAAAACCTAAATATGCTCAATGAAATGAAAGAAGAAACTTCAATCTTAATTTCTGGCAGAGGAGTTTATAATAAAGATTGTATAATGTTATCAAAATAGGGTATACCTATATAAAATTGTATAATATTAAAAAATTGTAAAGAAATATTGTAGAAAACAGTATAATATTGTTATATTTGATAAGGTTTGTAAAGAAATCCGTTTATAGGATGATGTTTTTATTTGAAATAAAATTAGTAAAAGCTACTTAAAAAGTAGCGAAGGAAATCCCAGCTTGTATTGGGAAATGCTTATGTTTGAATGAGATATACTTACGGATGTGCACGACTTTCGACGGTGCAATGTAAGTTTAAAGGTCCTTTTGCAGTCGACTAACGATCACTATTCATCCATATATCTCATAAATAGGGCTTATCCTTATGCAACACAAAATGCCTTCAATTGAGACGAATTAAGCGAAAAAATAAAAAAATTAACTATTGATCACTTCAGCAAAGCCGTTTTCTAAATGAAAGTGACATTACGAAATAATTCAAATTTCGAATGCTACCAACATTTAAAATATGATACAATTGGCTGAGTTTGTTATCAACGAGCCATTAAATCGAAATAAAAATAAAAAAACCTAAATATGCTCAATGAAATGAAAGAAGAAACTTCAATCTTAATTTCTGGCAGAGGAGTTTATAATAAAGATTGTATAATGTTATCAAAATAGGGTAAACCTATATAAAATTGTATAATATTAAAAATTGTAATGAAATATTGTAGAAAACAGTATAATATTGTTATATTTGATAAGGTTTGTAAAGAAATCCGTTTATAGGATGATGTTTTTATTTAAAATAAAATTAGTAAAAGCTACTTAAAAAGTAGCGAAGGAAATCCCAGCTTGTATTGGGAAATGCTTATGTTTGAATGAGATATACTTACGGATGTGCACGACTTTCGACGGTGCAATGTAAGTTTAAAGGTCCTTTTGCAGTCGACTAACGATCACTATTCATCCATATATCTCATAAATAGGGCTTATCCTTATGCAACACAAAATGCCTTCAATTGAGACGAATTAAGCGAAAAAATAAAAAATTAAACTATTGATCACTTCGGCAAAGCCGTTTTCTAAATGAAAGTGACATTTCGAAATAATTCAAATTTCGAATGCTACCAACATTTAAAATATGATACAATTGGCTGAGTTTGTTATCAACGAGCCATTAAATCGAAATAAAAATAAAAAAACCTAAATATGCTCAATGAAATGAAAGAAGAAACTTCAATCTTAATTTCTGGCAGAGGAGTTTATAATAAAGATTGTATAATGTTATCAAAATAGGGTATACCTATATAAAATTGTATAATATTAAAAAATTGTAAAGAAATATTGTAGAAAACAGTATAATATTGTTATATTTGATAAGGTTTGTAAAGAAATCCGTTTATAGGATGATGTTTTTATTTAAAATAAAATTAGTAAAAGCTACTTAAAAAGTAGCGAAGGAAATCCCAGCTTGTATTGGGAAATGCTTATGTTTGAATGAGATATACTTACGGATGTGCACGACTTTCGACGGTGCAATGTAAGTTTAAAGGTCCTTTTGCAGTCGACTAACGATCACTATTCATCCATATATCTCATAAATAGGGCTTACCCTTATGCAACACAAAATGCCTTCAATTGAGACGAATTAAGCGAAAAAATAAAAAATTAAACTATTGATCACTTCAGCAAAGCCGTTTTCTAAATGAAAGTGACATTACGAAATAATTCAAATTTCGAATGCTACCAACATTTAAAATATGATACAATTGGCTGAGTTTGTTATCAACGAGCCATTAAATCGAAAATAAAAAAAACCTCCATATGCTCAATGAAATGAAAGAAGAAACTTCAATCTTAATTTCTGGCAGAGGAGTTTATAATAAAGATTGTATAATGTTATCAAAATAGGGTAAACCTATATAAAATTGTATAATATTAAAAATTGTAATGAAATATTGTAGAAAATAGTATAATATTGTTATATTTGATAAGGTTTGTAAAGAAATCCGTTTATAGGATGATGTTTTTATTTAAAATAAAATTAGTAAAAACTACTTAAAAAGTAGCGAAGGAAATCCCAGCTTGTATTGGGAAATGCTTATGTTTGAATGAGATATACTTACGGATGTGCACGACTTTCGACGGTGCAATGTAAGTTGAAAGGTCCTTTTGCAGTCGACTAACGATCACTATTCATCCATATATCTCATAAATAGGGCTTATCCTTATGCAACACAAAATGCCTTTAATTGAGACGAATTAAGCGAAAAAATAAAAAATTAAACTATTGATCACTCCAGCAAAGCCGTTTTCTAAATGAAAGTGACATTACGATATAATTCAAATTTCGAATGCTACCAACATTTAAAATATGATACAATTGGCTGAGTTTGTTATCAACGAGCCATTAAATCGAAATAAAAATAAAAAAACCTCCATATGCTCAATGAAATGAAAGAAGAAACTTTAATCGTAATTTCTGGCAGAGGAGTTTATAATAAAGATTGTATAATGTTATCAAAATAGGGTAAACCTATATAATATTGTATAATGTAGTTCTTAGTCGTGTCGGTTTTTTATGGTGTATATGATATTATTTAATTGAATGTGATTTGATGTATAAAGGGAATAAAAATGCAGAAAAGACAAAATAAACGAGTCACAGCATGGGACAACCCTGTTCATATCCAAGAGGTGAACCCTAACGGATTCGGCCGCCGGTTGAGAGAGGTCGCTCATCGATTTTATTTATGAATTTAATATTCCGATGAAATCAGTTCTTGGATACTTGCCGGGAAAGACTTGAGTCGACTCGACCGTTTTTTTATTATTTCAAAAACATACATTGATGTTTTTGTCTTCTTGATTCTTGCACTAGTTGAAGAATATATGGAACTCTTGCTTGGATCTATGTCTGGTGCGAGGTGTCTCTGTGTGTGTGTGTGCGCGTAGTTACGCGCACTACGCACACACGTAGTTACGTACGTTTAAAAATAGCGTACAAGCCCTGGAGTGTTAATTGTATGAAAACATGCTCATCATTCACAATACGCCTCTCCGTATGTACGTATATAGTACCCTATATGCTTTATTCAATTTCTATTGTCAATTTGCGAGAAGGGATGTGCGCCCGAATGAGAAAGACGGCCATCTCGCCGGAGCGAGACAACGATATATGTATGTGCCCCGCCCGTAACCCAGTTTACCCAGAAATAAAAAAAGAAAAAAAACATGATAAATTCTCAATTTTGCGCCATCTTGAGGGAGTAGAGAGCGAGTTGGCCGCCGCCGCGGGCGAATCGCGAAATGTTCGGCGGGAAATATTTACGCGGGAAAATCAAGCTGTCATTCCCCTCGCCTCCGCCGAGAAGTCGAATTATTCATCGGTGAAATAATATGCTGTTATTTCACAGATGTGAAATAACAGCATATACCGGCATCTGTTAGCAGTGGCGTCGAAAAAATAAACCCACACATTATATACCTACTAGACAAATTTTTTACAAAAAAAAAACCGGATCCAAACTATCGAGTACAACAACACTGGGTATCGGAAGAAAAGATCACTACTTGTTAGTACTCGATACTTTCTTCGTATACTCGCGCCTCGCTCCTGAGCTGCCCTTTTATTTATCATCATTATTGATTACATGGTTTTAGATTATTCAGCTCCATAGAAAATTTTTGGCGACATTTTTTTGACGGCGAAATGCAGGTGGCGCTGTTATCTAGGAGAGAAAGTCATAGCAATTTATTTGGCCATCTATAATAATATTGATAATGAATGTGTTTTTATAACAGACCGATTGATTATTATTAAAAAAAACAATAATATCTTTCAATTATTAGTGCCATCTATCCAATTTTTATATATAGTATAGGATGCCATCAATAGATGGCATTCTATCGCATACATAAAAATGCGATGTATTGATGGTCAATCTGAACCATTAAGTGCGTAATTATTACGTATTGAAACCTGTTTACAAAATAAAAATTTACATATTTACGTAAATAATATTAAAATAATAGGATTTTATTATTTTATACGTACAGGCGTGCTTAGAGCGCCATCTACAATGCGCCTCCATATTGAACATAACAATTAATTTTAGGAATTATGGGTGCCATTTACACGTTGCGTTTCGTACTAAAATACTGGTTTCCATATCGAAGTAAGTTGTTGAACAATCTAATCAAATATTTCATCAACTGCTACTTGTCAACTGCCACCGATGATCATATCCAAGTTTGCATCGGCCAATTACCATGAAATAATATCAATAATAATTAATAATCGAGCTTAGGTAATATGTCAAAGCAGCACTAACTCCTCAATCCGCAACATAGCTATATTTTCAGTGTTGCTAGATTTATAAAGGCTGTCCCAAAATTAACGCAATAATAAAATTTTATAAAACCACAGGTTTAAAATTTTTATTTTTTAATCATAAAGTATACAGTGTAAGCCGTAGCGTAATGGGAATATAAGATTATGTAATAGGAATATAATATATTCTATATAGGATATAGGGTATATAATATCATAAAGGGTTGTATAATATAGAATATAGGGTTATATAATAGGATTATAGGGTTATATAATAGTAATATAATATTTATTCGGTTATATAATGGTTTATATAATAGAAATATAATATAGGGTTTTATAATAGGAATTTAATAGTAATGGAATAGGTTATATATTAGGAATATAATAAAGGAACAGTAGTGCAGGAATATAATAGGTAAATGCAGTGCAGGATTCAGTGCAGGGCCATTCTGTTCAGGGTTGGTCACACTCACGGGTCAACACCCATCCGTCGGCCTCCACGCATGAAGTGCGAGCCCGGGCATGACTCTGGCCTTCAGGAGTCAACCTTCTGGCACTTCTGGACGGTCTGCGCACGTGAGCCAATCGATTTTGCATTCTGACTAACGGTCGGGGGAGTCTGGAATCAGTACTGTTTCCTATAGAGCGGGGGTGGTTGCGGACCTTAGGGCGACTGCTCTTGAAACGAGCATCGGCTACCCGATCCTGGGTGAACAGCCGGGCAAAGGTCCGGTCCGTGATAGATTCGGTTTACACCGTTTCACCGCTTCGTAAGGGAGAGGACCGCGCAAGCGACCTCGAACTAGTAACCAGTCGAGAGACCGGAGTAATCTGATCGAAATTGGAAGTAAGGGCGTGAGTGTAAGCCCACTGGGTAACAAACCTGGTTATCTCGCGGATAAGGCGTTGGCCTCTTACGGGCATGTGGCGGGGCTTGACGGTGGACTATTTTGTCCAAGTCTTCTGCGCTCACTTCACGGGAGATAGAACGACCAATCGTTAAAATTTCCTGAGGTGACGGGTTCGCCCGTTGTAGTTGACAACTCTATTTGGTCCTTTCCTCCGAAGGCGTGGGTGGTCGTAGGCTTGTTGGATCGTTGGCAATCAATCATTCGTGGATTTTATGAAATCCAAGTGCGACAATTTCGACGTCATCGCTGAAAATGATTTTGTTAAAAAAAATGTATTGCAATAGCTTTTATATTCAATAAGTTTTATATTTAAAACATTTTTAATAACCCTGAACTGTCAGCTATCACGCTGTTTTTTTCCGTTTGCAACGCTCTAATAAATAAGTGGCACAAAACTCAAATCTTGCGTAAATTTTTACTATAAATTTAAAACTGCGCGACCTAAAAATTTGCTCCCGGGGAAATGCTGTTTTAAATTATTCAAAGTTGTTTCGGCTGCGATAGTATTTTTCTCATCAGAAATCAGAACGAAAAACAAGAAATGAGAGATGTAGAAGAAAAACAAATTGCGGGGCGTCGATAAAAATCATCGCTGAGCGCGTGTAGGGCGGCGGTGGCTGCGGTAGCGAGTTTTATTTATCGCCCAGGTTCGTCTGTTATTGGTTCAGATTCCGCGAGCGAACGCACCCCCGAGGCACCAGACAATCGGCCGCTGGTGGCGCATAAATCTGACAGCTCTGCTCCTGAAGGAAGCGCCAAGGAAGCTGGAATTTCGCCAAGTCTCTCGGTACCTATACTATGGCACTGGTGGAATTTGAAAAATCCAGTTGTTTGTTGCTTAGCCCTCGCCAGGCGGCCTAGGTACAATTGTAACGTTTCCGTTTTTATATTTTTATAACTTTTTTCCCAGAAGTCTTAGAGGGCTGACATTTTATGACATCTCTACGTTTTTGGCCTTAACTATATATACCAAATTTCAGTATAATATCTCCACCCCCTTCCCCAAAATAAGGGGTCGTTTTCTTTTTGCAGACACAAAAGGCGGCATAGGTACAATTGTACCTTCATTCATTTTGTATGAACATTATGAACAACCAAATTCTTATGAAATATGCTTCTTATTTTATACATTTTTGTTTGAATAGGAATATAGGCACTGAGAAATAATTATTGAAGTAGTCCTGTATTACCATATTCACTTATGTATAAATATCAGAAATACTATACTATATTATATATTAGTATACAGGTATTTTAATTATAAATATCAGAAAACATGACTTCAACATCCTATAGATTGTGTAGGTATTAAATATTAGTTATTTATAGTTTAAACATTTTGCCTAGAGTGAGAAATTTCATACAAAATATATGAGGGTACAATTGTACCTATACCACCTTTTTGCGTTGTAAACTTATACAGCCTAGTCAGGCTTAGACAAGTTGACATAGTTGTTTGTTGTTTGTCAAGTTTACACTTGTTTGAACATAAGTAGTGGTACTAAGACATAGTACATAGATACACGATATTACTCGATTTCATTTTAAAATCCGAAACAAAACCAGTAATTACGGAATCGATATAATGATTAAAATAAATAAAATATATAATAAATAATATAATAATAAATAAATAAATAAATAAATAAAAAACGATACTAAAGGTTTCTGTAGACTCTCACCCATATAATTTATAATAATCTTATTAGATATGTACTTAAAACTATAAAGTCAATCAATTCATTATTTGACATGATATAGCAAAATAAATATTAATATACTAACTTACTTTACAACATTTCGACGCCATTTTGTAACCTATGTTTTTGGTTACGTTCATTTTGTAATGGATATATTTGTAACGTTTAAATAAAAGAGTTGAATTGATCGTACAAGTATATTATATTGAAAATGAAGTTAACATAAAATGTAGAGTAAACCATTCCAAACAAAGATTTTAAGTAGAGATAAAAATACACAAGAGAAGAAAAGAAATTGATTAATACAAATAAAAAAATCACGATTGGAATTGATTTCATATTAAATTCAAATTTCTGTTCATAATTATGTTTGATTCGAGTCAGTAATAAGGAGAGACATGAGAAGTTTTCGCCAGGGTCGGTAACCTAACTTGAATTATTAGAGGTAAGTTATGTGCATGTGCATTATAGAAATTAAACCAGTTGCCATGAAATACCAATTGCCAATTGCCATAAAATAGATAATTCCAACAAATACAAAATACAATTGGTTAATCATCGGAGAAAAAAATAAATAATTCTTATAATATAATACTCAATAAAATGGTAAAGATTATAAATAAGATAAAAAAAACGAATTTAAAGCCTGAAGTTTGTAGCACCTTACGTTCCGGCGACACTGCAGCCGCCGTTGTCTAGGGTAGACTGAAAGAGCTGTCCGCGGGTAGGCCGCATACCGCTTCCGCCACTGCTCAGATTACCTATAACGGTGGTGGGGGGGGGGGGGGGCGGGCTCGGCGCGCGTGAATTTCGAAATTCCACCGTGCTTACAACACTCACTGTATCCTGTCTTACGTCCTTGCGTTCGGCGTTCGGCGATGGGAACATTTTAAGAAGAGGGTAGAAGAGAGGTTGTAACCGTCCACGTAGAAGAGAGGTTGTAACCGTCGTCTCTATGGAAGTTCGGGGTTCTTCTTATTTTAATGGCTTCCCGGATCATAAGAGGAAAGTAGAATCGTTCTTTATATACAATGGGATTTTGAAACTGCAGCCAGCGGTTACTTCCGTAGACAAAGCTATCCGATATATGTTCGCAGATCGTCGATTTTTATCGCTAAACAAGTTACTTGGAAGCCTGTTAATTTTTGCTTTAATGTATGTTAAGAAATATAAGACAGAACGTCTCCACCGATGAAGAATAATATGGGAGGAAGAAGAATATTTTCGTCCGGAACTTTATACATCCTGTGTACTTCTACGTCTATATTTTTTGAAGATAAAGCATTCTAGATGAGGCAAAAATATGTACTCTCTATATCATAATTATTTGCGTGTACAGAATTTCGTTTCTGTACTATTGGCCGTTGAGGAGTCCCCTCGTCGAGAACCAATCCTGGGTGCCGCAGTCATGTCATGGTGGAACTTATAGTGGGCTATCATAATTGAATGCGTATACATAATTTCATGTCAGTGCTGTTGACCGTTGAGGAGTCCCCTCGTCGGGGGCCAACCCGGGGCGCAGCAGCCATGTCATGGTGAAACTTAAAACCGGCGTATATTGAATGCATAACCGGCCATAATTGAATGCGTACACAAAATTTTGTGACTGTGCTGCTGACCGTTGAGGAGTCTTCTCGTCGGGAGCCAACCCTGGCTGGGCTCAGAAGCCAAGTCATGATGAAATTTATAACGGACTATCATAATTGAATACGTATACAAAATTTCGTGTCTGTGTCCCCTCGTCGGGAGGCAATCCTGGGTCAAGCTCACCATAAAAATGTATTGCCATCGGAACTGAACCAACATGTAAAATTTCAACTTCTTAGGATAAAAGGAAGTGGTTCTAATTCAGCTTACAAAATTTGACCTAAACAAACATACTGATAAATATTGCAAAGTAAAAAAGCAATGCCTTCGGCAAATAAGGTTTGTAAAAAATCAATGCCTTCGGTGCCGGCTCCGCACTAGAAACTAATCTGACACAGGTGTAGGCACTCATATAAGGCGAGCCACTCACTGATAGACCGGAGCTTAAAATATTAGAATTTAGTAGGGTTTATACATCTATTGCAGTTTTTCGATTATATTACATAGTGGGCCCGATTGCGTTTCTTCGTGAAATAAAATATGAACTTAGTTCAACCGAACGAGGCAGAGTAAAACGTTAGATCGGAATATGAATGAACTATCGTCGTTTTTCCCGCACCAAAACTACCTGTCGAACTTACATACGGTCGAATAAGTTTGAACACATTTCGTGCGGTGTTAGATTTAGCTGGCTTTATCTTCGGTAGGTAGGTTTTAATGCGGAAAAGTGACAACCGTTCATTTCACATTCCGCCCAGACGCACTACTGCTCTGTCTCGTTAAAGTTAAAATAAAAATATAGTAGAACACCGTTTCGAAGCGTTTGCTTGCTACACGTCAATGGTCCTGTATCTTATCGATTCGTCTGAATTAATTTCTAAATTTCTATCGACTTGGAAGGGCAGGAGCCTTGACGAAGCAACTACTTCTAAAGAAAACCAAGGCCCTTGTTTACGCCAGTTGCTCTGTGTGGTAATTGATTAGGTATACGCCTGCATTAGATTTGTGGGAAGGCGCCTTAAGATCATTCCAAATACCGGTTATTTTTTCCTACCCCCATCCTACTGTCAAAATACGAAGATTCTGTTCTGCATACTGGCTTCCTGTCAATGTTACATCGCACCGCATTTTATATTCTAACGCGTTTGAGTGATTAATAATGGATTGCTCATCCTAACACCGCATCTATAAACCCACCAATCTCGTGTGGACATCAAGAAAGTGGCTCCCGTGTCCTGACCATCTTATTTCCGGATTTTAAGGTAAGCCATCTAAGCATATTTGATGTAGGTAGTGTATCCGATTGCCACACGAAGATATTGTATGAATATTTGTAGTGGTACTTTGCCCAATTACAATATATTTATATAAAGATTGGTGGAACCACCGCTTCGAACCCCAATATGATGTTTGGAATCAGATATTATCCGCTATAATCTGAAACTTTATACACCAGCCCTACTTGTCATGAGCAAGACGAACTTTAGAACCACTAACGGTCTCCTCATTGGACACATGACCCTTAGAGCACATCTATTCAACCTTGGCTGGACCGAAAGCAAGGAATGCCGAATATGTGGCGAAGAACCTGAAGACAGCATACACATCGTTGGTCGCTGCCCAGGCCTCGCCGTAAAAAGACACAGTTTACTGGGACGAGTTCTCTTGAACCCAGCGAACTACCCAACTTGAAGGTTAGTGATCTGCATGGACTGGTAAGCAGAATCCCGGTATATAACAGGAGCCCGCTACTAGCAGACCATTGACCCAACCACAATATGGGTAGTTACAAAAGATCTTAAAGATCCAGGTTATCGAGGGCTGGAAACAAGCCCATACCCCCCACCTCCGTTTATTACTACTACTACTACTACTATCGGCTTGGAGACGCCTTCGGCAGGAACATCGGTATTGTCTGCTCACTACATCCATCGGTTTGAAGACAGCGGCGGTATAGAGGCGCATGCGCCGCCGCGCTGTTCATCGCGCTTGCTACCTCAATTTTGCTCCCAAAAGTGTCTTGATTGCTCCGAGTCGGAGATTAGGGTACTATTAGTCTTAAGCGTTAAGGGATTGCGGGGATAGGGTGCGAGGGAAGTGAGCAGAGCCCGGAGAGAGACTTTACAAGGCCCGGTGGCATAGTAGTTAGGTCGCCTGATCTTACATTGTAAGGTCCCGGGTTCGATTCCCGGCCGAGCCACCATTTTCCGTTGGGATCAAATTATCGTAATTGAATTTCAATTCTGTCGATCTATTGCAATAACAAGACATGCGTGTTACACAAACATATGCATATAACCACTAGGGTTGGTTGTAAGAGCGATGGTCGGCAAATTTCTCAAAACTTTTGAACATTTGCGTTGGCGGAGTAGTATTCATTTGGCGGTCATATGCGAGCCCCTAGACTCGAGACGTAGTTCGTCTCGTTTTCAATTTTGTTCTACTGGCCTCTCAGATCATGAAGGTATCTTCGTCTCAATTAATAACACCACAAAAAATCAGGTATATTATAAAAAGTCCCGATTGTTTTCTAAAGCAAACAAAGAAATATTTCTCAGCAAAATTATCAGTGACGACTGGGACGATATTTTTAATTCCGAAAACGAAAATGCTGATCTAATATTTACTCTTTTCTTCGAAAAATTTAAGTCTCATTTTGACAGCAGTTTTCCCGAGAAAGAAAGAAAAATAAAAAATCCTAACCTAAAGAAATCCTGGATATCTAAGGGAATTAAAGCTTCGGCTAAGAATCTGAGGTCCCTTCGTTTTATACGAAAGTTTAAATGCGATGATTTTGTTATGAAATTTATAAATAAATACGAGAAAATATATAGGCGAGTGGTTAGGAATGCCAAAAGAAATCTAATCCGAAATGAAATATTAAATTTGAAAAATAATTCAAAAGCATTATGGCAGCTTGTAAATGATAAAATGGGCAAAGGAAAAAAGTGCTACTCTAACATTACTCTTAACCGAAAGGGCCATACGGTCGAAGATCAAACAGAAGTAGCGAATATGTTCAACACTTTCTTTTCCCAAATCGGTCAAATATCACAATCAAACACCTCACAGAACAATCTAACAGGTGGGCACAATATACCTTACAGCAGACATATTTTCTTCATGCAGCCAACTGATGTTGTTGAAATAACAAAAATAGTGAATTCCATGAAAAATAAAAAATCCTCAGGAATTGACGATATCGCAATAGACATGGTAAAATTGACACTTCCGTTTATAGTTGACAAATTAGCCTATATATTCAATATATCTCTCCGAGATGGAATTTTCCCAGATCAATTCAAAATTGCTAAAATTATTCCTATACATAAAAAAGGTCCAAAAACTGAAATAAACAACTACAGACCAATAGCGTTGCTACCTGTTTTTTCCAAAGTGCTTGAAAAAATAGTAAATTCAAGGTTGTTAAAATACATAGAAAACAAAAATATCCTAACAAAATCTCAGTTCGGTTTCAGAAGAAATAAAGGTACAATCGATGCACTGAACAACGTTCTGAGAAAAATGTACAATGACATGGACAAGAAACTTTATTCAAGTACCGTATTTTGCGATTTATCAAAAGCGTTCGATATGGTAGACCATCAAACACTGCTAACTAAACTCGACAGATATGGAATCCGAGGAAATAGCTTAAAATGGTTCAGCAGCTATCTCTCAAAAAGAAAACAAGTTGTACAATTAGACGACTGCACAGGTGGCGTATTGAAGAGAACCATTTCCGATGAGTGTGAAACGAAGAGCGGTGTTCCTCAGGGAAGCATCCTGGGACCGACCCTTTTCATTCTATATATTAATGATCTCCCATCTATAGTAGCTCACTCAAATGTAACTTTGTATGCAGATGACACCAGCATAAGCTTTGCAGATGCCAAAATAGAGAATGTAGTGAAAACGTTAAACCATGAATTGGCTCTGTTGAATACCTGGTTCGAGAAAAATAATCTGTCTCTAAACACATCCAAGACAGTATCCATTTTCCTATCTTGTAGAAAAAATAAGGTTATAAACAGTCAAAATTTAATTATCGGTGCAAACAGCCAATATTAAAAGCCATAAATTTCTGGGTTTAGTTTTAGATGAAAATTTAAGGTGGAATGCTCACGGAGAGGAATTAAGCGACAGACTATCCAGCGCCTGTTTCTTACTAAGGCAAATAAGGAAACTAATCAGTGTTAAACACACCAAAATAATATACTTTGCCTATTTCGAGTCAATTCTTCGTTACGGGATTCCCTTCTGGACACAGTGTACAGTAGTTTTAAGGCAACATATTTTCTCTCTCCAAAAACGAGCCATAAGAATATTGATAAACCTTAAACATAATGAATCATGTCGTGGTCACTTCAAAAATCTCAGTATTCTAACGCTACCATCACTATACATATTTGAATGCATAAAATTAATATTATAAAACATAGGAAAAATGAAGACCCAAAAAGAAATTCACTCGCATTTCACCAGATGTAGGCACAATTTAGCATTACCCCGTCCATCTCTGGAATTATTCAAAAGGGATCCAAATTACGTTGGAATGGCGTGTTACAATAAACTGCCTGAGAATATCAAAAGTATATGTAGAAACGGAAATATCAACCAATTTAAATCGAAATTAAAAGGCTACCTTATTGCGAGAGAATTATATAATATTAACGAATTATAATTAGATTACTGACAATTTCCATCTCGATTTTTTTTATTTAACTTGACATTTGTACCATTTTATTGATTATTATATTATTACTATTATTTCTAATTGTCTCCCATAATCAATTATAATTCTTACTCACAGGACCATTTAATTTTAATATTATAATTTCATGACTATCTGTAGTTATAAATATCTAATGTAACTCAATTATGTGGTGAGTCTCTAATGAAATATTTAGTATACATTTTAAAGTTATTTTAACATTAAGCGGCTATATAAAATGTCTAAACAACTATGTAAAGTTTTTTGAAGACAATAAATGCGATTTGATTGATTTGATTGATCTAAGAGACGCTACTGTCAGGTATAATGTGCTATTAGTGTGTTACCCGAATACTTCTCTTCCCAAAAAAAAAAACAAAATTCAAAAAAGTTACCATCTTTCCAGGTTGTCATAAAATTTATACTTGGGAAAATTAATTAAAACATAAATTAGAGGATAAAAATAATTTCGTAGATTTCATTTAAATTGAATCCAATATATTTCCCCAAGTCGCTTGACGCTGACTTCAGGCTACTATTGCGCGGCTAGAATCGCCTCGGCTGTGTTATGATGTGAAATAACGTGCTGCCGAACGCGAAGAAACAGAGAGAACAATCAGTTTGGACGCATCTTAACCGCCAGACCCGCGGCAGAATACTCCGTGGTCGGAAAATTGAACACAGCATAATTCAAGAGTAAATGTTGTTGTATATTTTTCAGATAAATAAATGATGATACAATAAAATAGAGAGATAACTAACATATAAAGTTACGCACTGAGATCATTTTGTCAATAATTAAATGTAAAAAAAATGAAAAGTAAAATTATGAATGCGACTGACAGAAATATCCGGGTTTTTTCAGTAGAAAAAGGTAACCCTATCTGTTTATATAATATTTATCCAAATGTAAGTCTTGTAGGTTTATTAATTAAACAAACTGTACCCTACTTTTATTATATTTTTTCTGCTGATTCATTGCAAAAAGAAGATTTTAGGTGAAGCAGAAAATATACTCACATATATATTCACACAGTCATAAGTAATGATAAGCGTTCAATTCTAAACAAACGACACAGTCATCTGAGCACGCATAGCGCGGCAGAGGTCAGTACAGCCACGGATTTATATAAGGGCTTTTTGGGCTGCAGCCCAGGGCCCCGTGGATATAAAGGGCCCCAGCCCCCATTGGTAACAATGGACAATGTCAAACTATCGTCTTAATCGTTTAAAAGTTCTTTCCATAAATTGCGATTTACAAAGGACTTACAATGGGATGATCAAATATAGGAATTTGCAGTACATAAGTGCAGAAAGGTTGCTTTATAATTTATATACCTAATAACAACCTGCATAATAACCTGTTGATTTCTTTTGCAAAACTTTTTTCATTTTTTATTTATTTATTTATAAAAACAATATTTATATATAGTTTAGTTACCCACTAAGGCTAGTGTCTTGTCAATGGGAAATTATTAATGAATATTTGTATAAATTATACTTATATTAACTAGCTTTACGGTTAATAATAATACTTACATTATTTATATTATATTATTATTATATGTTGTTTTATTTAGTTTGCCTGAATAAATCATTATTTAAGTAGCTTAATGGCTTAAGTTTCAACGTTTTCTTTAGTACTTTTTTGCTAATCGACTTGTCTATTTTTAGTGAAAAGTAAAATGTCTTACAGTTGCTGTTTGTGCATGTGCCATATTAATAAATACAATATTTTATTGATCTCTTTTTCCTATACCGTGTACCTAACGACCTAACATCATTAACCCTTTACTGGGAACATGATTAGGAATACCTAATAGGGAACATCGGTCTGTGGGACCGCTATTTTGTATTATTGATATTAAAACACATTTCTAACCCACAACCTTTTGTTTAAGTATTTATATCAAAAGTCTGATATCTTATGAACTAGAAAGAGATAGGTATAAGGGTTATATGTATTGTCTATCTTATTGTGTGTACCGCTTATGTCGTATTCGGAGCACAGTTTTTGCAGACCTTCATAGAATATCTACTCTAAACATATAGCAGTTTATGACTTTATAGCCTGTTTTGCTCTTCTTGGTGTATGGACAGAGTTTACAAGTCTTTCTTTATTCAAGTTTGTCCGTCATGGTCATCGGTACCACCGCAGAAAGTCTCACAGACCGGTACTAATAATTACGACTTTTTAAAACGGCGTTTAAACAATGAAAGAGACGCTCCTATAGACACGATCGCCGCATGCGCCGACAGCGGAAACTAATAGGAGCGGTGGGTCCCTAAGAGGTGGGGGACGGACTGAAAGCATGTCTAAGAAACCATAGGGGTCTGTGAGACCGATGTTCCTGGTAAAGGGTTAAGGAAAACAGTTTTTTGACAATATGGCAATTAGTTGAGTAATTAGGCAGGCCCCCCAAGTAATATTTAGCCGACATTTTTCGTATCGGCAGCAGGAGCAAGAAGGTTAATATTCCTACTGTACAATTTTAATTAATGTTTCCAGATGAAATGGTTCGTGCAACAAATATCGTGCGTGAGGATTACAAGGGGAAAATTATCATAGCGCAACATCATTACTATTACTGCCAAACGCGTATACCTAATCAATTACTTCAAATTTATTTCATGGGAAACACTGATAAACAGCATCATTCTTCTCCGAAACATCAATACATCACGACTTTGCAACGGAACCAGGCTTCCAGTGAAAAATATGATAAACATTATCATCGAAGCTACAATTATAAATAGAAAATTTAAAGGAAAATTTGTACTATTGCCACGCATCCCAACGATTCCAACAGATATGTCATTCGAATTCAAACGTTTGCGGTTTCCAGTGCGACTCGCATTTGCAATGACCACCAACAAATCACAGGGACAATCACTACAAGTATGTGCACTAAATTAAAAAAATCCATGCTTCTCACATAGACAGCTGTGGCCTGCTCACGCGTCGAAAAAACTCTCTGAGTTATTATTGTATGCACTCGATGGAAAAACAAAAAAAGAATAGTATCAAAAAGCACTTCAATATACAATATTAAAACACAAATGGGGTATTCTATGAGAAAGTGAACGTCGATGTCAAATAATAAAGTTATACAAAATCATGTAATTACTCGATACATCATAAGTCAACGCCTGAAATTAAACTAATATATTATATAAAAATTAAATGTAAATTAATTTTTATTTCGTATTTTACTCTATTGTAAGTTGTAACGGTGGAGACCTTCATGAATGCGACATCCATTGGTGATGTTGGCAGCACTGTAAAATCCTTTATGTTTGCTATTTCACGAGATCTAATCTAACATAGCTGAGGAATATTAAAATAAACATAGCTGAGGCATATTTCGACAAAGAGACAAGTTCCTGAAGTGATTCCGAATGTGGAACTTTGGCCTTATTGATTCGTAATAAGTAAGGTTTATAATTATTATAGCGCTCTGCACTTTATTTTGTACCAAACTTTTACAAACAGATTCTATTTTCATAATAAAGTCGCACGTGTCCCACACGTGACAAGTGTTGTCCCACCCATGATATGAACGAATTAGCTGTTTTTTATTAATTGTGAGAATGAAGTTAGTGTATTTGTTTACGTCATTGTAGCTAGATATCTAATGTATACGAATCTTTTATTTTTATTTTTATTTTATATTTGGAAACATACAATATACATACGTGTGCATAAACATAATGTAGAAAAAAAAGAAAAACATTAAGCCGATAATCGTTTCCTACGAAAGTGACAAATAAACAGATTTCCGCATATTATACATTTGGATTTCAGCATATTACACTTAAAAATTAATTATAAAATAAACTAAGATCATATTAAATATAAAATTAATATAGGAAACCGGTGGGAGAGGTAGGAAATTGGAAGTGATTAGGAAGAAGGAGTTAGACGATGGTATGTGTATATGTATATAGATATAAATAAAGATATAGATAGGTCGTATAGTGGATATTTAGATACAGATATTTATTGATGTTTATAGATATTTATAGATATATAATAAATATTTATAGATATTTATAAATATTTGTAGTAGCTACTGATATGTTGCATGAAAAGTATATAACTAAGTACGATAGGTATTAACAAGCTCGTTAGGTGCAATTGATTTCATTAATTCCTTAACGAACATCGGTTGGTTGAGGTTGAAAATGTCGATGGTGGAGAAACGAAAGTCGTACGTGCACATCAGCCTATAAGCGATGGAATTTTTCCCAATCTGTTATTTAATTAAAAATTGAAAATAAATTCACATAGTTTCAGACAAACATTTCTTATAAGTAAATATATGTATATTTTTTATCCTACCCGTGATAGAAGAATATCTCAGTTTATCACTAAATGAAATAAAATAGGGTCAATGTTCTAATCAGAATTAGTCGTTCTCTTCAAAAAGAAATATTATACAAATCATATTGAGTACCATTTTAAGCATTTAAGCATCAATTTTAGGCATCTAAGCAAATGCTCATTTTATGCAAATGTCCCACCCGTAACGATGGAATGCCCCAAATACTTTATTTAATGTAGCCGGGTACAGCTAGTTATGTACATAATATAGGCGTCACGTGTATGGAGAAAAGGACGACTGTGTGTTTGCCTGGGTGAAATGGAATCTGACGTGAATTGTCTACCGTCTCCGTAACGAGGACGGTAATTAACTCGGCTAGATATTTTGAGTAGCACAATGCACCTTCCGCGTCTTAGATTTCGCTCGCGCGCGTCCCTCCCCCCCCCCCCCGCCCCCCCTCCCCCACCAACGGGTAACGAACGATAGGGGCGGTAGCAGATTACGTAAACAAAGCAAATAATTATAAGGCATAACTTACAAAGAGAGGGGGCGCAGAACAACTCCTTTGGGGTAGACTCGCGTTGAATGCGGGATCCCAACCAAGAGCGATACATTTTAGTTGATATATTCAATTGAGGACTGGGCTGTAAGACTAACGATTGATTTCAGCATATTTGATATGCAGAGCTTTCGAGAAATCATATTTATATATCATTGAAACAGGTGTATCATCAATGGTGCTTCTATAGTTATATCTCACTGTGCATTTTCATTCCTTTACAAAGGAGGAAATAGAGCATACGAAGGTATTATTACACACAAGTAAATATATTAAAAAGAATAAAAAACACGACTGCCATTACAGAAAGTGAATTATTGTATTTATAAATATTTTCATAACGGTTTTTTAATGAAATATTTGTGGTTTATGTATTTATCCATATAGGTAGATGTATGGACAATCTGCGCACCGTGCAGCGTAAGCCAATCGACTGTGCATTCTGACTAACAGTCGGGGGAGTCTGGAAACAGTACTGTTTCCTATAGAGCGGGGGTGGTTGCTGACCTTACGGCGACTGCTCTTGAAACGAGCATCGGCTACCCGATCCCGAGTGAACAGCCGAGCAAAAGATGCCGTGGTCCGCGATAGATTCGGTTTACACCGTTTCACCGCTTCGTAAGGGAGAGGACCGCGCAAGCGACCTCGAACTCGTAGCCAGTCGAGAGACCGGAGTAATCTGGTCGCAACTGGAAGTAAGGGCGTGAGTGTAAGCCCGCTAGGTAGCATACCTGGTTATCTCGCGGATAAGGCGTTGGCCTCTTCGGTCTTCACTTCACGTCTTCTGCGTTCACTTCACGGGAGAGAGAACGACCAATCGTTAAAACTTTCTGAGGTGACCGGTTCGCCAGTTGTAGTTTACAGCTCTAGTTATTCTTCCCTAATTATTAGTGTCGACTTCCCTAATTTTCTAATCATTATTATTAGTGACTGTCGCAAACAGTCTCCCATAGATTTTTTATTTTATAAATTGACCTACGAGCAGCTTTTTGGGTCAAATACCGCTCTGTGGCGGCGTTCGCAAGCCGTGAATTTCAGTAAATACAATACTATTTAATTCTTCTCCAGTAGATGTGTCATTGCGTCTAATATTCTCAGAAATGTAATTCATTTTAGAAAATTACTTATGTGCTATTTGTGACTGTATAAATTAATTTAAGTAATTCATAAACAGAATGAGAATCACCAATAATTAGAAAATAATATAATAATGAAAATTGTTGATTATATAAAGATAACAATGTCTATAACCATAATTATCAGAGTAATAATGTGATAACCATGAAAATATATAATCATATAGTTAAAATGTCCTTTTTTAAATGGTAAAATTCAGCAATATATAATTTTCTTCGATAATTACGCTCTTACGCTCTCTAATAAAAATTACGCTCTTTAGCAAATCAGGATATTTTCCTTTATTTGATAGCATAATACTCTTGGAATATGGATTCAGCCTTATCCGTATCTTTAATGTTATATAATGGAATTTTGACTAAGCTATGGAGTATTGATTTTCCGATTAGTTACTCTCCAAGATATGCTTTATTCTGACTTTGATTATTAAGAATTTATCTTTTATTTTGTCTGACTTTGATTATTTTTACTGATTATTCGTTGCATTTATTTTTTACCTATTGATTTCTTTGACGTATAAAAATATATATTATTTGTTACATTATAATATCTGAACCTTATAATAAAAAGGTATCTCTTATTATATAGAAAAAATATATACGGGGTGAGTTTTTATTAACCGGCATCCTTCAATAGGGTGAATCAGTATGAGCAAATATGTAACTATTGATAAAAACATCTAGGAAAAAAAAGTTTTTTGTTTGAAAATTTGAAGTGTAATAAAAGTTTGACGGCGTTTGAGCGTGCTGCGCCATCTAGCGGTGGGTAAATTATTGCTAATAACCAATATCAGCGATATTTTACTTACCGCTAGATGGCGCATCTTTCTCAGCGCTTTTGATACTTAAAAAAAACGGTATTATTGCAGTATAGGTACCTCTTCTAGATTGTTGATTTTTTAACGTCACCAGACTATATTCACCACGCTGATTCCGAATCTGCAATAATATTTATTCGGTCTCAATAAATAAGCGGGATATAGGCATTCAAAAAAGCGCCAAACCCATACATTTCGGTAGTTTTTTTTAAAAATAATACATAAACACCTATTTGGCGGTAGGTTAGGTTAGGTTAGGTTAGGTTTTTTTAAAACAACCTTAAAGACTGAGGTAAAAAAAAAAATTTTTTTTTTTTTGTATGTAAATTTGGTTTTGAAAATTTACGCGTCCGAAGCTTTTTTCTTTCACATTTAGCATTACAATGATCTAACCTAGTAGTATTTCTTTGTTTTATCGATTTCTGAGAAAGGTACCTATACTGCAATAATTCCAAAAAAACATTTTCAAATTTGTTTTTTCCACAATTTTTTACCCAAAGTTGCTTAGTTGCTCGTACCATTGATTTTATAGATAAAATCAATGCTCGTACTGATCCACCCCCTTTAAGGATGCTGGTTAATTAAAACTCCTCCTGTAGGTATTTACTGACAATTTATTTCTGGTAGAGTACAGAAAGTACAGAAATCGTACTGAAAGTATCGTGACGTCACAACACTCGTCTATATATCGACACAATGCAGTGTTGACGAAATGTCGTTACCTCCAGCAGCTGGGGAGCCCGCCGCCCTGATGGGGAGCTTTTGTACTAGTAGATAGAACACCACCCCGGCGTTGGCGGAAAGGGGGAAGCGGAAGAGGGGGGGAGGGGGGAGTCGAGAATCCGAAATTGGAATGCTTGCGACATGTGACGTCCATCGCCATTGTACGAAAAGAAAAAGAGAACGAAGTAAAAATGATACGAGCCATGCAAGGAAATTGACGAATTATTATGGTGGAGCGATTGAAAGATATATCCGCCGCCGCCTCGCGGGATACGAGAGACGCTTACTTGCACATGTCATTTGCCCGGAGAGAGAAATACGAAGTTGAGTTGGTTTAGAAACCTATGTAGGTATTACCATTGATTTTAATTACACTATAAAATCAATGGTATTACTTATTATAATACATTACACTCCTTCGGCTTTTATCGGCAGGTAGCTACATGTGCTCGTATAGTATACAAGGTGAGTTTAAATATACTAGCATCCTTGAAGTGTGTGGATCAGTGGGAGCAAATAAGCAACATTTAATAAAAAAATGTGGGAAAAACCAAAAAAATGCTTTCCGAAACAATCTTTTTTTTTTGTTTTTAAAAATATTCTCTTGAGTTGAAATGGCATAAAAGACCATAACTCAAGAACGCTTTTTCACCAATCTGTTTTATTGATTAATGGGAAAGCTAATCTATTTAATAGGAGGGATTAGTAGGAGATGAATGGAAAAAGTTAATAGTTTTACCGATTAATGGGTATTCCATAAACTACGTCAGGATGCTACTATACAAACGCACGACTAAAAAATCATATTTTCTACTATACGGTTACCAACTTTTATTATTTCTCCGAATTAAAAACCATAAACGAACATCGACGAAATTTTTGAAATCGGACTTTGCTTTCTTGAGTTACAAAGGCTTAACTCTTTAAGGACCATGGGACATATGGGTCTCATAAATTCAAAATCATTTTATAAATTAACGAATTAGACTTAGTTATAAAATATATATTTTCCATGTTATTGAGACATTAGAATCTTAATATTAGTAAAAACAATTATATTATTGTTTAAAAATATACCGTTTTTTTTTCAAAATATCGCAAATGACAAACGAAGTCTGGGGATTTGAAACAAATAAATAAAATATTCATAACGACGTTTTCAAATTTGATTTTCTTTTAGTATGTTTTTAGTATCGTATGATTTCTGAGTTAAATAACAAAAAAATAAAATTCTGGAAAAGTTCTTTATGGACCACACTTATGTCCCATCAATTTATAGAAAATCTAATGAAGCAATTTACATAAAACTTGACATACATGTTATTTACATCGCCAACAGTTTTATGTATCAAGAGGCCATAACTCAGGAACGCTTTTAGATTTTAAGCTGAACGAAACCATTTGTAAATCAGATATTGATTGCAACCAAATTTGGTCGTTACGTAGCTGAAGGGTTACCTTCGGCTACGTAACGACTAAATTTGGTTGCACATCAGAACACCGTTGACTACGTAACGACCAATATTGGCGGCTTGCTCCCGAAGCGCATAGTAATATTAGTTTCTAATTCGAACGCATCCTAAAATCCATAACAAATATCTCATTATTACCATAGATACATAGACGGCCGCTAGAATAATTTTCCGCGTCATTTTGCGGATATTTCTGGTAAAATTCCATTGTCCAACATCATAATTTTTTTTTCGAGAAATCATCAAAATTTTTATTGGTTTTTATCTAAATATTTTTGTATTTAAATAAGCAAAACGAAATATTGATTTTGATAGAGAATCTAATAAAGATCACGATAGTTTTTACAATTTCTAAATAGGGTTCCGTATTTTTCCAAACGACAAGTACAAGTTAGAAATGCCGAGTTTTTTTCACTTTTTCGACTTTCTCATAGTTATCATTCAATTATCTCATTGTTTTACAAAATGATATTTGAATATTTTATATACGCAATTTTAATGCGATCATTGCACAGTTATTATTTTTATGATTGCTAGAGAAGTTTCATAGTTATAGTACTTTTTGTCGAGTGCTGCGATATTGCAAGAAATTCCAATAAAAGCCGCGGTCTGCCATGAAATTATGCCGCTACTCAAGGGTAAAAAAAAAACTGCCAAAAAAAACTGCAAGAGACTTATTTGTACAGGAGATTTTTTCACAAGGAAAACTAATTTGAAAGTCACCCATAACTTTTTTTGATCTGAGAATAGAAAGTAGACCGTCATGAAATTTGATGGAATCGGTTTATCCACAATTAATAGATGTTCTGCGGTCTCCGTAATATTCCGTTAAAATATTCATGTACAAGGAAGACAAAGGGCGAAGTGGCCCTCCTCTTATTAAAGTTCCTCTGGCCTGCAGCCCCAGCCACTTTATGCAAACTTTTAAGGCCGCATATTCCACGTCATTCGGCTCCACTTTCAGACACTCAAATGGTAGAGTTTTGTTAATGAGTTTTGTTAGAACAAGATGGACTCTAAATTAAAAATTAATTGGAGTATGTAAATGAAATAATGTTCTGACACTCGGAAATAATCAGTCCTGTTAGACTTATTTATGACTAATATTATTTTGTGATCAGTCGCTTTTATATACGAGATATAATGGTAAAAGGATTATTGCCAATCGATAATCGATAAAGAATTTCATTTTCAATTTATTTATTTGACCCTAATATTATCATAAAGTATTGTACACCATACTGAATAAAAAAAATATATTTAAAAATAAAAATATAAAAAGAATGAATAATTACCGGGATATTTTTAACGTTGTTTGTTGAATGATTATTTCCATGAATTACGAAAAAAATGTATGGAAAATATTTTTGAATATTGCCGGTCGCAAATAAACGTTTTGTATGTCTATCTGCTTGTCTGTTTGTGAGCACGATATCTCAGTAACTTGTTACTTGTTACTGTAACTTGTTACTGAGATAGTAACTTGTTACTGAGATAACTTGTTACTGAGATACAAGTAGCTGACCCTATGGTTAGGGGAAACTAACCATAGGGTCAGAGTCCTACTCAGGCTCGCACTTCATGCGTGGAGGCCGTCGGATAGGTGTTGACCCGTGAGTGTGACCAACCCTGAACGGAATGGGTCTTCGTGGCTAACTCAGCAAGGGCCCATTAACTCCCATATCTGGTCTACTAGCTGGTCTCTGAAATCTGCAGGTAGATCGATGTTTGAAGGAAGTCACTGCATAGATGCCATACCATGCCATAAAAATGGTCTGCTACTGGCTGACACACCGCTGCATATCTAATACAGAGTTCGCAGTAACTGCCCGCCATAAATCGCAGAGAAGCCACTCTCGCAATTTATGACCGCTTTGAAGACGATCATTTGCATGTACTCTGGCGATGTTTTTCTCCGTGAGAGGGCGCTAGTGGCAGTTGCCTGTGGCGTTTGTCGACAGCTTGTGACTACCGTTCATTGCATTTCCGAGGAGCCACTACACGAAGGCTGCTTACTGGTGTATCATCCTTAAGCAACCAAGGTATCATGTACGCAAGGAAAACATCAGCATTACTCTAACTAATTCAGATATGCATTCGCATAATAAGTACGCGGAATATAGAAGACTAGCAGGCGTACTCTAATTGAGAGCATGCAAGAGTTTTGTATAGCAGAAGAAGTAAATCCGTTTGATTTTTTTTTGTCAGATCAACAAACCTGATCGATTTGTAAGCCTTATTATTGATACTGTCGACGTTTATGTCAAAGTGGAGGTTGGCGTCAAAGTAGACTTCAAGGTCTCGAATAAGTGACACCGTTTCGAGAGGGCATTCATTCAGAGCTTATATTTTTGACGAATGAGATGTGTTTATTATTGCTAAGGATAATTTATTTATGCTAAGGTTCTTTTCTATGCAATATCAGCTTAAACGATCAATGTCTGCTTGGAGACTAATACAGCGGTGAGTTTGACACCTACAATGGGCAAGCCCGTCGCCCCAGGAAGGTATAACGATATTGATCATTTTTAAGCTGGGATGAACGTAGAGACTTGGGACGAAGAAAGTCCACCGTCTAGCTACGCCAACATGCCTGTCAGAGTCCGACGCCTTACCGCGTGGCACCGGGTAGTTGAACCAGCGGGCAGCCTCGCTCTCAGACTACCAGATTTGGTGGGAATTCTTCCTCCCGTCTGGTTATGGGTCCAAATTCGCTTGCGCTGCCTCTATCTGCTATTAATTCAGCGGTAATTCAGCTGAAATTAATCGCAGACAATGGCGTGTTTACCCTTCTGCCACTGGCCGTTTTAAAGAGCTAATGGGCCCATGATGAGGGAGCTAATGGGCCCATGATGAGGTGGCCACGATGACCCATGTGTTCAGGGTCGGTCACACTCACGGGTCAACACCCATCCGATGGCCTCCACGCATGGGGTGCGAGCCTGGGTAGGACACTGGGTCAACCAGTCTCCCCTGGGAATCAAACCTCTGGCGCTCCTGGACGGTCTGCGCACCGAGCGGCGCAAGCCAATCGACTGTGCTCTCCGACTAACAATCGGGGGAGTCTGGGAACTGTATCGTTTCCTATAGAGCGGGGGTGGTTGTCTACCTTACGGCGACTGCTCTTGAAATGACCATTGGCCATCCGATCCCGGTTCAGAGTCGGGCAAAGGACGCCTTGGTCCGCGATAGATTCGGTGCACACCGTTTCACCGCTTCGTAAGGGAGAGGACCGCGCAAGCGACCTCGAACTCGGAACCAATCGAGAGACCGGAGAAATCTGGTCACAATTGGAAGAAAGGGCGCGAGGGTCGGCCTGCCAGGTAACACTGGCTATCTCGCGGTAAGGCGTTGGCTTCTTGCGGGTTGTGACGTAGCTGGACGTTGGATTTGTTTCTGTCCAAAGTCTTCTACGTTCACTGCAGGGCGACAGAACGAGAAAATCGTTAAAACGTCCTGTGGTGACGGACTCGCCCGTTGTAGTTGACACCGCAAGTTGGTCGTTTTAAGAGTGGCTGACATCGGGCCAACATTCGCCCCCGCTGCTTAGGAAACAATATATCGTTTCCAGACTCCTCCAGTTATTCGACCGAGTGCACAGTCGATTGGCTGACGCCACACGATGCGCAGCAGCGCCCAGCAGCGCCCGAAGGCCATCTTCCAGAAGAACTGATCCACCTGCTGTGGTATGGAAAAAAGAGTCTTTAACGTGGTAGACGTGATAACCTCTTCGGGGGGATACTGGATAGGAGCTGAACCGTGAGTTGAGCCGGCCAGAGGTAACAAGCAGGTCTTAATGGCCCGACTGTACGAGAACTGTTATAGGAGACTAATACAGATGCGTGACACATGATGATGAATAATGCACCACTAAACTCAGTAGACATTGTTAATTTCAAGATTCAATTGACGTCATTAAACCAGAAAAAATACGAATTGCCTGATGATGACTAATAGCAATCAAAAAAATTATAATTTCGTTTTTAAATGTGTCTTTCTTACGATGCAAATAATTAATGTATGAAAATAGCGTCTTTCACAGTTGCAAAAAAATAATTCACACGAACAATCCCCTACCTAACACCAGATTTACGGATATATACGCGTACATTTAGCTTATTAATCAATCTCGTTTGACGTTATCAGTGGTAAGCCATCTCTATTCTATTAGCTTCTTTTTAAATAATTAAATGATCTAAGTAAATATTAACACTGTTCTTATGCTACCATATGTGTGCCGAGGGAACAAGACTTCCACAACGTTGGGCTCTGATTATATCGACAACGCACGACATCAGAATTCCCACATAGTCTTTAATTTGAGCGAATACTGGAGAATACTCATTCACCCGAATCTATAGTCCAGTATTGCTCATTACTCGAGTACCGAGCTGTTCTCGAGTAATACTTGAGTACCAGTTTTCATTTTATAGTCGAGTATTGAGAAGGCGAGTAATACTCTAGTATTACTCAGTGCTGAGTAGCCGTCTGGCGATACTTGAGAGCTACTTGGCTTAGAGCTGTCAACACTTTTCATTTATATGCGTTGGTAGATGTGTATATTATTGTATTTACGTAATATTTCGTAAAATGGTGTAGTTCCTACAACGGCTGGAGGAAATTGAGAAAATATTTGTGGTCGGTGGTGCGGCAGCACGCTCTTGAGGGCACAATTTATTTTCTCCATATCGAAGTCCAAATAAAACAAAGTCCAAAATAAAACGCAAAAGCCGATATGAGGGCGTTAGGCGAAAAATCAGGATAAATGTTTCTTACGCGCGCTTTCAAATAATTCATGAGGTTAGAATTGAACTGTCAAGTCGTGGCGATAACAAATTGGCGCATTTTTTAAAATCACCGGATTGCATTGTAAGAAAGACACATTTAAAAACGAAATTATCAATTATTTTAATGCTATTAGTCATCATCAGGCAATTAGACAATTTTTCTGGTTTAATGACGTCAATTGAATATTGAAATTAACCATGTCTACTGAGTTTAGTGGTGCATTATTCATCATCATGGGTCACTACATCTGTATTAGTCTCCTATAACGGTTCGCGTGCAGTCGGGCCATTAAGACCAGCTTGTTACCTCTGGTCGGCTCAACTTACGGCTCAGCTCTTATCCATTAGCCCCCCAAAAAGGGTTTACCACGTTAAGGACTCTGTTTTCCATGCCACGACAGGTGGATCAGTTCTTCTGGAAGATGGCCTTTGGGCGCTGCTGGGCGGTTTGCGCATCGTGTGGCGTCAGCCAATCGACTGTGCACTCGGTCGAATAACTGGAGGAGTCTGGAAACGATATATTGTTTCCTAAGCAGCGCGGGCGGTTGTTGGCCTGATGTCAGACACTCTTAAAACGACCAGTTGGCAGTGGCAGAAGGGTAACAATTCATAGAGCCATTCATAGCCAATTTAATTCATAGCCAATTCATATGTTATAGATAAACAACATTAAAATGAATACAAATACTCCTTGTAAATCTTCATCATAATTTTAGATGAAAAATAAAAGATTAGTATTTTTATTTTAATAAATTACGAAATATTTTATTTTTCCTTTGTTTTCCCCTCTACTCGAGTATTACTCAGCTAAGTCGATAAACAATATTCGACTATAGAACGCATCCAATACTTAAGTACTACTTGACACCTGAGTAATACTTGGTTGAGCAAAGACTCAAGTAATGATCAATACTTGACTATACATTCGAGTGATTAAGATATTACTGGAGAATACGTATTACGATAAGAGTTGTATGAATGTATTCCATTGACGTAAATTCAAAACATTTTCTAGTACTCGCAACAGTGACTCTCTAGAGTCCTCTGGCGGATGTCGATGGCGTTTGAAAGGTGAACTGAGTAGCAGATTTGCCGCCATAAATCAGCTCAAATGGCGGCAGGCTCGCACTTCGGCGCCGCTGCACTACGGCGACGCGTCAAGGCGCCGCGACGCCATCCGACGCCCGGCGCCCCGACGCCATCCGACGTTCCGAGACGCCCCGCGCCGGCTTTACCTACTTCGAATTTTAAAATTTTCCACCTAAATCACTGGCGCCGCATTACGGCAGCCTTAATTTCCCCACTATTTTCTTTTTCCGGTAGCTTTTATGAGGGTAGCGGTAGCATAGTGGATAGGTCGCCTGATCCTAAATTGTAAGGTTCCGGGTTCGATTCCCTGCTGAGTCACAATTTTCCGTTGGAATAAAATTAACGGAATTGCATTTGAATACTGCGGATCGAATGTAATAACATTCGATCGGCAGTATTCAATGACATACACTTACACACATGTTACGCGCACACATACATACAGGGGTGTGTTTTTAATTAGTGACATCCTCGAAGTTGGTTGATGAATACGAGCAAAAAAGCAACATTTAATTATTTTTTTTTGGAAAAAACACAAAAAACTCGTTTTTTTTTGAACGTTTGAAAAGTTTTATATATTAAAAAATAATATTAAAAGAGTTGAGCGCATTGCCCCATCTAGCGGTAGTTAAAATATCGCGAATATTGTTTATTCACCTATTGCGTGATGGCGCAGCGCGCTCAACGCTTATCAAACTTTTATTTATCACTGAAAGCCGATATGAGGGAATTAAAATAAACATAATTTATTCAATGTTTTCTTTTTTTGTTGAACATTTGAAAAGTTTCATTTATTGAAAAATAATATAAAAAGAGTTGAGCGCATTGCCCATCTAGCGGTACTTAAAATATCGCGAATATTGTTTATTCACGACATGTTACCTATTGCGTGATGGCGCAGCGCGCTCAACGCTTGTCAAACTTTTATTTATCACTGAAATTTATCAAATTTACAAAAATAACTGTTTTTTTTGTATGCATTAAAAAAAACAAAAAAGTTATGTACTTATTAGCTAGTATTGATTCCCCCGCATCAACGATGTCACTAACTAAAAATTTATTCTGTATAAACACTTCACAGTAGAGTTGGTTGTATGAGATTGTCGTATGATACCCGCTCATTAAGAAAATTCACAATAAAGATTAGTAATATAATAATCTATACTGGATGACTTTATAATTAGTGACATCCTCGAAGTGGGTGATTCAATACGAGCAACAAGGCAACTTTTAATAGCAAAAAAAATATTTTTTTTATTTTTCATTTTATTCTATTAGAAAAACGTGACTGCTAAATACAAGTTTGACAAGAGTTGAGATAAACCACAAGAGTCATTTCCTCCGGCCAGATCTCAGTCCACATGGGCTAGAACCGTTCTGAAAAATGTGGTTTTTGTGGAGTATCTTGAAAACGTCTTCAAACCAAATGAAAACGTGATTACCGGCAACTGTAATTTCTACGTTTTTTTAGGTTTTTCTTGATATTTTTTTTAAAAGCTGTTTAATATGTCTGAAGATTTTTTTTGTGACCAAATGGTTACAAAAATTTTTTTTTTCGAATTCTTCATTTTCTACACGTCATGTTTAAAATAAATTTAATAATTATTGTTTTAAATTGTAAACCTTGTATTATAACTCGTATTTTACTCTGTAACTTGTAAACCACTCCGCCGTCGTCTGGTCCCAAGTCCAGGGTGCGAAAGGAGGAGGGTGGTTGGCCTGCCGCGTCGACCAGAATCGGGTAACCGAAGAAACCAGGCAAGAAACCAATGGATAGTACAATTAATCATTCACGAAATAATGCTACCGCATCTGAGGCAGCCGATGCGCCAGCTCCGGGGACCAGGGATGCTGGTGAGAAGTTGGCAACTGGCCGAAAACCCAAATATTTTACACCGAAATCGGACATTCAAATCGCCGCATGGAATGTGCGAACGGGGCATCACGTCGGCCAAAAGGAAATCATAGCAATGGAATTAGCGAAATGCAAAATATCGATCGCCGCATTATCGGAATTACGACTCACGGGATCGGGAACAATGACAATTGATCCGCCAACAATCGACGAGACGATGACGCTATTTTATTCCGGAGGCGACAAACGAGAGGCCGGGGTCGGCTTCATGGTCGATCGCCGAGCTGCCGGCAGCGTTATTGCGTTTCAACCGATATCCGAGCGCTTAGCAGTTATCACCATCGATGGAACAATCAAGACCCATATCGTTTCCGTTTACGCGCCAACCGAGATGAGCCCGGATACGAACAAAGATGAATTCTACTACCAGCTTCAACACACGCTGGATACGATACCCCGAACCGAATTAATTATACTAGCGGGCGACTTTAATGCACATACGGGTGTAGATCGGACGGGTTGGGAAGAAACGATGGGAAGATTTGGACACGGCGAAATTAACGACAATGGACTACGCCTGTTATCATTCGCATTGTCGAACAACATGATCGTCGGAAACAGCATATTTCGTCATCCCCGCAAACATCAACTAACGTGGCGAAATCCGTCCGGTAAAGATTCAGCAATGTTGGACTACATTTTAATCAATTCGAGATTTCGATCAACAGTCAAAGACGTACGGGCGATGCGTGGACCCGATTGCGGATCGGATCACTATCTCGTTCGAGCGAAAATACAAATGCGACTACAACGAGCGAAGAAAAAAGCGCCACCACCAACCAAGAGAAACTGGGCATGTCTACAGGACCCAGCCATTGGACAGAAATTTCAAATCGCGCTATCCAACAAATTCGCAACGCTCGTAATATCAGACGATATCGACTTTGAAGAAATGCAATTATCGGAGTCCCTTGTGAAGTGTGCAACGGAGCTGTGCCCACCCATCCGTCGACGGACGCAGCAATGGATTTCGGACGACTGTTTAGACCTCGTCGACCAACGAAAACGGATGAAACACGTCAATTTCGAAAAATACCGATTATTGAACAAAGAAGTCCGACAAAGAATGAAATCGGAACGAGAAGCGCATTGGAATAACGTTGCAGCCGAATTGGAAGAAGCAGCATCGAGGCACGAATACCGGACGCTATACCAAACAATCCGACGGTTAGGCGGGAAAACAACATCAACGAACGACAACATCAAGAAATCGGATGGAACTTTCGTGATCTCCCCCCACGAGCGCCTGCAGCGGTGGAGGGAATTCTTTAATCAGCTGCACAATCACGATCCGCCTCAAGGTCCAGCACCGCAACCGCCGATTATCAATCAGCCGGCGAATCCGTTTTCCGATAACGAACCAACAATAAACGAAGTGAAAACGGCAATAAAATCGCTGAAAAATGGTAAAGCGCCGGGTCCAGATCAAGTTACCGCCGAGATGATCAAAGCCGGAGGTGACATTCTATTACAACAACTACATGTTCTCCTAACGCATATTTGGCAATCGGATCGTATTCCGTCGGCATGGAAGAAAGCCATAGTTGTGCCAATTTTAAAGAAAGGCGATAGCAGAGAATGCAAGAATTATCGCGGTATTAGCCTTCTTTCAATAGTCGGCAAAGTATTTACAAAAATCATACAGTCGAGGCTACAAAAACATCGAGAACAAACGAGCCGAGAGGAGCAAGCAGGATTTAGACCATATCGAGGATGCATTGATCAGATATTCGCTCTTCGTCAGCTAATGGAAGAAAGAATACGGTGCGGCAAACGAACAATCGTCGTCTTCATAGACTTTAAATCCGCCTTCGATTGCATCGATTGGAACAGCTTATGGAGTGCCTTGGAGACAGAACACGTGCCACCAAAAATCATTAAACTTCTCCAATCATCGTACGATGGCTTAACCAGCAGCGTTCGAATCCGAAACGATTTGTCTGAGGAATTCCCGATTCAAACTGGTGTTCGACAAGGAGACGTCGCATCGCCGCTACTTTTTAACGTGGTGATCGACGCGATTATGCGGAGAGCATTCGACGGTCGACGCGGAGTTAGATACGACGAATCAAACTTCATAACCGATTTGATGTTCGCTGATGATAGCGCCGTTTTCGCCGACACTGATGCCGAAGCAACGGACATTTTATACGACATATCCGGAATTGCTCAATCATATGGATTGAAAATCAATGCGGATAAGACCAAAGTGCTCACTACGGACGGTTCGAAGGCCAGCGTTTACCTCGATGGAACCCAAATCGAACAGGTCCCACAATTCAAGTATTTAGGATCGTTGGTTACGGAAAAGAAAGTGGCTTCGACGGCCGATGTCCATAGCCGGATCGGTCAGGCAACAGCAACATTCGCCTCGCTCAAGTGGTGCATATGGAAGCGAATGAATATTACCATCAAAACCAAAGTACGACTATACCGAACGTTGGTTCTTCCCATTCTTCTTTATGGATCGGAAACGTGGACGTTACTACAATCGGACCTCAAAAAGTTCGAAGTCTTCCAAATGCGATGCTTGAGGCAGATTCTCGGTGTCTCACTCCGCGACCGAATTCGAAACGAGACCATTAGAGAAAGATGCGATCTAGTAACAACGATCGAAGAAGAAGTACAAAAACGTCGACTACGATGGTTCGGCCATGTTTGCCGAATGAACGACAATCGCTTGCCACGTAAACTTCTTTGGCGAGACCGTCCGACAGAATGGAGAATTCAGCGATCGGCACCGAAGAAAACCTGGTTAAATACCATCAAAGGCGACCTTAAAAATCAACGATTGTCGGCTAGGGATGCTCGAGACGTGGCAAAAAATCGTCAAGAATGGAAGCGAATCGTGAATGGAGTACGAGATCCAGCGGCACCGACAGCAGCGTATTGGCTGCGAGGGCGACCCCCTCCCCAATCGCCGGCTACGGAATAAATAATAATAAATAATAATAAATGGTTACAAGTATGTGTCCTCTCATATAAACATTATAAAGTACTAAATGCTTGTTTCCTTGCAACACAAATCACTACGACTTTTTACCATATAACGGCTCGAACACCTAAAATTCATTCCCCTTGTGGCAGTACTTTACCAAAAAATATTATTTTTATTTTGTTTTTTCTTTGATCTATATACAATAGAACATTTTTTCCGTATAGGTTTTGAAATTCTGAAGATGAAAAAATCGAGCCACGCTATGGTAGATATTAAACCCTCTAATACGGGGAGAACTTCTTGTAGTGGAGTGGGACTCTGATATTAGCACAATGTCTAACTAATTTGATGCTATGAATAACTGATGTTAACTAATCAATGATGACTAACTAATTTGATGTTATATCTAACTGATTCAAGCTCATGAATATTTGTAATTAATCCATTAATGTTCCAAGTAGATATGCGTAAGGAAGTGATTTAATTGCCAAGTTTAGCGATGACTATTGCATACTAATATATAACGTTGGCTTCTTCAATTAAAGCGACTTTCACCGCATATAGTTGCATAATTGCATAAATACGGAGATCGGCCGATCGCGAATTGTCACAACGGAAAACCACCGATCGGTAGTATTGGCATTCCAGCAGATATACAGCAAGACATCTAGGTCACGATCTTGGTGGCCAATGCAGATGCCTCATGGGATAAAAAACCTGACAACCGCGAACTTACTTGCAAAGATTTTTACCAGTGGAGGTTAAGAAGACCATAGCTCAATCACTGCTGTTGCCTATACTAGACTATGCGGATGTCTGCTACCTTGACGTCACTGAAGCCATCCTTGACAAATAGAGCGGTTGCAAACTGTATGCATTAGGTATATCTTCAACGCGAAAAAATTTGATCACGTCTCTGAGTATAGAAGCAGACTTCATTGGCTTCAAATACGTGAACGTAGAAACATGCATATTCTTTCCCTTCTTTATAACATCCTCAACAATCCTACCGCTCCATCACTTAGGAAGTCATGGTCTTTCACTCCGTTATAGCCAGGATAGTAAAATTGCGATTCCAACTCATAATTCTTCTATTTTTACTTATTCCTTCACCGTTCATGCAGCTAGACTATGGAACCAGCTCCCGCCAGACATCAGATACGCACCAACAGTTACTACCTTTCAAGTGTCTGAAAAAGCATTTCATGTCCCTAAATTCCTAGTTATCCTAGGTCTCATCCTATCCTCTCCTATCCTTCACTCCTTGCGAATTACTCCAAATCCTAATTTTATTTTCAGAAATGGCATTTTTGTTACTTTATTAACTTGTTATGTAATAAGTTTTTCTTCTTCTTTTGTTAATTTTTTATTTATCTTTTGGCACCTAAATGTTTACACTTCCACGAAGGTTGGCTGTAACAGATTGTATTTTAGGCAATAAGTCCGCCTTTTGTATGTTTTTGTTTAATGTGCAATAAAGAATCTCTATCTAACCTACTACTGCGAA
The DNA here is from genome assembly GCA_944548615.1 of Micropterix aruncella. Classification (NCBI taxonomy): domain Eukaryota; kingdom Metazoa; phylum Arthropoda; class Insecta; order Lepidoptera; family Micropterigidae; genus Micropterix; species Micropterix aruncella. Next base: position 21,038,542 of record OX155963.1, read on the forward strand.
AAAGTTTAATCGTGTGGAACGATGATTAAATGGTGAAGGTCAATAAACATCACTGTCAAATATGACAGCTATATATATTTAGAGATGGCCACAAAAGTCTTTTAAAAATCGAATGACCCTCTGAAAGACCCTGTAATATAAAAATAGACATTGTATATTTGTATATTTTTTATATCAACCTACAATTTTAACTGATCTCCATGAGACTTTGTATATGTATCATTTAAAACAAATGGGAAATTCTGTGTACAAATTTTACATAAATCCAACCCCATTACCCTATTCAACCCCCTTAAGCAATATTCACAGATTTTATCCAATTGCGATGAAACTTTGCACACTTGTTGATCAGCGACGGTAACTGCTATGTACATAGGTGTAATGGAAGCCCCTTTGCCACCGGTAAATGATCACCTTTCACCCATCTATATCAAAAACCAAGCTTAAGCTTGGTTTTTTGAGTTATTTTTTAGTAAAATTATTTGATTTAATCCTTCGTTTCTGAGAAAAAAATATAGAAAAATTATCTAAAACTGCAATTTCCGCATCTCAAATTCTATGACTTCCAAGGGGGAGGTAGGGCGGACGCTCACAAGTGGCAAGACAGCTGTCTTAAAGCTACAACAGCTGGTCGTTAGTCCGGAATTCACTGCTCACCCCTCAGAAAAGTAGGTAATCACAGTATTATAATGGGCCCCGACTCGGTGAATTCCATGCCATGGAGCATGGAGAATTCCATGCCAGCTCCGTTTGTATTTTAGTTTTAAAGCCTAAAGTTTTAAATAAGCTTGTTGTTTCTCGGTAACCAAAACCTAAATCAAATAAACTTGTAGAATATTTTCAACTCAGTTCATGATTTTTCTCAGTTCATTACTTCTTCTTTACCCAGTTCTTCACTTTTTTTTCGTTTTCTTTTGTTGTTTGATGCTTATTTGGAATATGGAATTCACCGACCGGAGTCTTGCCCATCATAATACTATTATTACCTACTTTTCTGGGGGGTAAGCGGTGGATTCCGGACTAACGACCAGCTTATCCCTCGGAAAAAAGGATTTTGGCTCCCATATACCCCATATAACTTTAACTTAACCATCCCCATCCACTTGCATACAGTTGTCAGCAGTCAGTTGACAACTATCCAACTTATATGTATGTTTTGTTCATCTACCTCGAATTTCTATTCTGTTATAACTGGATCTAAAGCCAGTCTCAACTGATGATAACACCCAACTACTGACTTGTAGGATACGGAATACTTTCGTATGCTATCCAGCCCTAAGTTAGCATCCCTAAAAAAACACTGTAAAAATTGTAAACGTTTATTTTTTAAAATTACATATTCACAAAATAGCAAAAATCTAATTAAAATTTTTATAATGTACAAACAGGAGACGTCGCAAGAACACTAATTATGTTACATTAACGTTTCATAAAATATCTGATCTGAAAAATACGATTTTTATGTACAAAAAAAAATATATTGCAAAGTAGTATTTTTTTCTCAAGAAAAATGGCAAGAGATTATTTCTAGCAAAAAAAATCTGTTTACATGATAATATTCGAATTTTAAATAACATACAAAATATTAGTTTTTATAAATCGGTAAGTCGGAAAGTACCTGTTACAATTATTCGAGTTCAGAACTATAACAAGCTTCTCCAGTAAATCTTATATATCTATAGTCTGTTACGGTAGATAATGAATTGACCTAATATATTATTATAACAAGGCAAGACTAAAAACTAACAAAATCCCGAAAATAATTCTATCTTTATGCCTTGACAAATGGCACGCAAAATCTGTTAATTAATATTTATTAAGAAAATACGTGTTATTCACTGCGGCTTGGTAACTCATAATTTAACTGATATACAACTTAGCTATTATTATAATGTACAATTATCTATAAATTAAATAAAATAAAGTAAAAGTGGATTTTTGACAATTCAACAAATTCACAGAATTCAAAGGCATGCATCAAACTTAAGTTACCTAACGTATTTATCTATGTTTTCTATCTATAGTATAAAAGAGAATCTCAAAATATAATTTGTTGGAATATCTCGAAAGTTTAAGTTGTCACACAACCGCAAATAGATCGTAAGAAATTTTAAAATCATTTAACATTTTATGGAAAAATAAATATATAGATACTTAGAATATTGCACTCGTTTTAATTTTAATATTATAGTAAATGTATCTCACTAGCGGAAAAGCACCGAAATTTATTGATCTTTTTTCATGTCTAGAACAGTGGTTCATGTGTGCAAACCAAACGTTGGGAACCGCTGTTCTAAAAAATAGTGAATAATATCCATTGATTTATTAAATTATAGGTAAATGATTTGTGACGATTTTAATCTTCGTAATTGTATCAGAAGTCGTTGTCCCATCCTGTTAGGTCGTCCGGAGGAGGGCCGTCAGGATCTGCCGGGTAGACATCGAAGTTGTTGGTGTCTGAAGCGGACTTGATGGATGGAATTATTGGAGGTTTGAGTGTTCGCTGCACCAAACCTTCCCAGTTGAAGCCGTCGAACCATCTATAATATAAAAATACCCTTATTAGTCCCTAAGACAAGTCGCAAAAGTTGTCACTTGGCTTTTAAATAAATCTAGGGAAGACTGCGAGGAATTGTTGAGGACTCGGGTGTGATCATCTTATATATTATTATATATATTATAACTTTATTTTATATACTATCATATTATATGTATGAATTTATTTATAATAGTGTTATATAATATATATTTATATGGTATATTATTACACGACTTTATTAATTTAGTTATTGTTTAAAAGTTTATTTCATGTACAAGGTAAGACTCTCGCCTCAAAATAATTTATCGATATTAGTACCACATCAACACAGGTTAAAATACCTAGTGAGGTGGTAAACCAATATGTCAAACAGATGAATTTCCTTTCTAAGCTAGATATAGTATGTACACTTATTGCAAAATAATTTTGTGCTAGTATAAGGTTTTTTTTTTAATTTGTAATTTGAATTATAGAAATAAATACGTAAAATAAAATAAATAGTGGGTAAATAAAATAAAACTAAAATTAGTCCAAGCGAACGAGACAGAGCAATACGTTACAGCGGAATATGAAACGAACGATTGTCGATAAATACTACCTGCCAAACTTATACTCGTCCGAATAAATTCGAGCATATTTCGTGCGGTGTAAGATTTGGCCTTGGCGGGCAGTTTTAATGCGAAAAAGTGACAACCGGTCATCCCGCACTCCGCTCCAGCGTATTGCCCTGTCTCGTTCACATGGACTAATTTCCGATTTTAGTTCACGAAGAAACGCAATCAAGCCCAGTATCTACATTATTGAGCGAACTGAAAACAACATTTTTAATTTTACATGCGGCAAAAATATGATGATTAAGCCACATGGTAAACATTTGTTGAGCAAAAAACTATAAGTGTTTCTGAAACACTGCGGGAAACAATGGGTGTTGTCATATTCATGTTAACCCTTCAGGCCTCGGCCCCTCAGCCGATTGACAAGTTGATGTCCCAAAAAATTTTTGTAAAAATTAGTAAAAAATTGAATTATGACACTGTCTCACCAAAATATTAATAACTGCCAAACCACTATACCCATAATTAAAATAAAACATATTGACATAATAAAATAAAACAAATTAAATTGAAATAAAATTAAAACGCCCGGGCCGTCACACTGAATCGTGTTGTGGCCGATATCGGCCAATCGGGGCTTGAGGGGTTAAGATCGCGAAGTTAGATATAAATTATGACAATGTTACCTTCAAAATATATATTACCTACATACTATTTTGGATATATGCTGGCACAAAAGGGTTGTGAATTACTGCATTTCTGACACTAAAATAACTTCATAATGATCTTGAAAAATACTAAAATACTAAAAAAGTACTATTTTAATATGACACTTTTTTTTACTGTGGTATATTGATTAAGAGTTTTCTGAGGAATTCTTTATCCCACTAGTTCATGATGGGAATTTTATAATTGTATCCCTACTTGTTGATTTATTATATTCCTTATAATAAAAAAGCATTCTTGATCAGCTCTTATTCATCAATGATAAAAAATTAAATACACAAAAAATAATACAAAGTTGAGCGAAGCGCAGCTGCTAAGGGGCAATCCACATAATACGTAAACACGGTTTTGGGATTTTTCGACCCCCCCCCTCCCCCATGTCAACAGACCTAATCAGCGGCCTGATCCTTCCCTCCCCTCCCCCCAAGGGAGGGGAGGGGGGAGGATCAATTAGGAGGATTACGTAATCAACCGAATTTGTGGAAAAGTTCCTGTTTGAATTTGTGGTTACGATTAACATTGATGTACAGTTTCATTTACTATTTTTGTTTCTATTTATTTATTTATTTATTTTATTTATTTAAGTAATTCAAGAATAATTTAAAACAATTTTATCTTAGGAACTATGCATTAAATATTTTAAACATTGAATAAATAGCAGAAAATGAATACATAGCAAAGTCCAGTGACAACGCCACCTAACTAGGCCGGGACCTGTTCTAAGGTGAACGTTTAATTTTGTGCGTGCTTGTTCATAATTGGGATTATTACAAAAACAAAATATTTTTGTAACAAAAAAAAAATAAAAAAAATTTAAAAATTAAATTGTTGTAATAAAATAATTATTTGATCACAAAAGAATAAACATGCAACAACTACCTTAAAAACTATTAAATACTTATTCTATAAGCATAGCAAATAAATATTCTATAAGCATAGTGCTGTAAAAACTCTTGTGTATATATTATATATATAATAACGAAATAAGTAAATGAATTATGAATTTATCCTGCATTCGTCCCCTATAAATATATTGATATCAGATATAACTATCAGATATAACCATCGATATAACTATCAGATATAACATTGGTCCCCTATCAGATATACCCATCGTGCTGATTAATTTACGATGTTAAATTCATTTTCTTCGAACGCATTGTCAGTTTGTCATTGTTATGTTTTGAGATTGTCATGTGCAAATATGTTCAAGTACTTACTTGTGTTTTTGTATTTCTGATATGCCACCACGTTGATATCCGAGTCGTTCAGCGGGATTATCGCGACAGAGTTTCTTAATCAAGGCGGCTGCGTTCCTAGTGATTGTTCTTGGGAACTCTACAGCATCGATACCCTTCAGGATGATGTTGTAGGTCTTCATTGGATCAGCTCCAGTGAATGGTGGTGTACCAGTTAGAAGCTCAAACATCAGAACACCTACAAAAAGTATTAGCTATATTAATCTACAATAAGTAGGTAAGGTAAACATAACGGTAGTCTAAAAAGATATATCATATATATAAGGGTTGAGAATAAGAACTACCACTCCGGTCCGTTATTCTGTTTATGAATATGAACACTTTGGTCTATAACTAAGATTATTAAGACATTTTTTTAAATGAAGAATTAATATTTTATTACATAAACAAATGAATCCTTTTTTTTTATTTAGCAGCTTCGCTGTTAAATATAATACAGAGAATACAGAGAAAAGGAACGTTGACATGTTCCTTTTCTCTGTATCCCCTTTATTTCATATATTTACAAAAAAATCTGATAATGGTATAAAGTAAAGAGTGTCACATAACTGTACATCACGTGTGTCTGGGTGTCTGTACATCAAACTAAACTAAACTAAACTAAACTAAACCCTCAGTAAACAATGCCTAAATCAAAAAAATTGCACATGTCTTTCAACTCAGTTTTTCATGTAGAATAATATTTTGTAGAAAATATATAGAAAAAGAATAATATTTTGTGATATTAGCCAAAAACATGGTTTTTGAACAGAAAATCTAAATTTGTTTTTCTTTCAATTAAGGGAGCTGGATACATAACAAAATAAATGCGATATATTTTTACACGACTGCCTAACAAAAAGGGGTGTAATGTGTTCGGAATTCATGTATCTACGTTTTCCGTTTCTTTATTCCACCATGACTTCTAAACGCTTGAACCAATTTAAAAGTGTGTGGAATTGTTAAAATCGTTATGTCATTCCGAGTATCATAGCATACCTAAACTGTCAAAATGTCCTATAAATAATTGTCTAAATATCCAAACTGAGATAATTTGAGATAAATACATCGTGTTTAGCATCATATGAAAGGTCTGATTGAGTACATGCCGAAAATATATATATTTCTATATGGATAAATACAAAAACTACAAATATTTTTTAAAAAACCGTTTATTACTTGAGCACCGAGGGCAGCCGACTGAGTGGGGCGACAGCGGCGCGCAATCGTTTTGAGATACCTACTACTGGGCAAGTATCTCAGGTACCTGACACAGCCCTGCGAAGTCACACTCTGAAAGCCGGCTCGTGATATGCCCCGCTCGACGGGCCTCGGACAAGGCCCATGGATTAACCCCCAGAATGCGCAATTGTCTTTAAGCACTGGATATATATAGAGAAGACACGCGTCAATAGGGACGTAGCGGGGCTTCCGTAAATTGAGTTTGGTTTTAACGAATATTGTTTCAACGAAGAACTTTAGTCTCAAACAAACTTGCTTTTTAGTGCGAACAAATTCTTTTTCATAATTATAAGTTCACTTTTTGTAACGGCAGTTGTGTTTTTAATTCTTTAAATTATTGTTCTTGCTCTTTGTTTTATATCCGGCAAATGGGCCCGATTGCATTTCTTTGTGATCTAAAACTGAAATTAGTTTAAGCGAACGAGATAGAGCAATACGTTAGAGCGGAATATGAAAAGAACCATTGTCGATAATAACTACCTGTCGAACTTACACTCGTCCGAATAAATTTTAACACTATTCGTGCGGTATTAGATTCAGATGCTTTGGTAGGTAGTTTTAACGCAAAACAAGTGACAACCGTTCATTTCACAATCCGCTCTAGCGTATTGCCCTGTCTCAATCACACGAACTAATTTCCGGTTTTAGTTCACGAAGAAACGCAATCGAGCCCATTGTTCCCGTAGCAGAAGCTTCCGCATTGAATTTAATAATAAATTTACCTAAAGACCAATAATCGGCGCTGATATCGTGTCCTCTGTTCAATATGACCTCGGGTGCAACATATTCCGGGGTTCCGCAGAAGGTCCATGTCTTCCTTCCAGACTGCAGTTTCTTGGCAAATCCAAAGTCGACCAGTTTCACATAGCCATTGGCGTCGAGCAGCAGATTTTCTGGCTTCAAATCCCTGCAGGATTTAAAATAAAAGAGTAAAACAGACTGAAAAAGAATTGTCTTTATCGAATAATTGTGAAAAATAACTTACGACGGTGTACGTATCCATGAACATGAGATTGCGATAAAAGAGAAATTAATTTGTCTATATTATTATGTTATTATTCTCAAACAATAGTTAAATGGGAATGGGAATGGAAATGGGTAAAGGAAAAAATATATATGATAATTTCCAGAGAAAGAGAGGGAAGAAGAAGCAGAGGCAGATCACCGGCCAGATGGAATGACCTCATCAAAGAAGTTACAAAAGGGTCAATACAATCTGCGACCCGCCATGCAGAAGACAGGTTGAAGTGGAGGAGCCTCGTAGGCAAACTGTTGTCTAGTGGCCACGATCCTCAGTAATGAGGGAACGACGGAGAAGAAGTGAATTTTGTAGCACCCGACGTTTCGGCGACATTGCAGCCGCGGTTGTGTAGGGTAGACTAAAAGAGCTGTCAATCCATTGTTCCGTGGGTAGGCCGCATATCGCTGCCGCCATTGCGTAGATTATAACGGTGGTGGGGGGGCGGGCCCTTTTTTATCTTATTTATAAAGTCAAACAACCGCTATAGTCTCCAATTTCATACCCCTAGAGTAGGCCATGGATAATTGGAACTAGGAGACAATTTAAATAGACTGGACAAATGATTAATAAAATTAGATATTTAATGTTCTATGTCCAAGCGACTATTTGATGTAAGACAGCACGAGACGCTTCCTTTGATCACCCGTCCCTCATAGATGGCTGTACACGGTAATAGTATGTTAAGTGCGAAAATTGCTTTAGCAGATTATTTTTAAAATTGCTTTTTCAGTTTTAAGTTTAAGTTTTTTCAGGATCAATAAAACCGATATTTGGATCTTTATTGCCTGCTGGAGAAAACGTTTTCTTTTCTCCGACTGGCCCAAGGAGGTGTGAAGCTGACTTTGCGCTGGTAGCGACCGCCGCTAGAGCAACCTACAAAAAGTTGTGGACGCCCATCCCCATTATTTGACTTCTTTAAATTGTTTATCTTAGCTGACAATGTATAAACGTTTGTGTCATTAGAGGTCTAAAAAAAATTTATCATTTATTCCATAATGGCATAGGGATATAGAAACACTTTTCCTGGGGATATTTAAATATATGTCAATCATCCCTAGACTTGATGAATGTCCAGACAGAGTAGATTTCTATAATACACAATTAACCATAATGGTGAATATCTAGCGCACCAGTGCGGTGCGCTCGGAGATAATTTACGGGTTAATGATGACTTTGTTAAATCTGATTAATCTTGATGATAAAAAAATGATGCATTATTTAAATCTGACTTATTTTATATTAAAATGCATTGAATAACATTAAACAAGCTAGATAAGAAGTAAACACAGTTTCACAGTTAGAGGAATAGCACAAGGAAGTCATTGTCAGCAATAAATATATAAGCTCATTCTAACAAAAAAAAACTAAATCTATATCCTCATTTACAATTAAACGAATGCTTTTTTAAATGTCTGGACAACCATCCATAGGCAGGGAACCTTTTTTATTTTTTATTCTAACGCCAAAATCAAATTAATATCAATATTCTTTTGTCAAAAACGGCTCTTAACTATTTTGATGAAATTTATTTTAATATAAAATATCGCACACTGAAAACAGACGTGACACTAAATGAAATTTGGCGGTATCAAGTTACAGCGACATCTGAAATCTACAGGAAAAACTACGTCTTCTCCAAAGACCCGTGTCTTAATAGTTCACTTTGATAAGGCCAGATGCCCCATTGTGTCACTTCATACTTTTAAGTTTTATGCTTGATCGTTAAACAAAGATTGAAACTATGCCACTTCGCGTCCGGTCGTTAGCGACAACTGTTCATTGGGTAAGTGAAAAGTGTCTAATTTTGTTTAGTGTCAGTTATGTCGTAACTTTTCATGAAATAATTATAAATAATTGAATGAAAAAGTGTCACTTTTTGCCATAATAATATACAGCCCTAAGCAAATAAATATTTGACAATTAAAAAACAAAAGTGGCACTATACTGAACTTTTTTTAAACTTTAAGGCACTAATCAAAAATATACTTGACAATGGGAGAATTAAAATGGCACTATGCAGATTTTTTTAAATGATTTTTTTGCCATACGTAATGTGCCATGCCATATGTAATGTTAATCTAATAAGAAACAGATTCTGTTAGAATATTACCTGAAGTGCTATTTAAAACAACAACAGCACGTCTATTCCAATTCATAAACGAGTTATTGAAGTCATAAAAATGACAAAAACTTTAAATGGAAAATTGGGTTTTTCTTTTCGTGTCACTTTTGTTTTCAATGTGCAATATAAGTCTTTGTTTATTTTGTACTGCTTAATTTTTAATTGAAACATCATGTACTGCCCTCTCTTGATATAAATTGCAACTATTCCTCTGAGAAGAAGCTAGCGTGGCATTCCAGACCATTAAAATTATATATCGTATTTGATTAATTCGTAAGCAGGATTACAAAGGATAAACCTTAAGAAATAATTAAAATTAAGGCATTTTTAAAGTATAAAAATATTTATGTACACACCTATATATAATATTTCTTGAATGTAGATAGTGGAAAGCTTCTACAACACATGCAGTATAGAACCGTGTAGTTGCATCGTCGAAGTTGCCTAGAAAAAACAGAGTAACAAAATATATTAAAATTTTATTTTAAAAATATTTGTTCAAGAAGATTTAATTTAATTATCTTAAGTTTAACTTAACTATGATGTTTTCTTTTAAGTATCTTCTTATAGATATGTGCGTTTTAAAAGGCCAAAGTATGGGAATATCTTTGGAGATAGAGAAAAATGTTGAAACGAAACACAATACAAATAGCTTTTGAAGAAATTAAAAACTTTTTTTGAAGAATCCGTACTTTTAAGAGAACTTGCAGTTTAAAAAAAATGCTTTTGCATTTAGTTTCATATCAGAAACAAATTATTCTTCAGTGACATAATTTGCTTAAAGTTGATAGAAGGTACTCACAATTGAATTTACTTATGTAAGGTTGATTATAGTCAAATTGGCATGCAAATACATACATACATATGCAGTAAAAATATAACCCTCCTTTTGGCAGTCATGAAATAAATCATAGCACTCAGTACTAACCGAATCACACTCATAATTTCATCACAAGTAAAAATGTTTACCGCTCAACGAAGTGGGCACGGGTCAGTTAGTATATATATCAGATATTCCAACCCATATTTCACAATGTGAATTTGGTCCAACAAGGCATCTGTGTACCGAATTTTAAGTCTCTAAGTCCGGTATTTTGAGGATGATTTATGACTAGTGCGCCCCCTGGCGGACCGATTTCAACATGGAGCAATACACACACACACACACCGACTTCATTTTGGAAATGGTCCTAATCGTCTTGGGGGGGGGGGGGGGGGGCTCAAAATAAATATTTCCATCTTCGTCTCGAAAAAAAAAATCCCTGTTCACAATACTTTGGCCAGGAATATATGTAATCGAATTAAAATGGAAATAAAGGAGATGGCGATGTTCCAAATTTGAAAATTTCATCTCAATCAAGCCTTCGAGTATGGAAGCTTTGAGTATGGAATATCAAGTTTATACCTACTTTTGTAACATAATCTCCTGATACTTCCAATCGGATATTATAAGATTCAGAGAGATTTAAAAGGGTAAATTTCATCTACCGGATTATTCCAATGTTCAACAAAAATTCTTCATTTGTCTTCTTGTAGTGGGGAAAGTTAAAAATTAGGTGCCTTGCCAGAAGAAATGGCCTCTACTTACTTTTATCTCGCAGGATAGTCCAAAGCTCTCCACCGAGGCAACTCTCCATAAGCATGTAGAGGTACTTGCGATCCTTGAAGGTCTTAAACAGTTTTACGATGAACTCGCAGTTTGCGTCTGTCATTATCTCCTTCTCACTCATGATGTGCTGCTGCTGTCTCGTCTCCACAATCTGCGCCTTCTTCATTTGTTTCAGCGCGAACGAGCGAGATGGGTCGTTCTGGAGATTAGAAATAAATGATACTAGCTTCATTTTCAAAAGTAATAAAAGGACGATAAATAAACATTTCGACAGATAATTAGATTAAAGACAATCAACTCATTATAAATCCATGCTGAATACCGGAACTTCTACATTTAAACACAACAATAGTTTCTACTTTTCAAGCGTGTCTGAAAAAGCATTTCATATCCCTAAATTCCTAAGTCCTAGTTATCCTCATAGTATTCCTAAGTCTCATTCCATCCTCTCCTGTCCTTCGCTCCTTTCAAATATTTTCTAAATCCTAACTATACTTTTGAAAAAATTGGCATGATTGTTATTTGATTATTTTTTGTTGAGTATTAAGGTTTTTGTTTCTTTTACGCTACTGGCACCTAAATTCTTTCACTTCTTTAAAGGTTGGCTGTAAGAGATTGTAATTCAAGCAATATGCCTGCCTGTTGTACGTTTTCTCTTAAAATATGCAACAGAGGAGTCATATTTATTTATCTAACTACTTAACATCATAACTAAAATATCAGAATTAGAAATTTAGTAAAAACGTCATTTTAAATTAGTATTCAATAGTTTTTAATGTGTAGTTTTTTTTTCAAAATCTACTGCCATACAAAAAGTTAAGACTAGTGTTGTCTTAACTTTTATAACAGCACATCATTAGACCTTTACCTTAGTTTGTACCTTAGTTTTACCTTTAACTTAAGTAGTTGAGAATTGCTCGAGGCTTGAACCAGTAAGGAGTATAACGCTCACCTGTATCTGTACGAGTTCGACTCTTCCGAAACCTCCAACTCCAAGGGTGGCCACGATTCGGAGATCAGCCAGGCGAAGATTGGCGAACTCGCTGTTGAGTCTGAAATTTTAAATATTTATCATGAGAAAAAATAGTTAAATAAAGAAGAATCTTTACAATCTTGACTTAGCGCTGAGTATGTGACGGATGGAGATGCTTCAAAAGTCAGGTAGGTAAGTAATTAGTAAGTATGAGAACCAGAATGGAAGGAGGATCATTAACAATGACTTTTCTTGATTGCAGTTTAGCATATCTCTCAAAGGTGACTTCTTAAACATCAACATTACCTACCTACATATCTACTGCAGAGAGTTGGTTCTTATCAAGAAGCAAAGAACTTTCAAGAAGAAAGACTCTGCTGAGAGGAAGAAAGTACATTATATTTTTGTGTATTTTTTTGTTAGGAGGTTAATTCTTTTTACTACAAATACCAAAATTTGCAGTTCCAGGTTTGAAACAATCGCCTACCGTAATATCGGCATTTATAAGTTAAAGCAGGGGTTTCCAAAGTGTGTTCCGCTCTACCCTGGGGTGCCAAGGGTGCCACGTAGAGAGATCAGAGGTGCCGAGAGGGGGTCATGATCTCCAATCTAGTCAAAATGACTCATCAAAAGCTATTTCTATCCACAACTGTCGCAGACCAATAATGAACGGAAATAACCCCACCCCCTTCCTTTTATTTTGGAGGTAGTCGATCCGTCGGCTTGATTTTTTATGAAAAATACCAATAGTGCAAGTACTAATAATCATGCACCAACAAAAGGTGTGCTAGAAAAGAAGCGGAAGTGCCACAATTACGAAGACAACCAGTGCAGGATTTGTGTATGAGCTACACAAGTAAGCTTAGGGTCCCCACTTTCTTTGAGGCCCTAAGCTAAAGCTTGTGCCCTAAGCTATAATTATTATATATGTTTAAATATACTGCAGCAATAGCTCAAATAGCTTAGAGTCTTATCAAGTCTAAATCCGGCACTGAAGACAACAGTTGGAGAGTTAAAGACTATCAATAGTGTCTGTCAGTCTGTCTATGTGTGTGTATCCCTCCACGATTACAATCAAACGCTTTATCTGATTGAGCTGAAGTTTGGCATGTAGGCATCATTCGGTCATGGCAGGAGTTGAAAAGGTTGTGCTTGAAATCGATCCACCAGGGGGCGCATTAGTCATATTTCAATCTCGAAATATTGGACTTATAGACTTGAAATTTCGTACACAGATTCCTTGTTGGGCCGAAACCACATTGTGAAATTTCGGTTGGAATTCTCATATACAAGCTACACTAATAATATTTAAATTCCGCTAAACATTTTAATTAAATATTAACGCCATCTGTTGGCGCTTGGCTCAACCCAGCCCTTAACCGAGAAACGAACCACGCCGTCAGAGGCGGTTTCAGCGGAACCCAACCAGGTTCGTCCGCCGGCCGAGAGAGGGCGTGCATCAATTTTATTTATGAAATTAATATTCGTATGAAATCAGTCTTTGGCTACATGTCGGGGAAGTCTTTAAGTTTTTTTTTCAATTAAAGATTATTTTAATATTATTTATATAATGATGACAATTTTTAATTTGGTATTCATGTTCACGTAATAATAATAATAATAATGCTTTATTTAAGAGAAAGTAGTATAAAAAGTATGTTTTAAAAACTACCCAACTAGGTTAATACCCGTCCTATGGTAGATTCTTTTCTTTTAAATTAAGATGCACACGTAATTTTATACTGCAATTAAAAACTATGGTAATATTTTACATGTTTATATAATATTAAACATTATACATATATTATTCTCATTTATATATAAATATATACGTTATAAATAGGATAGAAAACGAATTTACCGCGTGAAATTTGTAGGACCCGACGTTTCGGTGACGTTGCAGCCGCCGTTGTCTAGGGTAGACTGTCTACCAGTCAGTCTAGTCAGTCTACCCTAGACAACGGCGGCTGCAACGTCACCGAAACGTCGGGTCCTACAAATTTCACGCGGTAAATTCGTTTTCTATCCTATTTATAATGTCAAACAACCGCGATAGTCTTCGATTTTATAAATATATACGTTTACGTAATTGTAATATTTACATACATTTGCATTTAGATACACGTATTTATTAGTAATATATAATTGTAATATTAAATTAAATTGATAACTTGTCGTTTTAAACGAGGATATGTGTAATAATTTCAGCTGCCTTTTCTCTGCCGGTCTCAAACAGCCACAAAGTAAGTTTTCCCTTTTTCACATGTAAGCTTTTGCATTGTTTTAACTTATCCTGAATTTAATTGTGGAATTTAGGAGCTACACTAATAAAGTGCCTTTAAGCAAATTTATATTTGGTTTTTTTAATTAGATGTTTTCTGACGCGCAACCTCTAGTTAGAATGTGTGGTCAGTGATGTTGTGTGTGCGAATTGTTGAGATAATAAAGTAGGGTTACTTTTGCATAAATCTGTCTAATGTCCAAACGAACGTTCGATCACATCGAATTTGTTTAATGCGTTGCATTCTCACTATCCGCGCTCGCCGCCGAATATCCCTTTCAATTAGGTCAAACTCCATCCCAAAGAGATTACGCTCAAAATCTTTTCATAAGTCTCTGGCTACTTTCCGGAAAAGTCTTCCGGTGACACAACTATGATATGAACATATAAAAATATATGTTTTATTGTTTTTGTAGAAGTCTATCGCAGTGCACTCGTTTTGGCGTCCAACCGCATCAGCCGCGTAGAAACCGTCGCCGCGCACCGTGAAAAACGCTAATTGAGGATTATTCCGCTTATTGCTCAGCTCTCTCGATTGCAGCAGCAAGAAGCGTCGTCACATTTTGCACATCAAACGTCGCGACTCGAACAATGAACGGGCAACAAGAGGAAAATGGTTTTTTTACCATTCGGAGATATAGGTATTCCCATGATTTCTACGTTGAAAAGTGCAACGGAACATTTATGTATGCGAACAGATTCGATCTATCGTTTTTGTGACGCAATTGTCACAGCGGTTTCGCTTAACAAGCCATCAAATGAGTCAGACCAAATTGCCCTCAAAGATAATAAAGTTTCGTAGAAAGCACAAGACTGGGCTTACCCAGGGGCGGACCGTGCGTTTGTGGGGCCCCGGGCTAATATTACTTAGGGGCCAGCCTAATTAATCAACTAATTGCCATTTTGCCAAAAAACTGTTTTCGATAATGATGTCTAGGTCACTAGATACACAATATATATAAAAAGAGGACAATACAATATTTTATTTGTTTAATATGACAGACACACTAACACAACTGACACACACAAACATTTAACTTTTCACTAAAATAGACAAAACAACATTAATACTAATTGTAATAATATCTTAATTAGTAGCTTAATTAAGCAAGTATTAATATTATTTGTAAAGCTAGTTAATATAAGTAAAATTTAAACAAACATTCATCACTAGTTACCTATTGACAAGGCACTGGCCTCGGTAGGGACTCAACTGCTATACATATATGTTATTTCAATGAATAAAGAATTTTAAAAAAGGTATTACTTAACGTAATCGGCGATGAAGCTCTACACATTTACCACACGTTTACGTTTGAAAAGGAGAACTAATCGAAATTCGGAGATGTTTGATGTTTACGAAAATCTAAAATTAATTTGGAAATCAGATTCTAGGTGTAACATGAAACGATAAGATAAACATGAAAAACGGGAGTGAAACAACAGGTTAGGAAAAACTGTAATATTTTGAAAACATGCGTTAACAAAACGTCATAAAACAAGAAAGATTTGAAACAAGTCAGCAATGATTTCGATACCCCTCTTTCTAGGAAAAAAATCAATGTCTAGGTAACTTTCTGCAAAATAAAGTTAAACTTGCTAAACCCTTACCGTTTTCTGGTATCCCCTTCGTCTTTGTACTTGGTGCGGATCTCATCAAGGCTGGAGATGAGCTGGTTGAAGGTTTCCCGATCGATCACCAAGCATGTCACTCCTTCGGGAGAATCACAGATAATATTGGCCGTGCGCAGATCATCACTGAAAAGGTACAAATATAATATGGAATTAATCAAGGATTTTTCTAAATCTTTTTTTTTTGTGCTACAAAATTTTGGCAAAAAATAGGTAATTCAGTGAAAGCTAGAGCAACCGGTAAAACGCTCGAAATAATCACGGAAAGAAATAGTTTTTTTTATAGTTGATTATTTGAAAACATTGCACTGGGTAAAGATGACGTATTTTCAAAAAAAAAATGCTCGTATAAGGCAAGCAAAATACATGAACTCCTCGTAAACACTATGACGAAATCGAATGCTCAATTCCGGTAAATTAAGTTCCGATAATTAAGGATCTACCGTCAAATAAAAACAAACAAAATACTAACAAACTTCAACGCAACACATAACAAACATACAAAATACTAGCAGACCTTAACGCAACACATGACAATAGAATGACTACGGATTAGAATATTAGAGTGGTCTCTCAACCATGCGCGCGGTGAACAACCAAACAATGGCCTTTTCTGGATGTAAACTTAAGCAACGACCGGCGCACAGTGTAAAATAGCAGTTCTATTGAATAAAAATATAATAAAACATATTTATTAAATTTTGTTTATTTGAATCTTTATTCGATTACATCCTGAAAAACATCGACTATGATCTACCCACTTGGGTCTACAATTTAATGTATATTAACGTATCTACAGATCTAGTCGTAACTTAAAATGCACAATTCATAGCTTTAGAGTCGTGGAATTTCAGTTTAATATTATCTCTGATAGTCTTAAAATATATCTATACTAATATTATAAAGAGGAAAAGTTTGTGAGGTTGTAGGAAGTAATCTCTGGATCTACTGAACCGATTTTGAAAAATCTTTTACCAATAGAAAGCCACGTTATTTGTGAGTGTCATAGTCTATATATTATGTGAAAAATGAAGACTTTTTCGTGGTAGTCGGATTTGCCAAGTAAGTCGGAGAAAAAACGGTCGAACGAAAAACGTTTCTAACTAACGCTGCCTTAACGATGAGAGATATATGATTAAGTTCTAGAGAAAAGTTATAGAGCTTGATAATGCCCACAAAAATGTCAGCGATAGCATATGTCTAACTTTTATATTTAAGTCTCAAAAAGTAGTATTTTATATTAAAAAAATAATTTAAATCGTTAGGTCATGTTTATTGGTCATATTATCAACAATTATGAATTCTTATCAAAATAAGTAAAGTATCGTCTCAAGTGTTTAAAACAAAAGACTTTTCCCTTTTACTGCATATAAATTCCCTTTTAATGCATAAATGGTGGAAGAGATGAGACAGACACTCACAAGAGCGGTAATATAGTCAAATTGGCATGCAAATACATACATGCATATATATGCATTAAAAATATAACCCTTCTTTTGGCAGTCTGGAAATAAATCATAGCACTCAGTACTAACCGAACCACACTCATAATTTCATCACAAGTAAAAAGTTTACCGCCCAACGAAGTGGGCACGGGTCAGCTAGTTTCTTATAAAATCATGTACCCATAAAGTATCATCTTTAAGAAAATTAATTTATAGCAATTGGGGTCAAAATGGATTCAGTATCAATAATAATAACAATAAAATTTTGTGTATGTAGACAAAAATAGAAAATATTTATTTTTAACTTCTATTGCGTGGATAATTTAAAAACTTTTAAATGCCTCTATGTATTGTTTTATCGCTAATATTAAATAAAGGCACAGAAAGCTTATTCTTATTAATCTTTTTCGTCTATTGGTGGCCATAGGGTAGAAAATGAAGCAGCGGTTTTTTAATTGCCCTGTCCACACTACAAATATGATCTTTTTATTTGCTAGATTTAATATTGCCAACTGTGCGACGTTGTGACCATGAATGCAAAACAGCGAAAGCATACGCACAATATGTAATGATTATTAGCGTTTTTTTTCAGAGGCCATATTCAGCATCCGCAACAAAATGTGCGCTATTAATAATCGCGAGAAATCACTGCCGAGATTGTTTCTACGTATTGCATTTGGGGGAAGGTTTAAAAGAGCTTAGTGAATGGTGAGAGTTACTGTCTTAAAAGGCAGTAAATGTGTGGTTGAGCAATAGCGCAATACACATTTTCTGCCTATAGCGTGGGGCAAAAGTCGCGTAACCCAGTTCATCAAAATTTGAAGAACAAATCGAAACAAATTTATTTGGACTCGAAACTTACACACAAAAATATCAAAAAGTTACAATAAACGTTGAAAATGCCCCCCCCCCCCTCTCTCTCTCTCTTTTGGCGACATCGCTTTGTACGATTAACCATAATAATATGTCGGCCACATTCCCTACTTCATTGAATTTATCCACCGGACGCCTTATTGTTGATTCGGTTAATTGAATTAATTTTGAACTTTGCGGTAAGAGTGTGTGCGAAAATAAACACGGATAGGAAAATTGGGTACACTTTGAGCATTTTTGAACATCGATCTTTCTACACATAAACTGTCACAGAAAATGAACAGGGTGGACTGGCGAGTTCCGTACACTTTCATTTCAAAGAAGAAGGATGAGTGTTGCCACTCAAGCAATTCCAAAACTCGTATTTGTTAAAATTGTTTTTTGCTACCTATTTGAATTCTAGGTTTCGCGACTTTTGGCCCACCCCTTATTAATATAATAAAAAAGTTTACTAGTATACAGACTTCGAAAATTACGCAAGTTTTGTTGATATTAAAAAGCGGTACAATCGAAGTGTTTAATGAATAATATAGAATATACCTGTGTAGTTATTGGTATATATACAAAAATCTTTAAAAACGATCATAGGGGCATAGATATTGAAATTTGTTGTCCCATAAAAATGACACGTTTTTGTTATGTAAGCATTGCAATAAAAATAACAACTTCTAAATGTACAGGTAAGTTTTCAGCACATAGTCTACCAGGATGGGTAGACTGCACTTTTGATACTGTGTTTGCATAATATCTTAGTGGAAACTTAAAAGAAGTAACACGAATAGGGCAAGTCTTTTAAATTGATGAAAAAAATGTAGGCGGTTTTACGGACCTTTCAAGTTTATATTGGATTTTGAGTATCAAGAATCCGACTTTGAGTATCAATAAGATTACTCCGACCGAATTCTAACGCCGAGTATTTCTCGCCCTAACGTACACATAAGAGAATGGTACAAACAATATTCACGAGTATTGTAGAAAATATTGAGTAGATAAATAAGAGAACAACTATATATACCTTGCTACAAATCACATTTTTTGGGAAAGTTTGTTAACGCGTGAAATGGAAAGTTTTTTGTATAAGTTATTACACTATCCATATAGGAGGTAGTACCTGAAAATGCAAATAAACGCAAACCTATACAAATTAACTACTCGAGTCGAAACACCACTGGTAGTAAAGCCGCAGGTAACAGCTAGTACAAAATAAATTTACACCAATCTCCTATAAAGTAGTCACTTTGGTTAATGCACACTCTGCTCTCAGAGGTATCACCGTGATAGTGGAAAACCCTTCTGAACCGCATATTTTGTAATGACGGTTAACTAGGACGTCGCATTAAGCATAATGTATTCTATTTATTCAAATCGTCTAGTAGGGATATTGACAATCCAATAGATTGCTAAAAAGCCGGGATCTTCTATGACTAAAGTCCACACTTAAGCAACGACATTGTCATTACCGGGACGTGGCTCGCTGTCTACTGATGTGCGGCCATCTCTGTGCGGCCGTCTCTGAAGCCACTCCATTGACCGTGAGATGCTCAAGGCATCGTCCCCGAAAGCCTCTTGAATCTTTTAAATGGTTTCCACTTGCGTATTGGCAAGCTATTAGTAAAATTGTATACAATTTTTATAACTTCTTTCAGCCTTGATAATCCGACTTACTCATCCGGTTGTACACTACTCATGATTTCAGCAAGCGTGAAAAAAATCACGCATCCGCATATCCCCTGCACATTTAAATGCACCGAAGCACGCTTTCCGTAGTTTATTTGTTTGTTTACGAGAAAAAAATGAGGTTGGTTATATATACATATTTTCATTTATAAGAATGTATTGCTATGCTCATTCTCAGCAGGAAGAATTTAGCAATTTATAGATAAGTAAATTTTTCATCAGCTTAAAAAGTGTACGTGATGGACTCTAAAACTGCGTGCGACAACCCATCTCGAGGACTACCTGGAAATCTCGCTTGTTGTCCAAATTGTCAAATGATGATAAGGAATAGTATCGTTGCTATACGATTATTATAATCTTACCAATTTGTTATAATTGGAAGTGGTTGGATATTTGGATCAAAGGGGAGTCGATTTATTTTTGATACAAGTTACTCTCGCGCTTTTAATGGCGCTCCTGTTTTGCTGCGGTCGAGGAAAGAGCGCGCGCTTTCAAAGTAGTTCGAAGCCGCCAACACGAAGCAAATTAAAAAGACCGAGCTCAGTAATTTCGCGGACTCGAACCCTGACGTGCCCATTATCTCCGCCACGCCAAACCACTGATCCAAACACGTCGCTACGCTTCCGATTCATTACAATAAAGAAGCGATTAGACGACTTGGTCGACCCGTCCGTTTCAACCCATTTTGGGGTGAATTTCGCAAAACGGAATTTCAACCCAATAGGGGTAGAACTTCAGAAATCCCATCTCAGTGGCTAATTCCTTTATATTATATGCCACGTTATCATAGGTTTATTATATAGGTATGTATCTTTCTACATACATTCGCGATCGAATGACGAGGTTATAGTGTTCTTTTTTCAACCTCATCATAAAGTAACCTCCAAACGTAATAAAATAAGATATTTGAAATTCTGCATGACGCAGATTTTCTAAACGCGGCAAATCGTTGCTATGCATAAAGCTAAAAGTATTATTTATTTTTGAAATGCTTTATGTAGTTTCTTCAATATGCAAAACGTCTAATTTTGATGCAAGGCAAAAGGGGGACATTTATAAACGGTGATTATTCAGGGAACGATAAACAATGTTTGATAGTTTTTTGACAGAAATCAATTTAAGGTAAATAGAA
This sequence comes from Micropterix aruncella, assembly GCA_944548615.1. Taxonomy (NCBI): domain Eukaryota; kingdom Metazoa; phylum Arthropoda; class Insecta; order Lepidoptera; family Micropterigidae; genus Micropterix; species Micropterix aruncella. The sequence goes on from OX155963.1 coordinate 21,059,606, forward strand.
GTGCTACAAATTTAATCAACTTGGTCATGTCCTTTTTTTAAATTATGTTAGGTAGATTTTCAGGTGGTTATATATTATGTTGTCTTCGTTACGTTACTGGGTCATAACCATTTACCCAACATCTCAACCCCACAATTCAACCCCGTTTGTCATTTCACGAGTGTTTTGAAACATAGCTGAAGCGTATTTAACTAAAAATAGCTGAGGCATATTCCGACACAGAAACATGTCCCCGCAGTGATTCCGAATGTGATACTTTGGCCTTATTAAACCGTAATAAATTAGCTTTTTAGTTATTGCAGCGGATGATATTGCTTAATATAAACGTTTGCACTTTATTTTGTGTCAAAGTGTTAAAAACAGCTTTTTTTAATAATATAGTCGAATGTGTCCCATCCGCCACAAGGGATTATCAACCATTAACAAGTGATTACATGAACAAACTAGATATCTTTTTATTAATTGTGAAAATAAAGTTAGTGTGTTCGTTTACGTCAATGTAGCTAAACATCTAATGTATATGAAAGTATCTTATTTAATGAAAATGTGGAATAAATTAACAGAGTTTCCGTCAAACATTTCTTATAAGTAAACGGATGTCTATTTTTTGTCCCACCCGTGACAGCAGCATATATTAGTTTTATCACCAAATGAAATAAAATGGGGTTAACCCCTCAAGCCCCGATTGGCCGATATCGGCCACAACACGATTCAGCGTGACGGCCCCGTTTAAATTTTATTTTAATTTAATTTGTTTGATTTTATTATGTTTTATTATGTTAATATGTTTCATTTTAATTAAGGGTACAGTGGTTTGGCAGTTATTAATGTTTTGGTGAGACAGTGTCGTCTTTACTAATTTTTACTAAAATTTTTTGGGACAGCAACTTGTCAATCGGCTGAGGGGCCGAGGCCTGAAGGGTTAATGTCTGTTGCTAAATTATACATTCAAGATAGAATTAGTCATACTCTCAAAAAGAAATATGACAAATTTAAAATTCTGTACTATTTTAAGGCATCCAAGACACAATTTACTATGCAAATGACAACCCACGGCGATGGAATGCCCCATAAAATGAAATACCCGAAACAGACGGGATTAAATTGCTACCGAACTTATAGGAGAAAAAATAAAATAAAATAAATTCCCCAACGTCAAAAAAATATTAAAAAATCTAAATCGGCATATAAAATAGAAAAATGTATATAATTTAAAATGCGTACTCTTCATACAAAAATTATAAATTACATAATTACAAAAAATAATTACATTTAATTGATCATACATGAATCTTATTAATAATAATCTCATTATCATCAGCAAGCGGCACGAAAGATAATCGTGAGATTATTACATTATAAGAGAATCGATATAATTGTATTAGATATTTAACACTACAAAGTCAGCTTACTTTAGAACATGTTGACTGTATATTCATATTCATATTCATTTTATTGGTATACAAGTCAGATACAGATTAGCAAACATTCATACATATTAGCAAACAAACATTTTTTTTATCGTAAAGAAAAGATAAAATAAACAAAACAAAAAAAAGAAAAAAACACAAAAATAATGCAAAAATAAGAAATACAAGACAAAATGCAAAGAGATCATTAAATACTTTAGCCACCAAAAGAATTTTAACCTTCACTCAAATAATATTCCTCCAGTGAGTAAAACGCCTTATCTGTAAGGTATCTCTTAAAGCGTCTCTTAAACGCGTCAAGAGATTGCGCATGCCTAAATGTGCTCGCTGAGTTTGTTGTAAACCGCTGGGCCGGCGATATAGGCTAGCCTCTCCGACTTGGATAATGCATGACTTACCGAACTTAGTATGCTACGGGATCTTGTTGGATAGCGATATACGTTGGATAGATTAACTGGAATGCTGACTTTATGTATACATACTTTGGATAGATTATATTAAATCCGAAGAATAAAAACAGTGATTACGGAATCAATAATATAAGAGTGTGACCAGATAATTTATAATAATTATATTGGACACTACAAAGTCAGTTTAATTTAGAACATGTTGAGGTGATAAGGAATTATGTTGTTATGAAAATAAAAATAATATGGCCTTAGAAATACAAAATACAATTTATTATCGGAGAGAAACTGACATAAATTCATCTCGTTATATCCATCCATCTTTCTTTTTAAATCTTTTTCTTTATATTCATCCATGTTCCGAGGTCATATACACTTCCTCATCAAGATAAAAGACCACTTGAAAGTGTCATCATGGCGCAGTACTTAAAATAATCGCTCCGTTTTACATGGCGTGTAGAGAAAAATGCCTCGTTGTAATGTGAAATTAAACGGCACTACTGTGAATGCGTTAAGTAGTTTTTTTACAACCCATATACGGAGTTACAGTCGGAGAGACAGCAACATTTTTACATATATAAATTCATAAAGATCTCGTTTATATCAAAGGTGTTGCTAGCGCTTGATTATATTTTAGACTAAAAAGTTTTAGTCTTCCGAATTCGGCCCTAAGTAATTTCCTATGCAATACTGGCAGAGTGCAGTTGAAGGTATCACTGTAAATCGCGATCAAGAGCATCGATACAGTCCAATATGTGGATTATAGGCAATGGACACCACTGCGTTTCATCATAAACTAATAGTTCGGGAAATAGTTCTGGTTACGAGACAGAGTAGTGCTTTAGAGCAGAATATTATATTTTCTCTCACAAAAACTATCTTCCGAATATAAAAAAAATTAATGAATGAAAATGAAAAAAATGAAAAAATGAAAATGAAAATCTCTTTATTGCACAATAAAATAAGGTACAATGGCGGACTTATTGCTACACTACAGCAATATCTTCCAGTCAACCAACATGCTGGTGTGAAAAGAAGAGTAGGCAACAAATTATAGCCTAAAATTAAATTTGAAATTATAGCATATAATATACATTGTGTGTGTATCTAAAGTAAAATGTAAATATATCAATAAATTTTTGAGTTTGATAAATGGTAAATATATCAATAAACCCATCTGAATTAGTTTAAAAACGTTTTGTCCGATATTATATTACGAAAATTTACTTATGTTGGATTGGTAGTTTTATGCTGGAAAGTGACAACCGTTTATTTTATATTCCGCTCTAACGTATTGCCCTGTCTCGTTGCCTGAACTAATTCCAATTTTAGTTCGCCAAGAAACGCAATCCGGCCCATTGTCCTACTATCCATAGTCTCTACTGCGTAAATTATTTTAATTCTGCTTGTAAAAATAGTGAATTGAAAATGGACAGCAGAAAAAGAAATATACTGGGCCCGATTGCGATTCTACGTGAGCTAAAATCGGAATTAGTTCATGCAAGCGAGACAGGCGAATACGTTATTAAATGCAATGGAACAGAATGGGCAAGCGTAATTCGAAATGAATGATTGTCACTTTTTCAGCATAAAACTACCAATCGAACATAAAACAGCATAATGTATGACCAGACGAAATGTTTCTGTGTTGTAGTTTTTGTGCGGAAACACCCTGCTCTGTCTGTCAGGATGAACGATTTCTATTTCTCAAAAATGTAAGAAAAATAAGTAGGCAGTGTTTGTTGAAGACATTAGCAATACAATAAGAATCCTTATTAAAATAAAATAACCTATTATCACGGGTGTTTAGAGATAAAATTAGCCATTTACTGAAAGTGTTTAGGTGGTATAGTTGTAAAGATCATAAAATTAGTAACGCGTGGCGAGGAACCAGACGCGTACGTCTACGAGATATGTAACGTACATCTGAGAGGGGGACGTCTTGCACTACAGGGTGTTATTACTGCACGGGCTGTTTTTTCTGTGGGTGAATTAGTACAACGTAGTAAGCAACTTTTAATAAAAAATTTTGGAAAAAAAAAAAAAAATTTTTTGTGGAATAAAAATATTTTTTGTTTTTTTTTAAATTTGAAATTTTTGAAGAAGTTGACTGTTAAATAAAGGTTTGAGAAGTGTTTGAGCACGCGGCGCCATCTAGCGGTAGGTAATAAGTCGTAAATAAACAATATCAGAGATATTTTACCAACCGCTAGATAGCGCATCGTGATCACAGCTTTTCATACTATTTAATCATAAAATTAAAAAAAAACAAACTTTCAAAAAAAATAAAAAATATTTCAAAATTTTATTTATTATTTTTCAGTTTTTTTTTTCAATTTTTTAAATTAAAAGTTGCTTACTTCGTTGTACTGATTAACCCACATAAAAAAAAGCCCGTGCAGTAAATAACACTTACGCGAAGCGAAGCCGCGGGCAACAGCTAGTTATGAATATTGGGACACAGGTTGATTTAAATTATGTTTCAATTAGGTATTATTTAGATTATACAATTTTAAATCAGAACATTTACTTTTTTCTACAATTCTTCAATTTTGATACTTTTAGACATTTTTTGTAGATGTATAGTCATATGTCTTGCTGTAAATCTAAGTTGGAAAATGTTCTACCTTAGAACAAGCTCTGGATTCGTTAGGTGGCATAAACACTAGCTAGTAGTATCTTTAAATTGAGTAATCAGCTTTTTACTGTTGTATAGTTATGAATGTAAGGGAGACTGGTACAAAATGATCCCTTTAACAAAAAACAATATTATTTTTAAATTTTAGTAAATAATGTTTATTTAATTAATGTGTAATGAAACTATGGGCCTTTTTCTACAAGTGCAAAAATAAAATATTTGAAAGAAGCTGCTTCAATCATATTTTTTAAATAATATTGTTAAACAATAGAAAAGGATCATTAGATACAAATTTGCGTATTTCGCTAAGTAAAATACGCAAACTTTATTAAAATAACTTTATTATGTGGTAGTTATATCTTGCTCCTATTTACGTACAATTAAGATCACATACAAAGGAATCTGCATCGTTTTCGTCTACGCCAGCGAACAGTTCAAGTGGCCATTTTTTACATTGACCACCCACATAAAAAAGACACTTGCCTTAGGAAAAAACAACGGAATCGACGCGAGCACACGATCCGATATTACTGTCTGTACCAACTTGACACCGGTCGGAAGTAATTAGCATTCGTTGTTTCCTAGTTAGTATCATTTTAGTCTGAGGGATCATTTTATACCAGTCTCCTCTACTTTGTAAATATCCAAAAAGCCTTACATGAATAAATAAATTAATAAAAAGTACAACTACAAGTACGAAAGGTCGACAAACATTACGATGATAGATGAGAGATGAGAATAGAAAATATTAAGAGATAGAGATTATCCAATCACTATCTCTTAATATTTTTTATAGACAATAAATAAATTCATTATCTTTATTGCACAAAATAAATACTGACAGTGCAATGACCGGACTTCAATACTAAGCGTACAATCTCTTACAGCGATTATTTTAAAGTATCGATAAAAGAAACAGAAGAAAAATATGTAAATTAATAAAAATGAAGCAAGAGTAAAATACAATCGAAAGATAAGAGGAAGGAAAAAAGGAGTGAGGGGGGAAAACAAAAAGAAAGCAGAAAGACGAGGAGAAAGATAAAAAAAACCATAAAATAATAATAGTATGTATGTCCTCCAATTCTTGAATTTATTGACTTAGCTATACTTTCTAAACTAATTCCTTTTGACATACTCCTACTCAAAATCCATGTAGGGCCCCATTCACACCATAATAGAATGAATATTTAATAATACCTCAAGGCAGTTTCGATTGATTTTAACCTTAAACTTTTAAACGTGGGATACTGAATGAGCTTTCTGACTCGTAATTTTCTAAAGGAATTTTAATCGCACGCTTTGAAGTCGATGTGGGCGCATTGTATTACCTAATTTGGAGGTCATAAAAATAACACACAGAGGAATGGTCATATATTAATTCACAAGAATATTATAGGGGACGAAACGATGATAGATTAATAATAGTGATTCTTTTCAAGTAGTTTTCCAATAATGTTATATGCGAGTATTAGGCTCTTATAATGAATGTAAACAGGACATTATTAAGGGAATAAAAAAGTTACCCATAAGAAGAATAACGATGATCAAAAAATGAAATGAAATGAAACATCTCTTTATTGCAAAATAAAAACATTTTACTCACAAGGGCGGACTTACTGATAAAGTTAAACAATATATTTCGGTCAACATATTAATGCGACAATAAGTGGCAGCAAAAATTAATATTAATAATACATTTTTCAATTGCAGCTGTCTATACAAACAATAGATAAAAGACACAAAATTACAAATTGAAACTGAAAATACACAAAGATTACGTATCAAAACTACAAACTCAGTATCGTCAGGATATCTCTTAACCTAGTTTTCAGGACACACCTATTATGTGTACCACTATTTAATTATATTAAAATAAAATATTCACGATGTAAAATAAATCAAATCAAGTTATAGAGAAATAAATAGAGCAACTAATTGGAATAAAACGTGGGATAATAAGACATTATAACGAAGTAATTAAAAGAATCGTCAGAAGACTTGACAAAACTTAACATGTCATAGAAATCATAGATTGAAAGAAAGTGCATCAGCAGATGGCGTCGTCATCATTTACAATCTAGTGGCGTAAGTCTCTCTAGGTTGTTTAAAACCGGTCGATTATTACGATTTTAATATTTAATATAATCTAATATTTAACACACTCGGTCGCCTTCGGGTATATTCGGAACTTATTGCTAAATAATAGCATCTGTTATAAAGAATCCTTCTCGTATCCGAGGCAGCGATTTAAAAATAATCGCGTTTGTCCAGGATAAAGCGTTATTATGATAGTAGCTTATTCGCCATGTTGGCGATGATTATAGCTATATTAAGTCTTCAAGCAGCTGCACAAACCAGGTATGTTGTACTTTGTCCATACCACTCCTATCGGTTGTTGAGCCAGGATGTCTTTCTTTTGCCCGGTATTCCTAACGCGACCATATGTCCCGCTGTGGGTGGGACAGCCCCGCTTTCAGCCTGTCTGTCCCGCTGTCCCCAGCGAGAGCAAAAATGTCCCGCTTTCGTAAACACACCAAAAGATAATTTAAGCCCAAAAGATGACAAAATCACAAGCTGGAATACTGAGAATGTTGCTGCTGAAGACCGTTGGTGGAGTTGTTCAAACATTTCCGTGATAACAATCTCAACTGTACTAACTTTCGTATAATTATTGAGTACGGTTTATGTCTGCCTGGAAGAAACGCACCTGTCGAAAGAGTTTTTTCTCTAATGAATAAAATATGGACATGCGAAAAACCACAGTCAAGTGTCGCAGTTTTGAAAGCCATTTTGTTTACCAAGACTAACATTAATAAATCATGTAATCATGTAATTAATAATTATGTAATCATGTAATTAATAATATGCACATCTAGAGACGGGCCAAATTATCGCCTAGTTAGATGTGCTATTGGCAGTAAAGGTCATGTAAGATGTGTTAAACCTCCCTATATTAATTATTAAATAATTTATATAATTATTATAAGATTACATGACCTATGAATGAACTGTATACCTAATCCTATGTACCTAAATAAATAAATAAATAAATCAGCTCCATTCTTACTTAAAAACAAGACCCGATATTTTGAAACACATTTGCTCCTCCGACAAATATAAAACAACTGCATAGATATCTACTTATTATTAGTAATACTGTTATCATGTTTTTCATTTTTGAATAAAAAGTAGTAAAAGACCAATAAGCTTTTTTTTTAAAAAAAATCTGCAGGCTTTTTGAAAAAAATAAATGGTCACGTTAGGTATTCCGGCAACCTTCAATTCTCCCTTTATATTACTAGTTGCAAATAAAATGTAATTCAAGCCCCCGAATACGTGTCTAAAGTATTCAAATTTCCGTTTTTAATGGTTCTAAGTACACTATAATTTTCCACATTCGATTCATCACTTCAACATTCGACTATCTGTTCGTCCGCGAAATAAGGAGCATTCTTTGTAATCATACATTTTGAAGGCCTCCAGTTTCTTATACTGGGTCTGAGTTAGTGTCCAGCGTTCCATTCTTTATAAGAAAGTGAAGAATACTTAGAATCTTTATATTCTGAGGTCCAGTGATAGGTCGCAGCTATGATTATAAATCAAGGCTCTATCTATTTAGAATGTTCGATAACCCGCCAAGTCTATGAAAACAACGAAACATGTCGAATAGTCGTTGATGTGAAAATGGTTCTTACGACGAATAGTTGGCAAAACAGTGGATTATTGAACAAATATAATTGTAATTTGAAAACAATTTATGTTTATAGTTACTGCTCGATTAGATGTGTACATTTCGCGCTCCGATGATGTTGATTTAACTTTTCATAGAATTCAAAAACAACATTTTAAAAATATATATTAAAGTTAAATCAAAACTAAGAAAATGAGGTAAATTATTAGGTTATTAAAATAGCATTAGGCTATTAAAATAGTCAAATGAAATAAAATCTAAATATTTAATACAATATAATCAGAATGGAAAAATGATTACAATGACCATGATGCTTTAAACAACAGGCTGCTGGTTTAAATGACTGATGCAGTTCGTAGATTATATCAGAGAAGGTCCAAAGTAGACAGTCCTTCAATATGTGGTTCATTTTTGTACAGGGCAGCCCCAGTCCTAGCTTGGGTCATCAGTCACTTTTCTTGATTAGTTTCACTTACAGGGTTGCCTTTTGAAAGGTTTATCGTGCTGTCGTAAGCCCCCGGGAGCTAATGGGCACTGTTGCAGTTCGGCCACTAAGACCCATGTGTAGGGTCGGTCAAACGCACGGGTCAACACCAATCCGGCGGCCTCCACGCAGAAGTGCGAGCCCGGGTAGGACTGGCCTGCGGGCCAGTTTTCCATAGGAGTCAACCTTCGGGCGCTCCTAGACGATTTGCACCCTGAAGGGTCTGGAACAATACTGTTTCCTATATAGCGGGGATGGTTGTTAACGCTTACGGCAACTGTCCTTGAAACGACCATTCGGCTACCCGATACCGGTTGAACAGCCGGGTAAAGGATGCCGTGGTCAGCGATTAACTCGAACCTGTAACCAGTCGGGAGACCGGAGTAATCTAGTTGCACTTGGAAGTAAGGGCGCGAGTGTCGGCCCGCTGGGTAATTAACCTGGCTACCTTGCGGTAAGGCGTTGGTCTCCTACGGGTGAGTGGCGTAACTAGAGACAGTGGACTGTTTTCGTCCCAAGTCTTCTACTCTCACCTCACGGGAGATAGGGCGATCTAATGTCGTTAAAACTTCCTGAGGTGACGGGTTCGCCCATTGTAGTTGACAGCTCTAGTTATCGCGAACACCACACCTACACTTTTCGCTAACATTACACCATACACACACACACACACACACTCGCCATACATAACACAACACATATCGAACATTACGTCACAAACGCGATTAATCTTAACTTAGCAAATTACATTTTAAACTAATTCATATTAAGTACTTCAATATTACATTTTGAAACATCGCAAAGGTTAATGTCTATTTATAAAGTCTTGTTGTTATTAATGTAATGTGGATGTGTTTTTATTCATAAGAAGGCAAAGTAAAACGAAATCAGAGATTCTTACCCTTGCAATGCCTTCTCTCCGAAGAAATCCCCTTTCTCCAAGCTCCTGATGAACTTCTCTTCTTGGGTATTGGGCTGTTTGATCGTGACTTTTACCTGTAGAAAGAAAGAAAGAAATCTAAGTCTTCGTTAATCGAATAATAACTACGCCGGAATCATATGCTACAATAAGCTACCCTCTAGTATCAAAAAAATATGCCGCGAAGGAAAAATACACCAATTTAAAAATAAACTCAAGCTATATCTCATTGAAAGAGAATTGTACGACATTAACGATCTCTAAAAACTGTATGCATCTCGACTATATCTCTTTCTGTATTAGGTTTTTAATCAAATTTCAATTTGACTAAAATGTATAAACTATTTCTTTTATTAGGTAGGCACATATTAATTATATCTTGACTATTTTTATTTGCAATATAATCATTAAGACATTTTATTTTACTTTTTGACAATCGTCACATTTTTTTTGTTCTTTTTGACATTACATTTATTAATTTTATACTAAAAGAAACTTATTTGTATCGGTATTTTAAAGAATTAATTATGTTCATTATAAATATTCCTTCTTTTTTTTCTCATTACATTATTCATTATATTCAATGTATTAGAATCACTACTTATTGAGTTAATTTCTACATATCTTCTCTATACCTTACATCTCTATATCTTACTTTCTACATATCTTACTCTGTGTTTTTTATCTGGTAAACTAAATGGTGAGACTCGATTAATTTTCAACAATAATACCTTCTTTATTCTTACGAGTAACCTTTTATGTTTCGATTATTAATAGAAGAATTTGATCATTAATGAAGAATTCAATCATATCACGGCCAAATGAAAATGTAATACAACTGTCTATACAACTAAGTATTAGTTTTTAAGACAATAAATTATTTGATTGATTGATTGATACAACTAGTAGAAGTCAATATTCCAAAGTCATTTTAGGATCAAAAATTAAATTCAAAGTTAAATTGGATCACTTAGATATAATTCAAATCATATACTATAGCGATAGGTATATGATACGGTAGCGGATATGAATTATCATTAATCTGAGGTTCAATGATATTCCAGTTTAATAAATAAGATATCAGTCAGCAAATTATTAGAAGATAATTTCATCATTAAGATGAACGATAAAAGCGTGGACACATACTAATATATTATTATTGGCTGTAACTACAGAGTAAACGATTTCTCAAGATGTACTCAAAGAACAACCGATGCCGAGATGGTTGGACTTGTTATAATTATAGACGTCACATCGACAGAAGACGTTAGTGAGCATCATGACCACTGCGTCGCGGTCACTTTCACCGTCAATATAGAAAACGCAAATATGTATAGAGTCAATTAGTCAAGTTCAGTGTCGTTAACCTGCTCCGTTTGAACCGCAAGCGAAGCATAACTGAATTAGACGTATGTAGATACGTTGGAGTAGATAATGATATATGTGTAAAAGGTTCAACTACACTAGAAAGTTAGTATATAAAGAATGCTTGCAAAAAAAACTTAATCTTGTACTCGCAAGCTAACATAGCCCACTAACAACATTTTGAAAAATAAAAAATATAACAAGTAAACATATACAAAATAATTAAAAACAGTACTACCGTTCCAGAAAGTGAACTATTGTATTTATAATTATTTTTATCACGGTTTTTCATGAAAAAATTGTGGTTTATATTTTTTTAATTCATATAGATATATGTATATATCCGGAATGTAAGCAATCAGACCTTTCATTTGTCACTAAACACGATATATTTATGTTAATTTATTGACATATGGACATTTGGACATTTAGACCACAACTAACTTGATATTTGGACAGTTCATGTACCCTATGACACTCGGGATGCCATAGCGATTCTAACAAAACCACACACTTCTAAATCGGTTGAAGTGTTTAAAAGTTATGGTGGAATAAAGAAACGGAAAACATACATATAGATGAAACCTGAACACATTACACTCCGTTTTTGTTGGGCAGTCGTGTAAAAACCAACTGCCACTGTTCATCTTTTAAGAGCCGATTATTTGTAGCATCCGACGAAAAAGTTTGAATCGATAAAAGTTTTTATAACCCGATATTTCAGCTATACTGCACCGTCGTTGTTCAGTCGAACCTGGAAAACGGCGGTTGCAACATCGCCGAAGCGTCGGATGTTACAAAATTCAAGCGATAATAAATTCGTTTTATCTTATTAATAATGTCAAACAACCGCGATAGTCTTCCATTTCATATATAGACTATTGTTCTTTAGCGAACCTATCTTATCCGAAATGTATCAGATCGAGTAGATTGCTATCTACAAAAGCTTATCCATGGCACGTAAGAGGTTCTAGAAAACGGTCAAAGCGCGCCAACGCTTATTACAGGTGGTTAGAACGGACACGTTAATTGTTTCACCGCATCACCACTGTGAAAGAAAAAGATAGATTTGGTTGGTTTTTATGTTGGCTTAAATCAGTTTTTTTGAGATTCGTCGGTAGAAACTGTGTCGTATACATGCACAGACTACCCTAAAGAATTCTATATGCTCGATTCACGAATGACATCCATGAATGGTAGCCTGATAAAATTAGGATTAGACCAGTAAGAAAATTATTATAAAATATTTATTTCATATTAAAAAAATGTATTTCATTTTTAGTTCCAGTTATTTAAATATCGACAGCCTTTATCAAAACTATCTTGGGCTCTAACTATCGATGTTTAACCATCACTACTCGATCGTATCGCGGAGCAAACTTTCGGGCGAACGGGCCGGGCCCGGGACCCAATATTTTACCAAACCCAACACTGATTGAGTGATTGACAGCTGACGAAGAGCTCTCAACTCGGAACTCTCTTATATATTTATGTATTTTATTTGATAAACAAACAGCACTAGCAAGTAACAATCACAAGATAAAAAACAAAACCATGACTATTTAAACGTTTACACTCGCTTAGGAAGTCATGGTGTTCCACTCCGATCCAGTCGAGATAGTAACATTGCGATCCCTACTCGTTATTCTTCTTTTTTACACGACTGCCTAGCAAAAAAAGGAGTGTAATATATTCAGGGTTCATCTATGTATGTGTTCCGTTTCGTTATTTCACCATAACTTGTAAACGCTTGAACCGATTTAGAATTGTGTGGTATTGTTAGAACCGTTTTAAGTACATATAAACGTCCAAATGTCAATCAATGAATATAAATATATCATCTTTAGTGCCAAATGAGAGGTCTGATGAGTACTTTCCGGAATTATACATCTGTCTATATAGATAAATATATAAAGCACAAATATTTCAAAAAGAAATCCGTAATGAAAATAATTATAAATACAATAGTTCAATTTCTGTAATGGCAGTCGTGCTTTTTATTCTTGTAAAAAGATATATTACTAGTAAAGGCACAAACTAGTCTGGACAGTGTGAAAGCATGGCTTGATAGACATGTTCTAACCCTAAATGCCTCAAAAAGCAATTTCATTGTGTTTGGATTACGTCCTGTAGTTATCACACCTCCTCCGTCATTGACAATCCACTCTTACCACTGTAATAGGCAACCATCCTGCGCCTGCGCTTGTTACCATATCCAAGAAAAAACCGAAGTCAAGTATCTGGGTGTCCTAATAGACTCTAAATTGAGCTGGGATAACCAATTTATACAACTCTCTTCGAGGTCTCGGAAACTAGTTTTCGTCTTTAGAGAATTACGCAACGTCCTTTCTAAGAACTCCCTAAATATGGTTTATATGGCCCTGTGTCAGGGTTTATGGGTACAGGGAATAATAGCTTGGGGAGCCTGTGCAAAATCTGCCTTGGATCCTCTAGTGAAAGCCCAAAAGCTTTTGTTGAGGGTAATCAATAGAAGGCCGCCACGATATGACTCCAACATGCTATTCAAAGAAAGTAATGTGTTAGATATACGCCAGCTGTTTGTGAAACAGTCACTCATGTTCTTCCATCGAACCTCAGATAAACGACTACGAAGCCAGCAACACCGAACTACAAGAGCATCTGCAGGTCTAAATTATGCCGTTCCCCGAGTTAATTCTTCATTTGCCCAAAGACAATTCAACTATATAGCACCTAAAATATTCAACCGTCTTGATGACAAAATAAAGGAAATAGAAAATACCATTTTACAAAAAAAAATAATTAAAAAAATGGCTTCTTGACGACATAGGTCGTTCAAGGACAGAGAAAGAACTTCTGCAAGTCATATCTTAAAATATATATATATATATATATATATATATATATATATATATATATATATATATATATATATATATATATATATATATATATATATATATATATATATATATATATATATATATATATATATATATATATATATATATATATATATATATATATATATATATATATATATATCTGCATAACTTTACTATTATACTATATAATATGATATAAGGTATTAAACAAAATGTACTACATTGTAATATAATGCAAAATAATAATACTATAATATATTTAGATCGTTATATTTATATATTTGTGTATGTTTGTATATGTATGTGTGCATGTGTATATATATCTATATGAATACCTACGTCAGTTAGGCTTCTCCACCTAAGTCAGTAAATAAGTCGTATACCCAGATACAGGCTATATATGGCCTAGTTGGGTATGCGTGGTCATGTGAATGCGTGGTCATGGGTATGCGTGGTCATGTTGAGCGTGGTCATGTGAATGTGGGCCGTTGTTTCTTCGCACCATTACTTGGGATGACCATTTTTATGTGTTTTATAATTATGTTTGATACAAATAAATAAATATTAAATAAAAAATAAATTTACTTGTTGTACATATTCCTTGTTGTACATATTCCTGTTCATGCAGGTAGACTATGGAACCAGCTCCCGTCAAATATCAGAAACGCACCAACGGTTTCTACTTTTCAAGTGTCTCTAATAAAACATTTCATGCCACAAAATTCCTAGTTATCCTACGTCTCATCCCACCTCTCCTGTCATTTTATTTATTTGTGTATAGCATAAACTTTTTTTTATTGCTTTACTAGCATTAAAATACTTTAGCATTAAAATACGAAGGCTGGCTTTAAGAGATTGTATTTTTAGCAATATACCAGCCTGGGGTGACGGTTTCGCTCGTTGTCGACACCGCTCCTACAGTATACTGTAGAGGAACATTATATAACAGATTGTACGTCTATCTTCAAGACTATTAAGTTTTTAAAATATCTTTCTTCCAAAAAAATCTAAAACTTTAAAATAACAAGGGAAGTGTTACCCGGCGATTCCCGAGTTAACACTCACATTCTCCCATAGCCGGAATTTCAGGAAACGTATTCCTGTGTAAAAGAAGTTTTACTTTACCGGCCTATCAACCGACAATGACGTAAAGTATTGTGAACGCGCAAATATTTTTTAGAAATAAAGACGGATATATATATTGTTTGACCCCCCCCCCCCCCCCCCGAGGCGATTAAGACTATTTCCAGACTAAAATATGTCCGTTTGTCTGTGTGTCTAACTGTATATGTGTGTTTGTGTGTGTGTGTTTTTGCGTGTGTATATTCCTCCACGATAGCGTCAAAACGCTTCATCCGATTGAGCTGAAATTTGGCATGCAGGCATCATTTGGTCATGGCCAGAGTTCAAAAGACTGTAGTTGAAATCGGTCCTCCAGAGGGCGCGCTAGTATTTCTTCAATCTCGAGATATTGGACTTAGAGACTTTAAATTCGGTACCCAGATGCCTTATTCGACGAAAATCACATTGTGACATTTTAGTTGGAATATCTCGTATACAAGCGTCCCAAATAATATTTAAGGTTTTATTTGAGAAAATACTACATTATTTTTGAAAAAGTACTACAAATATCCTACGAATTGGCGCGCGAAGGATGCCCCTCCCCGGGAGCCGGCTTCTGTACTTGCCAGGAGAGTCTTGGGGTGACACAACTGTTTTTTTTAAATCGTAGAAATCTCCTTAGGACTTCCGTAATCGCCCTTCTCACCGAAGCCTTTGCAGTACTTTGGTGTGTCCATCTACAACTAGAGTTGTCAACTACAACGAGCGAGCCCGTCACCTCAGGAAGTTTTAACGATTAGTCGTTCTGTCTCCCTGAAGTGAGCGCAGAAGACTTGGACAAAAACAGTCCACCGTCAAGCTCCGCCACATGCCCGTAAGAGGCCAACGCCTTAACCGCGAGATAGCCAGGAGTGAAACCCAGCGGGCTTACACTCACGCCCTTACTTCCAATTGCGACCAGATTACTCCAGTCTCTCGATTGGTTCCGACTTCGAGGTCGCTTGCGCGGTCCTCTCCCTTACGAAGCGGTGAAACGAAGTGTACCGAATCTATCGCGGACCACGGCATCCTTTGCCCGGCTGTTCACCCAGGATCGGGTAGCCGATGGTCGTTTCAAGAGCAGTCGCCGTAAGGTCCGCAACCACCCCCGCTCTATAGGAAACAGTACAGCTTTCAGACTCCCCCGACTGTCAGTCAGAGTGCACAGTCGATGGGCTTACCGTCCAGGAGCGCCAGAAGGTTTATTCTTGGGGGAAACTAGCCCTAAGGCCAGAGTCCTACCCGGGGTCGCACTTCATGTGTCCATCTACAGTGTTTTTTACACAATGATCTGTAAATATCGGTGCGTTTCACACTAAGCCAGTCACCCATTTTGTGAGAAACGAGAGGAGAAACCGCGCATCGTCCGCCACAACGCCATGTATAAGCTGGCTATATGCAACTAACACGGTTTCGCCGACGCACCTTTGGAGAACAAGTTTTTTGTGCTCGTCGATCTCTTTACTGCTAATGAACAGCCGACAAACATAGGAGATAATTGATAATGCAATTAGCACTCGCTCCGAAATATGCAAGTAGTTACATAGGTGGTTGGAGTTATAATACTAGGCGACAATATCATCTCATATAATTTATTTATTTATTTATTTATTTATTTGTATCAAACATAATTATAAAACGCATAAAAATGGTCATAACAAGTAATGGTGCGAGGAAACAACGGCCCACATTCACATGACCATGCTCAGCGTATACCCAACTAGGCCAAATATAGCCTGTATCTGGGCATACGACTTACTTTCTGACTTAGGTGGAGAAGCCTAACTGACGTAGGTACTCATATAGATACATATACACATACACACATACATATACATACATACACAAATATATAAATATAACGATCTAAATATATTATAGTATTCTTCTTTTGCATTATATTACAATATAGTACATTTTGTTTAATATCTTATATCATATTATATTTTATTTTTTATTTATTTAGGTACATAGGATTAGGTATACAGTTCATTCATAGGTCATGTAATCTTATAATAATTATATAAATTATTTAATAATTAATATAGGGAGGTTTAACACATCTTACATGACCTTTACTGCCAATAGCACATCTAACTAGGCGATAATTTGGCCCGTCTCTAGATGTGCATATTTTTATGCAATTTTAAGAAATGAAGTGTTTTTTTTTAAATAAATTATTTGGACCCACCACCTGTATATACACATAAATATACCAATTTTATCAAAAATATAGCTATGTAATAAATATATACATTTATAGTTGTAATTTATAGTTGTAATTTAATAATAATAAGATTAAGAATAAAAAGCATTTTTAAAAACAAGCTTTTATTAAAATGCTCTGAAGAGAAGAAAGAACGGGCTACCATAATTGAATGCGTGTACAAAATTGTGCTTTTAACCGTTGAGGAGTCCCCTCGTCGGGAGCCAACCCTGAGTGCAGTAGCCATGTCACACAGAACAAGCTATCATAATTGAATGCGTATATAAAAATTCGTGTCTGTGCTGTTGACCGTGGAAGAGTATCCTCGTTGGGAGACAATCCTGGGTGTAGATGTGGGTCGGGAGCTAATGGGCCCTGTTGCAGATTGGCCACTAAGACCCAGTTGTATATGATCGGTCAAACGCACGGGTCAACACGCATCCGGCGGTCTATTGGCCACGATACTCAGTGATGAGGGAGCGACGGAGAAGAAGTCTCATTTTTTACTTTGCCTAAGATTTTTATTTACTTCTATTATGGGGGATTTTCATTTATTTTTATCTCTGTGACTTTCGACTTTCTCATATGTATCATAATTATTTTGTAGTTGACAATCTGACTTTTATCTGAGAATATTCTTCTTCTGTAGTATTCTCAGTATCAGCCTGGTTGATCAAAAAAATTATTACTAGCTAAATTAATGATACTCACATATAAGACGCTTAGTAAGTAGTTGATGATAATAATGACGACATGTTTAATTATAGCGTAGTTTCACCGAACAATTTTGAAACCTATTGCCAGTCAATAGACGAAACGAAACATGAAATAGAACATGTAAACGAGAAAGAGACTCAAGGCATTCAACGACTGTGATAAACGCATGTTTGAATCTACATATTTAACCCGCCTCTTATAAATTTACATCGTAAAAAAATGCAATTATCTCTTGGTGTAAAAAGATGTTAAAAGCATATTTTTTATGTTAACAACAACGCCCGGAAGACATTTCCGCATGAAAAAAAACGGCGTAGGCGACTTCTCTCGGCGCGAGAAGAAATTTCACACATTAGTTAATTAGTTTATTGCCTCCAACATAATAAACTAAAACACGCAACATGCCTTAAGTGGGATGATTATATAATTGTTAATTGGATTGGAGAAGAAATCAGTTTTTAAAGAGGAAATAATAAATCAACATAATGAAGAGGATTTATTTGTCATGAGAAAATATTCGAAATTCAAAGACTAGTAATCGCAGTTATGTAGAATCATAAATATATTATGTCTGATATTACCCTTGTACCGCCGTCTTTCGCAAATGAAAAAAAAAAATATTATAAGATTTTTGTTTAGAGGAGATTTTTGTATGCGAAAAACTGAGCTGAAAATTATTAACAACTTTTTATATTTAAGCATTTGTTACTGAAAAAAATATAGAAAATCCTACAGTTGACCTAAGAATGCTTGCTTCCGTGTAAAAAAACTCCTACCTAATGTAAAAAAAAAAGTTTCATGTACAGAATCACCCATTAAAAAAACTTGCGTAGTATATAGCTGTATAGTACAGAGAGAGTTTTTAATTAGTGACATTCTAGTGTTAGTACGACGAAATAAGCAACTTTTGATAAATTTGTTTTTTTTGCGTTGAGCGCGCTGCGCTATATAGCGGTAGGTAAAACATCGCTAATGAACAATATTAGCGATATTTTACCTACGCATCATGCTCAAAGCTTCTTATACTATTTTTCGAACATAAAAATATAATGTTGAAAAACATAAAAAAAAAACTTTTTGTAATTATTATTTTTTAATTTTTATCAAAAGTTGCGTAGTTTGTCGTACTGATTCACCCACTACAAGGACGTCATTAATTAAAAATTCACCCTGTATATAGCTAGACCATCGCGACTAAACACCATCCTAGACCAACAAACAAGATTTTTCATGATAAGAGTGAAAAGGAATGTGAACTAGATCGTAAGTATTAAAGTAAAGAGATTACTATAAGGCCTTGAATGTGGATTTTATCCATAGGTTGTTCAGTGAAGAATCAACGTTTTTGACGTAACTTGAAAAATGAGAAAATGATTACATATTGAATTACCTAAAACAATAAATAAATATATTAAATTGCATACAGTGGATATGCAGTACGACATCAAATCATTAACATTGACATAGGCGATAATAAAAAAAAACAGAGTACTGTACTGCACAGAGTAGGCTGGAAATAAGAACTGATTTATCATCAAACAAAACAGTTTAGTGATAAAAAATAAGAGCAACAATTGTCAATACAAAGCAAGATCTAAGACGTCACTCTTGGTCGAGAAGTTTGAGAGAGTGGTTTGGATTTCGCAATAAATGGGATTATCCACAATTAAATCGTCAGTAAAAAGACACATGCTTTACACACACTCGGAAGTATTTAAATTTCATATTCATCATTCCATTTATCGCCGCATCGAGTGCCACTTTATCAAAATTACTTTCTCCGACTCGCACTAAAGATGTTTCTCTAATGGCATTTACAGTTCATTTATTCGCAGCATCCAATCTGTTTTGGAATCACTACAGACATGTCACGCTTTACTTTGAATAAATAGGCGTATTTGATGGTACGCCATTATTGGCGGGTCAGCCCATGTTGAAATTCAGAGTCAATATTTATTTCTATGCCACGAAAAAGAGGCTGCTTATGTAGAAGTAATTTTATCGATATTTAAGCATTGATCCAGGTACGACTTTCCAGGATAAACGTGCGAACGACGAGGCATGGTAGAAAAGCAATGAAACTGATTTTCGTTTTAATTATAATTATTTATATGTGGAAATGCAGCTTTGCTGATAAGTCCAGATAAATATTGTAAAGTATTGTAAATGATAAGTCTTCTTTTAATTGACTTATTGTGTCGGCCTTAATCATTTCGCTTGGTAGATTGTGCTTCTCTTTATGCACTCCACGTGTCCTTCGCCAGTATATTTATAGGATGTTATTTCGTGGAATCTATTTGATGAAGCTAGCATAGTTGTATTCTTTGCTGTAGTCTCGAGTTAGTTAATATAGAAAGAATAATTGAGCGGTAATTAGTGATCGATACGCTGTCTGAATTTACAAAACAATCATTGCGCATTATCGATCACAGACAATGCACCGCAAAAAGAAACAAAATCAGACCGATAATTAAAGCGTCTAGATCAGCGGTCCCCAGACTTTATCAGTCCGCAGTACACTTAGAGGTTAAGTATTTGTCCCGGCGCCCTTGACAAAATATAAGTACATAAAATGACAAAAATCAAGAGCAGAAATTAAAACGACTATTAAGGGTGAAGTAGGTGTAGAGACTTCAATTTTTTATTCCGATATCTCCGTTAATTTTAGAGGATTTTTTTCAAAACATCTTTAAATGTATGTATAAAATGATCTCGAAAGATCAATAAATTATATAAATTCTATATGTGTTTAAAAAATACATGAAAATCAATGTAAAAACGCCGCCCCACAAATATTTCCCCCCTAAAAATAAACCCCACAATGTGAAGCTCATATTGACACAAGCACTACCAACAAACTAAAATATGAAAATACAAAAAAATATGAAATAAATGGTGAAAACCTTCAACGATAAGTAATATAAAATCGAAGACTATCGCGGTTGTTTGACATTATAAATAGGATAGAAAATGAATTTACCGCGTGAAATTTGTAGGACCCGACGTTTCGGTGACGTTGCAGCCGCCGTTGTCTAGGGTGGACTGTCTAGACCGCCGAGTCTACCCTAGACAACGGCGGCTGCAACGTCACCGAAACATCGGGTCCTACAAATTTCACGCGGTAAATTCGTTTTCTATCCTATTTATAACGATAAGTAAGTTAATGTGACGGGTCAGCTTGCTGATCGCTACGCATTTTTTCAAAATACGCAACACTCTTTTCTCGGTCCATATCGGTTTTTCAGCGATATTTGCGTTTTATTACAGTTAAAGCTCAAAATACGACTTCTCATAAATAGGTTGTCGCAAAGGGAATGAGGATCCGTACAGCTTTTGAACTCAAAGTTGGATATTCGTTTTTGATTGATACCAAAAACTCCACTAAATCGGAAGAAGCCGATTTTGGTTTCAAGCTGTTGTCACAAGAGAGTACCTACACTTTCTTATTCCTACGTAAGTTTAAGCAAGGAAATGACCTTTTTAACGACATTGCATTCACGCAAATTTTATCGACATTGCCTTTATCAAAGTATTTTGCAAACCAGTCAGTGCGCGTTGAGAGGTGTTCCCAAAGGTCAGTCAGTGAGCTTTGGGAACTGAGCCAATTCGCGTTCGCAGGAGTGCCAAGCGGCACCCCTGTTTACTCTCTATGGCGCCCCGGGGCACCGCAGCGCACACTTAGTGAATCACTGGTCTAGATCAACGGTAGTCAAACTGTTTCTAGAGGAAACATAACTGGGTTACATTAGGCTTCTTGCTGATACATTGAATGAACTACCAGATATTATTAAACGTAATAAAGGGGTTAAAATTCTCCGCTGAAGACACGAAAGACCCGAAAACTGTGAAAAATATCCAGAAAACGAATTTTCAATACATACGACTTAAAGAACTTCTTTAGAGCAGTAGTATCCAATGCAAGATTAGTCACCGGAGACGAACCTCAAACAAGACCAAACCACAGTATACTCGTCTAACAACTTAAATATAATTTCTTATAAATGATGCACCAAATCAGATAAAGTCAGCAAGCATTTGCTGTAATTCCGTAAGGCGAAACAAATGAATTGCTTTTCCAGGTTAAGATGCTTTGCAAACCAACGTATAAACAAATATAAAAACGACTATTTAAAAGCTTATGAAGTAAAGTATAATTATAAACGTCTTATTCATGTTCTAGTTGTGCAGCATTGAGAATCGAACGAACAATTTGCCTGCTTTGCGTTACAGAATACCAGCATTTGTCGTGTTATCCAGAAAGCTAAAGAAATAATATTTTGGAATGACTATAATTAAGGCTACGTAATTTTCGACTAAAAAAACAAATATCGCAAAATTAAACAGTCAAAATGAAAATTTTGCATTTATTCGCGACAATTAATTCAACTTGTATAAAGTATCAGAGAATTGATAAATTCCTCCTTATTTCACTAAAATGCTAAATTAGGTATTCGTTATTCACCTAACTATTTTTATCGCCTAATGTTGTTGTCTAGCATTTTCTATAGAAGTGACTATGATTTAAAGTATAAGTACTAAATTCGGCAAAAATTTTCTCTTTTAAAAAACTTTATTAGGTTGGTTATTTTTAGGCATGATTCGGTCACTAGTTAGTTTTATAAATATGCTACTATACTCATTAGAAGTAAATTTCAAGGACATTGTGAAATGCTTCACAGTTTCGTAGTATTATTTACGGTTATTTCATATAATGCAAAATACCAGAGGTCTTCCTTATATCCTCCTTTCTTTCCTCTCGTGAAGGTTACTTTAACAACGGGAAAATTTGAAACCAATTTAAATTGAATTAGGCCTCCTCAAAAAAATAAAAAAATAAATAAGATCTAGCATTTCTTCGCATTTACTTTAACAAATCGCAAAAAAATAAAGACTGGGAAATTACAACAGTAACCAAATTTCACACAATTGTTTGGAAATTGGACTAAAAGAAGAAGCATTGCATTTTAAAAACAAAACTAACATTAAATCGGCTCGTCCTTCGAAAAATCCTCGCAGCGTAGCCGAGAACAAAGGAAATTTCGTAAACCTCATATAAGTGACAAATGTAACTGTGCTAAAGAGTTTAAAATGAGCGTGGACAAAAAAGAGTTAACCAATGAGGACAATGTACACAATGCTTAACATGACAAAATTTAGCGGTTAGTACCGTGCGAACCGCTCTGATGACCCTGATTGGAGACAACCGTAGAAAATGCAATGTCAAATATTTTTCAGAACTAGTTGTTATGACAGTAGATGACGTAGATGCTGACAGTAGATGATGACTGTCCAACGTAGAGAGTTAAAGAAAAAAATAAAGCTATTCCTCAAGATACTGTTCTCTATACTAATATTATAAAGAGGTAAAGTTTGTGACGTTGTAGGAAGTAATCTCTAAATCTAGTGAACCGATTTTGAAAATTCTTTTACTAATAGAAAGCCACGTTATTTGTGAGTGTTAGGCTATATATTAATCCGAAAAATGAAAAGACTTTTTCGTGGTAGTCGGATTTGCAAAGTAAGTCATGCAAGAGCATGCATGCAAGCATGCAAGCATGCATAAGAGCATGCAAATACATAAATACATATGCAGTAAAAATATAACCCTTCATTTGGCAGTCAGGAAATAAATCATAGCACTCAGTACTAACCGAACCACACTCGTAATTTCATCACAGGTAAAAAGTTGTACCGCCCAACGAAGTGGGTACGGGCCAGCTAGTAATTTATAATCATAGGGGTTGACATGTTTTGAGTTTGTCATAGAATTGTTTAAAATATAATTCTTTAAGGCTTTTGGGCAACTTGTTAAAATTTATTTGTCTTTATATTCATTCTTTTTGTGAATGGGCTTTATATTGTAGTAGTTTTGTTAGTGATTTTATTTATCCACCTCAGTCTATTTCTGTCTTTTGTTCTTCTTCCAGTTATCGCCAATTTCCTACAAAGATCACGTGAAGCATTAGATATCCCTGACCTCTGAGGATGTGATCAAGGCCCAAGATCTTTGCCCTGGCCGATCTCCTTTAATTAGACTCCTCGTAGATCCTCGACATTTCGAAGCTGTCCAAATGATCTTCGTAGTTTTCTTAGCTCATCTCAAAAGCCGCTAACTTGCAGATATAGTCTTGTTTTACTGTTCAAGTTTCACAGGCTTAGATCGACCTAGACCAGACGTAACATTTCATTTATGTGGCCATTGCAAAGGACTCCCGTGATTCTGGTAAAGTTAGTTTATGCCTGGACAATCCTTGCACAAATCTTGGAATTAAGATCCATATCACAAGTAATGACGTGTCAAAGATATCTAAAGCGGGTAACATTTTCTAGATTTCTGTTAACGAGCTGGATGAATACTGCCGCTGTTGGATGTCATGAGATGGTTAAAATCTGGGTTTAGTTTTACGCGACTGACCAACAAAAAGGGAGTGTAATTGTTCAGCGTTCATCTATGCATGATCTCCGTTTCTTTATTCCACCATAACTTCTAAACGCTCGAACCAATTTAGAAGTGTGAGGTATTGTTATAGTCGTTATGTCATCCCGAGTGTCACAGGGTACCTTAACCGTCTAAATATGAAGTACGTAGTTGTCTAAATGTCCAAATGTCAATAAATTAACATAATATATCGTGTTTAGTGTCAAATGAAAGGTCTAGTTGAGTAAATTCCGGAAATATACATGTATCTAAATGGACGAATACATAAGCCTTAAATATTTCATAAAAACCATAATAAAAATAATTATAAATACAATAGTTCGTTTTATGTAGTGGCGATCGTGTTTTTTATTCTTTTTAATATATTTACTTGTTTACCATACATGTTTCCTGGCATTTATTTATGTAGTCAGCAATTGAGGACTACATGGGATGAAACTAATGTTGCAACCGATAGTAACAAACTCTCTTTTATTCTTTAAGGGTAGTGTAATAATGTTCTCGGCATACATAATAATGTGTAGAAGGGAGATGATGTAACCTCGTACACCTGGCTTAATCGTTACCCTCGTCGTCGACTCTTGCAGCAGCTCTTGTCTCCAGTTTTAGATGATTCTGTAGATCAAGCTCGCCAGAATATCAATAATTTTATCATTATACGAGTTATTAATAATCATGTATATTCGAAGACACCGTTTGAGGATCTCTTTCTCAAATTGGCATAGACACACATACACACTCTTACGGCGCTATCACTTTAGCAAGAGTCTCCTATAACTGCCACGTCATTGCGGGTAATTATTAGCAGAGCTGGAAAATAGACCATTGATATGGAAGGCCAATAGCCGTGGAGCGAACGTTATCAAGCTGCCCCGTCCGCAAATTGGTTGTTTTGTGATAAGTCCACGGTGATCGATGTGCAAGATGCCACATTACAAGATATATTGCCCAAGCGGACAAGACAAATTACGCCATCCGGATTAGTTGCAGTAACGCCCGAGTCGTTATTTAATTGAAAAGACCGAGTTTTGCAACTGGTACGGATGTGGATATAGAGCTGAGTTTAAACCGAAAAGGGTAGCACAGAAAAAAGAGGCGAGCTAGAGAGTATTTTTATGTGATATAATAACATATATGTCAAGATGGCTAAAACATAATTAATGATTTGAAAAGTGAAGTAACACCGTTCCTTCTACAAGGACCAATCTTCTCTATCATCTCAATCATTGGCTCTACACAAGTTTTTTAAAAATGACCTTATCCATCCATCGATATCCTTGCCTTTCAATATGGTTTCTTCCAATACTTTTCTTCCTGTAGTGATTTCTGCATGTGCCTTATTGAGCATTTTATCTGACGGTGCGCTCTTGATATGGCCCATCCACTGCATACGTATACTAATCATCTCGACAACTATCGTGGGCTGGTGTGGCAGTTGCAGAAGAACGTCGGTGTAGCATATCTGCCATATATTGGGGGTCAGCCCTTCATTAACCTGTTAAAGCCTTGATGATCGAGAAAAGGAATATAGAGAAGAGCAGAGAAATAGGTAGGCACGCCGCACCAACAAATCTGTCTTGGAAGAACTCGGCATCCAAGTGAGGCTCTCCACAGTATGCATGAGAATGGTCCTGCAGTACTTCGGTCATGTTGCCAGGAGAAACCCGGAGAATCTGGAGAAAATGCTTTCCGGGGGTCAAGCGGAGGGAAGAAGAAGCAGAGGCAGATCACCGGCCAGATGGAACGACCTCATCAAAGAAGTTACAAAAGGGTCAATACAATCTGCAATCCGCCATGCAGAAGACAGGTCGAAGTGGAGGAGCCTCGTAGGCAAACTGTTGTCTAGTGGCCACGATCCTCAGTAATGAGGGAACGACGGAGAAGAAGAAGAGGAAATAGGAGACATCTTCGTGGGAAACCAGCCGTGAGCTGATCTACACTCAGACGATTAACACATCTGATTGGCACTCAGACGATTTAACACATTGATAGTCAAACCATCTCACCACTTCTCTAGAGATATTGAGTGAGTGAAGTCACTCAAGAAGTTCAAAGTCGACAGAATTAAATGCACTACTAAAACAAGCATCGTGAGAATGTTCAGCTTTCTATCATTCGTCGTCGGTAACTTTGACTAGGACGGTGGTAGTTCCGTGACCACGGCGGAAACCAGACTGAATGGGATCTAATAATTTGTTGCTATCTAACAAAATATTATGTTGGGTGTAAACGACCCGCTCTGTACTTTCGAGAATATTGGTAATATTGAAATAGACCTGAAATCTTTAACTGAATCTTTTAGTTAGAAATTTTTAAGAAAGATCACTCACCTTTCCCTTGGATATTATGAAGAACGTGTCACCTCTCGCTCCTTGTCTGACGATGTAATCACCGTTCTGGTAGTGTGTCTCTTCCAGGACGTCTGATATCTTGATGAGTGTGTCATCCGGTAAACTCTTGAAGATGGGAACACTGTAACAAAAATAAGTACATGTTAGGACTATTTTAGAATAAATTTGAGGAGGATTAATACAGGGTATGGTCCTTAAAGTCACCATTTTCTCATTTTGTTCATATTCAATATCCTTCAGTGTATTTTTTGAATCGTCCATTCAATCCTTATACTTTCTAAATATAAGTCTATTACATACTGTCTATTAAATCTTCATCGCCTTTAAGCGGGTCATGCTCTTTCTCGTATCCTATCTAAAAGTAGAGATTAAGTAAACCATGTCCTTTAATGCCATCAGTCACGTCTTTAAACAACTATATTCTTATTCATCGGTGCTACTAACGTTGGTAGATTTTATTCATCTGAATAGGTTATTTCCATTCGATCTATCGAGGTCGTCATCTTCAGTGTTGGATCCATAGTTTTCATTACAACACTAATATTGAGTATCTTCGTTGCAGCTATTCTTTCAACGTTTCTTTTAAATTACAACTTCTCCATCTTGGTTTAAGTTGATGTTTCTTTCGAAAAATAATTATTTCATCTTAGATAACGCACAGCTGGTTTTGTCGATGAGTATTTTTATCTCCTTGCTCTTTTCCGAGTTTTAGTTCAAATTCCAGCCAAGTTAAAAAATGTTAGCGGTATGCAAGCTGTAAGTATATGTGGATTTAAAACTCTTTAATGATTATCGTGTACTTTATGTTTGTAGTGCTCATCGTCAACTTATAATCGCTACATACTATTGTAATATGGTCAATGAGGAGATGGAGTTCTTCTACACTGCTGGCAATCGATGTTTACATATTTATATTGCCGTGGTCAGACAGCGCCTAACAGAAACAGTAACCAAAGCTGAAATTTACTCTTACCACTCCCACGGTAGTTCTCTTTTATGCGTACCTGAAATTAGCAAAATTAAAGAAAAGCTACTTATACTTTAGCATTAAATTCTATAATCTACTCCATAACACAAACACCTGAAGGACGTAAAATAAAATTTAAAAAAACATTAGGAAGATACTGCTTGGCCTTTCTATGATTTGTCCGAATTCGAGGGCCATGGCTGTAAGAACATTGTACTCATTTAAATAATAGTTTTATATAAGTATTCACGGATTCATCGTTTGACTATATTGTTTCCATATTACAAAAATCAACAGTAACTGAAAAGCAGCATCTATAAA
The DNA here is from genome assembly GCA_944548615.1 of Micropterix aruncella. Classification (NCBI taxonomy): domain Eukaryota; kingdom Metazoa; phylum Arthropoda; class Insecta; order Lepidoptera; family Micropterigidae; genus Micropterix; species Micropterix aruncella. The sequence continues at coordinate 21,087,506 of OX155963.1, forward strand.
AGTAGCTACCTACTAATTATATTGATTTTTCGATTACTTTTGAAATGTTTAGATAACATTGTTTTTTTTCCTAGTATTTTAGATTTTTTTAACATTTTGACTTTTCATATGATCTGATTCTAACAATTCACGGTTATTCTGAATTATTTTATGCAGTTATGATACTGAACCCTGATGTTATGATATTATGATACTGAACTTAAATATTATGCTACTGAACCATTTTCTATTTGTCTTATAAATAGGTAATATCCTCAAACAATCATGCAAAAAGTTTTAAATACTCGTAACTACCGGTTACTTACAGTAGCTTGTATAATACTATCTATAATATATGTACTTGAATTCAATCATGCAAAAAGTTTTAAATACTCGTAACTACCGGTTACTTACAGTAGCTTGTATAATACTATCTATAATATATGTACTTGAATTAAAATAAATATACATTTGTAATTCACAGGAGATCCGTAACCGGTTTATATTTTATAAAGTATAAAAGTTTGTAATTCTGTATACTATGTGTTTTCCTTATAAAATAAAATAAATATATTTTTTAAATATTGTGAAAATTTATTTTAAAAAAGAGTGAGAAATTCTGCAATCCGATATGAATGGATGTAATGTAATCTCACTTTAAGACCCATGTAGAGCTTTCCTAAATATAAATAATAATTTTACATTGTTCAAAAAAAAAAAACATTGTTCAAACTCTAAACAGACATCAAACCGAACCATTGATTACAGAATGGATAATGAACATGCTAAGAAAGAGAATCATCAGGCTATCTGAAAACCAAAATCACCAGGCGCTCGTGATGAGAGGATGCCCACAAGGAGGTGTACTCTCGCCACTTCTATGGAACCTGGTAGTAAACGACCTGATAACAAAACTAAACAACAATCATTTCCTAACAATAGGATATGCAGATGATCTAGTAATAATGATCAACGGACTAGTAACAAGCACATTGTGCGACCTTACACAAACAGCTTTGAAAATAATAGAGAAATGGTGCAAGGAGAATGACCTATCGGTAAATCCAAAAAAGACCGACACCATTCTCTTCACACATAAACGGAAATTGGGTACATACAAAATGCCAACCTTGTTTGGGTCCAGACTAACACTTTCTAAAGAAGTAAAGTACCTAGGAATAACTTTGGACGAAAAACTAAACTGGAATAAACACCTAGATAACAAACTAAACAAAGCAACAGTCGCCTTCTGGCAATGCCGAAGAATGGTGGGCAAGAAATGGGGAGTAGCCCCACACATTATACTGTGGCTGTACAAAATGATAATAATACCAATGATAAGCTACGGAGCTGTAGTATGGTGGCCCCGCACCCAACTTACTACTGCAATCAACAAATTACAGAAAATGCAAAGGCTACATGTATAGCAGCGACCGGCTGCATGAGAACAACTCCGACAGCGGCGCTGGAAATCATGCTAGGGCTTCTACCACTACACCTACATATACAAAAAGAAGCAGCCGCAACGGCTACTCGTCTAAAGAATCTAAACTTATGGACCAAATATAAAACACCGCACACGAATATATATGATAATATACTGTCAAGTTGTCCAATGCTGGATGCGGCAATCGACAGGATACCCAAAACTATGATCTTCTGGAAAGAATATGCCATATCATTAACAGAAGACTCAAAATAAGCACTGAATCAAACGGACCTAAGAATCTACACAGATGGATCAAAAACCAACAAAGGTACAGGATGTGGTGTCTTCTCGGAAGACCTAAATATACACATCTTCAAACCACTCGGAGCACACAACACAGTTTTCCAAGCAGAATGTATGGGAATAATAGAAGCTTGCAACGCAGTGAAACAGCGGCAGCTAAAACACGAAAACATATGTATTCTATCGGACAGCAGGTCAGTGCTACAGGCACTGGGAAGCGATAGATTTACATCTGGGCTCATATACGAATGCCACCAAAGCCTCCTCGAGGTATGCGGAAAAGGCAATAAGGTGACACTGAAATGGATCAAGGAACACAGTAACTCAAGAGGAAACGATGCTGCGGATGAACTAGCCCGTAAGGGCTCAGACACACCGGTATACGGACCCGAACCTATCGTGCCCCTACCCTACTCGCACATAAACAACCAACTTGACAACCACTACAAACAACTACATCAAACACATTGGAAAGAGATAGACACCTGCAGACAAACCAAAGAAATAGTAGTGGAATACAACCACAAACTTACCAAAACACTTCTAAGGACAAAAAGGCCCCAACTACGCAAACTAGTGGGACTGATAACAGGACACAACACACTAAACAAACACCTCTTCAACATGGGCGGAACGATAGCCCTATGTGCAGAGCATGCATGGAGGCGGAAGAAACCACAAAACACATTCTGCTAGATTGTAAACAGGTAGAAGTATACAGGACAAAACACCTTGGGACTCCAGGCACCCTGCGCAAGGCAGCAGGAAACCTGAAAGCCCTGCTGGCTTTCGTCGAGGAGCTGGGGTGGGTGGAATAGCGCTACCCCCGTTACACGCAAAATAGGCACACTGGATGTCGACTTGCGTAGGAACGCCCAGTACAACTAACTAACTAACTAACTACATTGTTCAAAACTAAACATCTGTTCACAACATTTTTTTTCATTATTGGTGAATTATTTTTATTAATTTTTTTCACTGTTAGTGCTACTTATTTATTCCGTTCTGTTTCAATTATTTATTTTATTTTCTTTTATTCAGGAAAATAACAGTGTATAAAAGTAAGTAGCCAAACAAGATCGATATACAAATTACACCAAAGACAATTTTCCACTAAATGATAACATCATGATAAGAGAAAGAAAAAAAACGAGAAAAGAAAGAGGAGAGGAAGGGAGGGACCAGGAAGGGAAGGAGAAACATAGTAAAAAATACATACATTAAATTGATGGGTGTCCACGTTTTAACAAATTTACCAGTACGATAACAAGTTGAGACAGGTACGTTGGTATGAATAAGTACAAGTGCAAACAGTAGATAAATAGTAATATATTTTAAATAATTATTAAATTTTAAATATTAAGTGTTAAAAATCGCCCTTTTTAACGATGTATATATTTTTTTAATATGTTATTTCAGGCCGTTCAATGAATATAACGAATTCTAATATCGAAAGATAGTAGTTTGTTTTTTATGATTTAATTTTATTGTAATTAATGTCATGTGCTAGATATTTTATGAAGAATAATGAATAATGCTATTATTTATTTGGTTATTACTAAACTTAGAAAATATGAAAATTGACAATCTGTTACGATTACAGGGAATTATGAGAGACATAATCTGCTGCATTGCAGATTTATTAGCTGCGATGCAGATAATAAATATATTTCATTTCATTTTATCGTTTCGCTCTAGAATTTGTGGAACAGTAATCAACCCTTGGAGTTTATAAACTATCAGCAGCACAAATGCTACAGTGCCACATCAGATTAAAGTGTGTTTTCCCTGCGGGCTTTTGTAAATATTATCCATCCGGGTTTGTACTTGATAATGAGTGCTAAAGAGTCTCGGTTTATCATATCAGGCACCTCGATCTTGTTTCCTCGAGCCACCTGCCGTATCTGGTATGGATTAGAAAACCGAGGCGAGATTCCCTCGCCATGTGTACAAGACAAGAAGAGCAACGCCTCGACAAAATAGTAATTATCGTAGAAATTGCATCCCATTAAACGAGGCAGTCGTCTAGACATCTCTCTCTTCGCCATAGGCGGGAGCGAGTGCAGTCAACTTTAAGCTGGCCACTCACTTGTAACATAAATATTTCTTAACGATTTGACATTTATTGTCTGTGAATAAAAAAATTGCAGAGGCACGGACTCACAATGAGATTTCTAAAGTGCCCAAAAGTATAAAAGAATAACGTTATCTAAAGGGGGTATAAAATATACACAAAATGTGTTTTCGCAAAATTATTTGTAGATTGTCAAGCAGCATTCTTAAGAAATAGGTCGACTGATAACCAGATCGATGACTGATGATTCAAAGTAGAATTAATCGACGAAAAATGAAGATCAGGAAGAAAACTTCATGACGCTTTTTTCTAAACATTGGCCAAAATGAAAGTACCGCAGCCGAGAATATTCATTATATCAATGCCGCCTAACTAGTCCTAGGCCCGTACTAAAACAAGCGTACAAAGTAAGCAATGGCTTGGACATACGTGAATTTACATAATTTCAAATCTAATAATATTAAATGTAAAATTATAATAATAAGCTAGGTTAATAATAATAATAAACCAATTATACAATCTTAAAACTAAGTCGTACGTCACTAAAACTAAAACGTAAGTCATATAGTCTGCTAAAAATATTGCATAATACCCATCATAAAAAACATTATAGCCACTGCTGAAAAATTCACATGATCAAATGCCTTTTCTGTATCTAGTATCACTACACTAGAGCTAAATATAGCACCAACCGCCTGTTGTGAGTTTAAATATCTATATTAGAGCTGCACACTTGTTTTTATGCTCGATTGAAAGATCTAACCATAGACAGCAAGAAAATTACGTATTTCGAAGAAAGAATTATGTCAATAACCGATTTAACTAACAATAAAGAAAAATCTGGGCTTTGACACCCAAACCAAACCAAACTGTGTACGGGCTGCTTACTAATTACAGGTAATTGAGAAGTAAGTATTAAAGATGTCTATTACTACCGTTAATGATAACATTTCCTATTTTAAGAATCACTGTTAATTTAGGTACTTATGACATTCAATAAATTGCCCGAAAGATTAAAAGAAATTAAAAACATCGATATTTTCAAGAGATCCATCCGAGTCTATCTGCTTAAAATCAACATGTATGCCCATAACGACTTCTTAAAATATTTTGAAAATACATAGCATCGTATCTACCCATTTAATCTAATACATATTATTTACCGTTAATTGTTTTATTGTAAACTGTTATCATATAGTCTATGTTTTCGTAAATTGGTAAGTTTAAAACTATATATTGTATATCATCTCTTGTCTAAATTGAGTAACTAATTTAAGATTAATTACTGTCATTCCTACACAATTGTATGGTTGTATTGGAAATAAATACCTTTTACTTTACTTTACTTTACATTCTCTACTTCGTGATTATTTCTTTATTTTTATTAAGGACTTCATTTAAATTTCATTTTAATTATATTTCACATTTAATTTCAGGTTAATTAATCATATTCAAACTTATAATAATAATAATTTACAATAGTCATAACCTAAGTAGGTTGTCGTCTGTTTTATAGTAGACAATTTATTTAATCGATATCATTTTGTGAAATACTTTTAACTATATCGTACTGAATTGTAATAAAGTTACATTAATTACCTACTTAAATTTGAAACAAAAAGTCATAAAAAATTACAATAAACTATCAATAATAAGCATGTAATTTAAAATACAATTACAAAAATAAAATGATTATTTAAAAAATCATCAATATTATAATTATGTTTTAAAAGTGCATAGGCGATTTACATATTATTGCGTCACTGATGACTCCTTCCATTATATTTTTTACAAGCTTTCATTTACTTTGCAATGTTTGTCTGTATGCTTGTTTGATCAAATCTTGTAAGCAGAATTAGAACCACTTCCTCTTATCCTATGAAGTTGACATTTTACATGTTGGTGCAGTTTCGATGACAATGCATTTTTATGGTAAGCATGAATTGATTCTGTACCCAGGATTGGCTCCCGACGAGGGGACTCCTCAACGGTCAACCGCAGTCACGAAATTTTGTATACGCATTCATTTATGATAGCCCGTTCTAAGTTTCACCATGACATGGCTGCAGCGCCTAGGGTTGGCTTCCGACGAGGGGACTCCTCGACGGTCAACAGCACAGACTCAAAATTTTGTATACTCATTCAATTATGATAACCCGTTCTAAGTTTCACAGTGAAATGGCTGCTGCACTTATAAAAAAAATTGAAGTCGTTTTTTTTTTCTTAAAATTTTGTAATATTCAATTTTCTACTTCAACAAAAGACCTATGAAGCTCTTCCTGTTAAATATAATATTCGAGATGTGGAACAATTTATCAAGTGACTTAAAAAATATAAAAGCTTATTTTATAATCATCTGGCTATCCAAAATTTGGCATATCGGCTAATTAGCCTGAGCTACCTGTCTAACAATCAATATTAAAAATGTACGAAAGAGTTAAGAGTTAGTAAAGGATGGATTTATACCTTTTCGGCTTATGTGACGCACGCACTTAACGAGTGATGGATGACAAACACTACACGTGTCAAGTAATGATCGACTCACTAATGCCTATTCATAGAATATAGCACAAATTTTAGGTAAAACGAATTTTACCTATTGTTAGAGGCATAAACACATTAATAAGCACTTCCTGTTAAATGTAATATTCGAAATGTGGAACAATTTATCAAGTGACTTTATGATATGGCTGTTGCACCCAGGGTTGGCTCGGGACAGAGCATTTTAATAAAAGCTTGTTTTTAAAAATGTGTTTTTACTATTAATTTATTTATTTTGATTATTGTAACAATACAGGTAAGTAAACGCCGTAATAGACCAAAACATATTTTTTTTAAATATATTTATTATTTGACGCCTAAATGGCAGGAACTACGTGATCAAAAATTGTAAAATATCCATATTACTGTACCATAGTAGCAATATAAGTGCACAACACACCAGTGAGCAGCAGCCATTATTCATGAAAGTGTCATGCATGTCTCGCGTCGTCGCGTCTTTAGGAGCCTCTTTAACAATTATTATCACATGTAATTGTCAAGCGTCAAGTAGTGGTTTTTAAAAAATTGTGTATACTTTTCATATTATACATGTCGTAATATTCATTAATACTTATCGCAATTAGAAAATAAACGTTGTTTTATTTTTTAGCTAGTAGAAAGTGGGCCGTTAGTGTGCAAATGTATTTATTTATTCGAGTACGTGCAAATTCGCAATTATTTTTGTACATAAAGTATTAAATTGTCATTTATGTCGTATTAGTGAAAGAAGAAATGAACGTTTTTTTTACTATGCGAATTGATACCGATTGACTAAAAATACCAAATTGGCCAAAATATACTATTAATGGCTGCCACGTGATATGAATATTTATTTATTTATTATTATTAGTCCACAAAAAATTACACTGTTAGCACGTAACATAGATTGTTAAGTGCTAACAGTGTAATTTTACAGTGCTCCTAACTAAGCAGAGCCTGTTCTAAGGAGAACACCAATACAAATGATTATAAATACATAACTTCCCTAATCAAAAAAAAATCTGAAACAAATTAATTTAAAATGAAATTCACATTACACCAAAATAATTTTACAACTGTGAATATGTAATAATATATAATAATTTATAATAGTAACTAATACTATATAATAATTAGTAAAAATACGCATAAATAAAGTACCTAGAGTATATATAAATATGTGTATATATGTATGATTATATACACATATTTATATTAATATTTATGTGTGTATATATGTATGATTGCCACGATAGTAATCATTAAAACGCTATTATTTATATAACGACCAAACACATGACAGGAAAATCAGAAATTTCTTTAAGGGGACAGTTTTGGGGCCCAATGAGGCTCTGCGATATTTACCTAAAACTTCAATTACACAGAAAATATGCATTCTACACTTTTTTTTAAAAATAGCAAAGTAATGAATAGTCGCTTCTAAAGTTCGATCATAGTCGGCATGTCGAAAAACTATTACATTAGGGTAAAAACAGGTGAAATTTGTAAATTCAAAGTATGACCAGAGCATCGAAGATTTTGCCATAGTAATTACTTGGAGTCAAAGAATATGAAATCCTTAAAAGGCGCACAAACGCTAGAATATCGCTAGAATGTCTAAAACCTTACGGCATTCGGGCCTCAATACTTCAAACCTTTCTAAGACTTCATTAGAATTAGGATGCGTCTTTCCTGTCTGAAATAAGGTTTAAACATTGATTATGTATATTATTAGATTGCTTAACCCATTATGGCAACCATTTTGCGCCGCCGAAATACAGGTGGGACTAATAGAATTGACAGCTGAACTAATAGCAATTCACTTGGTAATTTATAATAACACTAATAATGAATGGTGTTTAATAAAGGACTAATTAATTATAAAAAAAATCAATAATTTAAGCAATCATAACAATATAAACATTCAAATATTACTGCCATATGACGCATTTTTAATAGGCTGATTACATCACAAAAATAATACGGAAGATTGCCATCTATTAGTCTATCTGAACGATAAAGTGTGTATTTATTGCGTATTGAAAAACCTGTATACTAAACTAAAATCGACCAGTCCTTTCTAAAAAAAAAAAATTATTATAAATGTTATTATAGATGACCAAATAAATTGCTATTATGCTATCAGCGCCAGCTGATAGCATAATAGCAATTTATGCTATGATATGGTCAGATAATGCTATTAGCGCCACCTGCATGTCGCTGCCCAAAAGTGATGGAAAAACGTACTATGGCATTGAGCAATCCAATACCCTACATAATCAATGGTGATATGTATATGTATGACGAAAACGCTGCCCTGATTATCTTTTCCTTACGTTAGTTTTTATTTTAAAAAGCTAATTCTAATTGCACTTATTTTGTGTCATTAAAGAAAATGTAAATTTTATTTTATTAATTTTATTGAACGAATCAAGCATTCATTGGCCGATCCCCAGTTTTATACTTCGTATGTTTGTAAGAAATGTACATTTTTCTTACAATCTGTATTTTTATGAACAAATTGATTTTATCGTTGGATTTGGTTAACTATTTTCTCAAAAGTTGCTCCGTGGCTGTAGTGCCTAAATGCATTTGACCGACTTCGCTTAATCGATTATTTACATGCATCAATTATAACAATAATCATGCATACGTAACAAAACTGGTTTTATGAATATCAGCGATCGAGTCATACCGCTGTTATATGTATATGTTACAGTAAAAGCCAGAAAAATTGCAAATGCTAACATTTACCGGTAAAACCTAAGAGTTGCATAAATGAGTTTGATAAATGTCCGAGATCTTATTAATAATTCACATTTTTTGGGCGTTTATTGTTTTATATTGGTAAAAGCTCTGTTTTACTTTTCCAGCCCACCAATAAACGAGGAAGGAAAATATTATGAACGCGCAATTTTCTTTTTCTGGCATTGTGGAGAATACGTCACTACAATATTTCCTTTGCCCGCCAAATATCAATTTATATGTATTTTCCCACGTCGTGCTACCACTCACACGAATCATTGGAGTCGGATTATTGTCATATACCAACTTTAACGAACGCACATCATGTAACCGCGAGCGAGTATAAACGAGCTCGCCCGCCTTTCAGTACTTAATAAATTGTCAAGTGAATAACATCACTGTGTTTTACTTCCGCGGCCCGCCAACGCCCCCCCCCCCCCCCATATGGCAACAAATAAAAAAGTCATTCAGAAGTATTTTTTTAAATTAAATTTATTTTTGTACTCATTTAGCTAAACCTGCCTGTTACGTTTGTCTTGCATTGGTTACTTTCTAATGCATCCGCTAATTTGTCGCGCTATTCATAATTTCGCAAAAAATAAAAATAAACATTTTTGATTTGATTTTGGTTACTTAAGGATTTTTATTATAGCAAATATGTAATACCTAGCATTTTAAATGGTTATTTAAACCTAATTTGATTTCGTAGCGTAAGCAATGTAGTCGTCAGCGTAGTAATCGCAGTCGTATATAAAGTAGTCATAATTCGGTATCTTTGGATCTTTTCCGAGAATATTCTGAATTATAATGTTTGCTAGTATTTGAAACTGATTTTCCTTGTTCACGAAATAAATTATAAACATTTTGAACACATTGCTTGATTTTTATTCTTTTATAATAACAGAAAACATAAATAGGACATTTGTCAAAGAGCAATGGTAAAACCTAGCTTTTACCAATAACACAGTATATACCCGGAAAATATGAATTATAAAATATATTTCTGATGTTTACCTACACCTTTAAGTAAATTTTAGGTTCTATCGGTAAATCTTAAGATGTGCAGATGTTCGGGCTTTTACAGTAACATATACTCGTGAACTTAATCCGTGTCAAGTTATTTCTCATATCGATATGTTCATCGGGGCAAATGTGAGGGTTATGTTTCGTCAATAAAATCACGAAGTTAGCCTGTATAATAAGCAGGGTGAATGTTTGCTTACGGAACGTGAAATACCCGAGTTTTGTGAACATGGATAGTAATAAATAGATAAGGAGATAAGAGTATTAATCTCTGTTACAACCAGTGTTGTGTAAGAATGGCATTAAATTAGTCTTAAGAGCCCTATCACATATTTTTTCCAGAAAGGCAAGAAAAGTGGATTTTTGGCGTTCTAATTCCAAGAAATGAAGAGATTTCTACAAACTTTAATTACTGAATTACCTGGACCATTTCTTGATGTTGACCATAGCGGCCTTTAATTTTAGATATAACGAATATTATTTACTTATTCAGCCCATTTTCCGAAAGTCGTTATTCGTAAAACGCTCGGAAGGCAAACTTTGAGCTCCTTAATACAGTAATATCACTACAACGAAAACCGTATACTATTTTTTTTTATGTCCGTCATGTATTCTTGTTGACCATAGCGGCCTTATTTTTTCGTTTTTTGACCACATATCCAAGGTATACATTACTTACAATTACACAAAATTTAAAAAAAAACTTCCTGTATCATTCTAATTTTCTCAGAAATAAAATAAGATTCTTATATAATACTTATACTATATTAAAGTTCACTCTTTTAGCAATACGACATAATATAAATTATTGTCATTAGAAAGGAGAAAACACTGCAAAAAACAATTAGAAATTGTGTATATATTTGCTTGCGCAAGAGAAGAGCGCTCAGTGCCGCGGTTTTCTCCCAGGGTTGAATAGTTATTTATTTATTTTTTTATTTATTTATCCTATCTTTTATAGTTACATCCAAAAAAAAATGCGTTCATTTTTTAAACTCATTTTAAAAGAATACCTACGCTATTTTGTAATAGGCCTCTTAAACTAGTCACTCAATTTAACAAAGGTTATACAAAGTAAACTCGAATTAACAAAGATCATATAACATTCCTCCAAACTTTCCAATTAACAAAAACAAAGGATATAAAGTAAAAATTTACAATAAAATCAATTGACAATAAAAGAGAATAAATTAAAGTATTTTTTAATGTACGATGCCGTTTTCGCAATATTATAAAATGTCTTTATGCGCATACATATTTATTTTAAGAAGATACACCCGGATGGATCTCTTGAAAATACCGGATGGATCTCTTGAAAATATGTTTTTAATCGCCTTTAATCTATCAGGCAAATTATTTAAAAGATTAAGGCCTATGTATCGACTATAAACGACTATATCGACGACGATTGGCTTGCGCCGCTCGGTGCGCAGACCGTCCAAGAGCGCCAGAGGTTTGATTCCCAGGGGAGACTGGTTGACCCAGTGTCCTACCCAGGCTCGCACCCCATGCGTGGAGGCCATCGGATGGGTGTTGACCCGTGAGTGTGACCGACCCTGAACACATGGGTCATCGTGGCCACCTCATCATGGGCCCGTTAGCTCCCGAACTCTGACTAACATCTTGCGGTGTCAACTACAACGGGCGAGCCCGTCACCACAGGACGTTTTAACGATTAGTCGTTCTATCGCCCTGCAGTGAACGTAGAGACTTTGGACAGTACATTCTACGTCCAGCTACGTCACAACCCGTGAGAGTCCAACGCCTTACCGCGAGTAAGCCAGGAGTAAACCCGGCGGGCTCGAGATACTCGCGCCCTCACTTCCAATTGTGACCAGATTTCTCCGGTCTCTCGATTGGTTCCGAGTTCGAGGTCGCTTGCGCGGTCCTCTCCCTTATGAAGCGGTGAAACGGAGTGCACCGAATCTTCGCGGACCAAGGCGTCCTTTGCCCGCCTCTTACCCGGGATCGGATGGCCAATGGTCAATTCCAGAGCAGTGGCCATAAGGTACGCAACCACCCCCGCTCTATATGAAACAGTACAGTTCCCAGACTCCCCCGACTGTTAGTCGGAGAGCACAACCGATTGGAGCAAACCCCGCACGGTGCGCAGACCGTCCAGGGGCACCAGAGGTTTGATTCCCAGGGGAGACTGGTTGACCCAGTGTCCTACCCAGGACTCGCACCCCATGCGAGGAGGCCGTCGGATGGGTGTTGACCCGTGAGTGTGACCGACCCTAGACACATGGGTCATCGTGGCCAACTCATCATGGGCCGTTAGCCCCCCCGTTAGCCTCTGACTAACAGTCGGGGGAGTCTGGAAGCAGTACTGTTTCCTATAGAGCGGGGGTGGTTGCGGACCTTACGGCGACTACTCTTGAAATGACCATCGGCCATCCGATCCTAGGTGAAGAGCCGGGCAAAGGACGCTGTGGTCCGCGATAGATTCGGTATACACCGTTTCACCGCTTCGTAAGGGAGAGGACCGCGCAAGCGACCTCGAACTCGTAACCAATCGAGAGACCGGAGTAATCTGGTCACAATTGGAAGTAAGGACGTGAGTGTCGGCCCACCAGGTAACATTCCTGGCTATCTCGCGGTTAAGGCGTTGGCCTCTTACGGGCTTTTGACGTAGCTAGATAGTGGACTGTTTTTGTCCTCAAGTCTTCTACGCTCACTCCAGGGAGATAGAACGAACAATCGTTGAAACTTCCTGTGGTGACGGGCTCGCCCGTTGTAGTCGACATCCCTTGTTGTTATTATACCTGGAAGTTCTACAGTGACCCTCGCCCATGGTTTATTTCATCCTCTAAAGTTGAGGTAGACTATGAGCCACAGATCATCGACCTGGCTGGCGCCCAATCTCGTATCCTTCTGTCGAGGTCTTGAATCTTTTTTCTCTCTTATCCTCTTCCTCTCGGTAGAATTCTCGACTCCTCTTTTCTAGCTGTTAGAGTGTCCTTAGTACAGGTTTCTATTTCGAATGGAATCATTACGGTATTTTATATTTACCAATCCGCAATGACAAAAACGGTTCATTATGTGGATTATAGACACTCAGTAACAATTACCTATAAAAAATATATGCGCACAAATCAACTCGACTTGCCTTACTCATATTTTGATACAAATCAAAATTATAAAACAACAATTAAATCGACGATTGTCGAGCACGTTGAACACATGCCGGTAATAATGGATGCGGTCGACTGCGTGATATAATAACTTTAGGGAAATTCGTACAAGTCGCGTGGTTTGTACGACGTGCAATAAAAAGTCGTGAAAAGAAAGCCGACCGGACGCGTCAAACCAAACCCTATTTAATTACATCTAGATATAAGATAGTCTGTGTTGTACTAATATTTCGATAAATCAGATCACCAATTCCATTGCCAAAAATGATAACTTTGAGGGACTAGTCTGGCATTAAATCTAAGATGACATATTGCCATTTTTAAGTATATTGTCTTGTGTCAAAGACAACTAAAGTTGCCAACTACAACGGGCGAACCCTTCACCTCAGGAAGTTTTAACGATATTACATCGTTCTGTGTCCCGTGAGGTGAGCGTAGAAGACTTTGGACAAAAAGAGTCCACCGTCTAGTTGCGCCACACGCCTGTAAGAAGCAACCAGATTACTCCAGTCTCCCGACTTATTACAGGTTCGAGGTCGCTTGCGCGGTCCTATCCCTTACGTAGCGGTGATACGGTGTCCACCGAATCTACCGCGGACCGAGGCACCCTTTGCCCGGCTCTTCACCCGGTATCGGTAGCCGATTTGTTGTTTCAAGATTAGTTGCCGTAAGGTAAACAACTACGCCTGCTCTTTAGGAGGCACTACTGTTTCCAAACTCCCCCCGCTATCGGTCATAATGCACAATGGATTGGCTGACGCCGCACGGTGCGCGAACCGTCCAGGAGCGCCCGGAGGTTGACTCATAGGGGAAACTGGCCCGAATTCTAGTCCTACCCTGGCTCGCAATTCTACGTGTTGACCCGTGAGTATGACCGACCCTGAACACATGGGTCTCAGTGGCAAAACTGCAACAGGGCCCATCCGGCGGCCTCCACGTAGAAGTGCGAACCAGGGTAGGACTCTTGTCCTTCGGGCCAGTTTCTCCTAGGAGTCAACCTTCGGGTGCTCCTGGACGGTTTCGACGTGTCGGCCCGCGGGGTGATTAACCTAGTTATCTCGCGGTAGTTTCTTACGGGCGAGTGGCGTAACTAGCGTAGTGGACTGTTTTCGTCCCAAGTCTTCTACGTTCACCTCACGGGAGACAATAATCCAATATCGTTAAAACATCCTGAGGTGACGAGTTCGCCCGCAGTGACAGCTCTAGTTGCTAGGAAGCTAAGGAAGCCGAAAAAATGGATCATGGTCTTAAAACCATGATTGTCTTGATCCATGATTTTGCAGATAGCAAATCAAGACGAAAATAATTGGAGAAATGTATTTGATACTATTTTTTAATAATACGAGCACATTAAGAAGATAATTTAAATATGCAGATTTGCGACAATTTGTACATGTGTTATGTTATGTTATGTGGGTGGGTATGTTTTATGAATGTTAATGTTTGTTTAGGTATGTTTATGTATGTATGTTTCATGTATGCTTAAATATGTTTTATAGATGTTTATGTATGTTTATGTATGTTTTATGATGTGTTATGTTACGTGGGTATGTTTTAGTTTTACCAGTTTCGAACATGGTATAGACCTTATTTATTTTTTTCTCTCCAATATTCAAAGGTGGAGAAAATAATTCAGTAATTAAAATTAACAGGAAAGCGTAATAATAACCGCTAGAATGCTAATACCACCGGTAGGTGGTTTTTTCGTTGCGACAACTCACAAGCGGCCGATTTCATTAATAAAGCCTTCAATTATACATTAGTATGCGTGCACTAACATTTCCTACAAATAAATTTTAGAGGTTTGAAAACATGCCGTCGTGAGTCATTACCATGGCTAACTTTTTAAGGTTCAATACAGGAACAAATATTTCGAACATTCTCCCGCAACAATGTTTCTACGTGTTTCCGGGTGTCCCGCTGAAGTTCTTAGGAACTTGTTACGCAACATATTCGAGGCAATGCCCCTAAATAAATACGCCTATTTATATGTAGCTAAGGTATAAACATGTGATGTAGCTAGGTATATAATTCTAAAATATAAACATGTGTTGTTGCTAGGTCGCTGTTCGTAGAATCAGGAATCATGACTCTATTTTCTTCCTACATCTACCAAAATATTACGTACGATCGTAGACGCCTAGCAGAAGTTCCGGTGAATAGTGATTTTCATCATCACGATACGAGGAATAAATCCAATCTCCACATAAACCGACAGCGACTTAGCAAAGTGCAATACAGTTTTATTCACCAAAATTTGTCCTTCTATAATAAGATTCCAGAGCAAATGAAAAGCCTTGGAGAGGACCAATATAAAAAGATAATTAATTAAAAACATAAATTGGGTTTCTTACCAAATGGGTGTTTGAAAATTCCGAGTTTATTTTCCATGTTGATAATTAGTAAAATTTGTAAAATTTTAAACATGACAGTATTATGATAGCTGACATTCTAATTCTTATATAATTTAGCATACATCTATTTATGTTTAAAAAATACGAAGGCATATTGCTAGATTGACAATAAAATTATGTTACGTTGATTATTCTACAAAGAATTTGCATTTCTATTTTAATATATTATCCTCTCTCACTACTTAATGACATTAGTATATTTTGATTATTTGTAAGTAGGTAATATTGAATATAATATTACAGCCATGACAACTATCATGATAGTTATGTTTTTAATAATTAAATTTTAGGCATTTAATTTTGTGACGCAGCCGAGTGTAGGAATGCCTATCTACTGGAGTAGTTGATTGTATTATATTGCATTGTATTGTATAATGCCACAATGAATTAAGTAAGTAGAGGCAGGGGCCTTTTGTTCAATTTTGCACTGGGGCCTATTTTTTTTTGTTACGCCACTGAACTGGACGTATTGCTTAAACTACAACTTCTTACAGTCAACCTTCGTGGAAGTGAAAAAAAATAGGTGCCAGTAAAGTAAAATAACAAAAAATAATACTTAACACAAATTAAATGCAATAACAAAAACGTTATTTTTTTAATAAATAGGATTTAGAGAATATACGCAAAGAGAAGGCACAGATGGGATGTATTGACGTATGCTACCCTTCGATCATTATAGTGGAGGGACTAAATCTGATTTTGCAATTTTAACGTGTTGTCTACATAAGGAATGATTGCAGAGAGGATATACGTCCATAAAATAAAAACAATCGATTTTTTTTATCAAAACGGGTCACGGCTCTATTGTTGGTGACTAATTTTATTATTCAAACGTCACCGATTACAAAGATTGCCGATTGGTCGATACAATTACATAACAACGCAACTAGTGACGTCCTAGAGTCATTAGCTCAGTTATTCGAGTAAATACGGTTTTAAAAGCAATTCGCAATACTTTATCGACAATGACCAAGGCTATTTCAATATTTGCGTTATCTTTTACCTTGATTTTATTATTGTTATTTTATTTACATAAGATATATTCATTGTCTTCTTAAGGGGATCTCTAGACGATCAAGCATGCTTGTCAAGCGTCGCGTCGCGGGCTGGGAGGAAATCGTAAACCGCAGGAAATATGCAAATATTTTTTAAAATATTTACCAATAATGCCTAATTTTGTAGTTTTATACCAGGGAGTAGCGTCATTTATCAATCAATTACGTATAATTAACAAGACTCCCTGGTATAAACTACAAAATTAGGCATTTTTGGAAAATATTAACAAATATATTTGCATATTTACTGCGGTTTACTATCCCTTCCCAGCCCGCGACGCGATGCTTGACAAGCATGCTTGATCGTCTAGAGCCCCTAAAATTTTGTCGTCATTGGAATTTTCTCCTCTTCAGAGTCCATTATCATTTATCTCGTCATTTGAACAAAATATCTATAACATTGAACAAAATATCCAGAATAACGAATTCCTTGTCATTTTATCCCTGTAATATCTCAAATGCTCCAGTGAAGGAAATATGCGTCTTTCTGGATATATCTCTTACAACTTAATTATACAGAATATAGGGTATTAGATCGCTCAATGACATAGTATGTTTTGGCACAAAGATTTTACTATGAAACGCAACGTGTAGACAGCACTCATAGTTCCAAATACTGATTAATCTTTCCTTATGTTCAATATGGCGGCGTTCGTGGTATGGTAGTATGGCGGTGCACTATAGATGGCGCTCTAAACACGCCTATACCACAGTATATCAAACAGTAGGTTTACTCTCGAGCTACAGCTGTGGGTAGAGGGGTACGTCTCGACGAACGCCTTTGGTTACGCGCAGAGAAAGGCTGGCGACTTTTTCGAACGTTTTGGGCCGAGTAGCGGACATCTCGCGGCCATATCCAAGCCCTTACGACTCGTGAAGTATTCTCTTCGATTTTAATTTTGTTTTAAGAGAAGCTACTGTCTGGTATACATAATTGTCAATACATTAATTTCTGAACTATCGAAAGACCATCGACTTATTGCAGCATTTTACCTTCTCCAATATTTTTGGGATCGTACTCTGATTGTCTCCGAAGTATCTATAGTTTTCTCCTTCAATACAGTAGATATTGGCTATCTTCTTCAAAACTTCTGCCTGTGAGGTTTAGTTTATTGACTTGATCTTCAGTACCGTCCCAAAAGACTTTACTGACCAGCCAATTCTATTATTATGTTTGTTTTATTAAAGTCTACTGTCGAATGACCATCGACTATTATTGCAGCATTTTTAGTCCCAATATAGGTTTTGTGTCATTTGGTGTTTCCGTGCCATAAGCTATCATCTTGGCGTAGCTCAACGAGACCGCAGACAAAGGACGGACAGCGATTCTTTACCGCTTAGATTATTATCAGCATAATTATCTGGTTCGTTAGATACGGCGGTCACTTCATACGTGAGAGTATTCACGACCGTGACATCGTCAAGCGATACATAATCTGATTTTGTGTCAACTGGAGCCGACCACACATCTGACACTGATTTTGATCTAATGCGACAAGGTTATTATGGTATTTAATAATAAATTGTGGAATTTAATCATTTATTGCAAAATTGATTATGAAATCGTTATATTTGATTCCAAATACTGTTAAATTTATTGGCATTAAATTAATTGCTGCACTCTTTAAATTGCGCATTAGTGAGTGTTATTCTGAAACTACACCGTTCGTTTTTAGTTACCGCCATTCTAGAAGGGGGTGAATCAAAACGAGCAGGTGAACAACTTTTGATATTATTTTTGGGGAAATCAAAAACAAAATGTTTGGTTTTTAAAAAAAAAAAATATAGACAAATTTGTACATGTTATCTATTGAAATAAAGTTTGAGAATCGTTGAGCGCGCTGCGCCATCTAGCGGTAGGTAAAATATCTCTAATATTGTTTATTAGCGATATTTTACCTATCGCCAGATGGCGTACTCTGCTCTACGCTTTTTATACTATCCTTTAAATCAAAAGTTGCTTATTGGCTCATACTAAATCACCCTCTTTAAGGGTGCGGTAACTAAAAACTCACCTTGTATTAATCAGCTTTATTTATCAGTGCTACATATGAAATGGAAGACTATCGCGGTTTTTTTATATTATATTATAAATAAAATAAAACGAATTTACCGCATGAAGTTTGCAGCACCCGACGTTTCGGTGATGTTGCAACTACAGATGCCCAGAGCAAACTGTCTACCCTGGTTGAAACATTGCCGAAACGTCACAAACTTCAAGCGGTAGATTCCTTTTATGTTATTTAAAAAGCTACATATGAATTTCCATGTTTATTTGATCTTGGAGTAGGTGATCATATGCATAGATGGGTAATATTTCAACCGGCATAGTTTTTAAGCTAATTTCATCTTCAGAAAATAGTCTAGAGAATTCAGCATAATCCAATTGTTGAGTCATAATATCAGTTGCATATATATATATTTAATTATTTTTTATTTAAATTCCTTTGAATTTGTGATATTACCTATGAAAGCATTTATTGAGGGTAATTCTGTAACGCAATGTAAGCGTTCTATGATATTTTCCAATCGTGATTACTTGTAAAGAAGTGTAAAAATAACACATACTACCATTTATACTTTGATTCATAAAGTTTTTATATATTTTGTTTAATTCCATTTTTGCGAAATTGTTTACGCGTAGTCGTGAATTGAAAATACCACAAAATGCTTGCTTTTCCTTACAGAATAGACTCCCTTGTATATACTTGCAGTTTCACTAATGAAAGGGCATTTTTATTATGTAGGTGATTTTTGAGAGATAGGTGAAAAAGAAAATTTTGAGAATGACGATCCAATCGCACACGGATTTTGATATAAATCGTAACGAAAATGAAGATTCAACATAATTCTGCGATCCTAAAGTTAATCCTCTCTGGGAGAAAGGCTGACGAAAATAACGACGAACCTCTGAATTCAATTCGATAATGATGAAACAGATATTGAGATTTATACTTATGTTAAGGTGTAGGTTCTTGGACATTTCTACAACAGAATTCCCCAAGAAATTTTAGAGTTGCCAGTAAAACAATTGAATAATCGCAATAAAACCTACTTTGTGAAAAAGCATACTATTCGTATGAGATTAACGACTATTTGAATGATGAAGATGCCTGGTGTTAATATAATATGCCTTAATATTTTTGCAGATTCGCTCGCTACTTATCCAACGAAAACGAAATTATATTTTTAAGTCACCTTATTTTTTTTTGTTCTTTTCTTAACCTATGATTTCATAGGTCATCTTGGACTGTATAACAAATTCCCACTTAGATGTATTCCACAAAATCGAGGAAATAAAAAAATTACAACAAAATATGTCTTATGACAATAAAACAGTCCAAAAGAGTGCACTGAGAAAAATATCACGCTGTAATACACGGAAATACGCATGTTTCAAAAGGGATTACGTATATAACATTGTGTGTGGTCCGTACGTATGAATCAACATGACGCGTAACGGTGTAGTTACCGTGTCACGGGCATGGCGACTACACCGCATATTTATTACACCGCATATTTATTACGGTAACAATGAGATCCTGCTTTTACCATGACAGCATTTTATTACATACGTAAGGTTATAGTCAGTTACATGAATCATGTCGAACCTACACACCATTGTTTTCGTATTACTCGTGAGCATGGTAAAACATAGTTTTACCATGCTCGTGATACCATTACTATTACAATACAATACAATACAATCAACTACTCCAGTAGATAGGCATTCCTACACTTGGATGCGTCATAAATTTAAATGCTAAAAATTTAATTATTAAAAACATAACTATCGTGATAGTTGTCATGGCTGTAATAATTTATTCAATATTACCAACATACAAATAATCAAAATATACTAATGTGATTTAAGAGCCAGGGAGAATAACATATTAAAATAGAAATGTAAATTGTATGTAGAATAATCAAAAAATATATATCTTATTGTCAATCCAGCAATATCTTCGTATTTTTTTTTTTAAAATGAATAGATGTATAATAAATTATATAA
Source organism: Micropterix aruncella (assembly GCA_944548615.1). Taxonomy (NCBI): domain Eukaryota; kingdom Metazoa; phylum Arthropoda; class Insecta; order Lepidoptera; family Micropterigidae; genus Micropterix; species Micropterix aruncella. Next base: position 21,108,194 of record OX155963.1, read on the forward strand.
AAATTAGAATGTCAGCTATCATAATACCGTTATGTTTAAAACTTTACACATTTCATTAATCATCAACATAAAAATAAATTTTCAAACTTCCTTATACCATGCTCTGTGAGCACGGTAAAACATATAATCGAGTAATAGAGTTTCAACAAAATTCCTTGTAATTCAACAAAATTATGATTGAAACATCGTTATTCTGTATAAAACCGTAATTAAAAAACGGTAATGTAAAAAGAAATCCAATATTTTTCTGACTGTGGGGTCTGGTTTTCTTTGGCGCTTCTTTTTACTGGATAAACTTGCAGGATCCGTCGGAAAAAAGTAGGTACATATTATTATTGTCTATTGAATATTTTTTCATTTCAGTTCATTTCCAGGTCAAATAAAAAAGGAGAGAATAACTAATATGCCGTACCTCTTGAGGAAGTCGGTGTATTCAGCCTGGCGTATGAGCCCGGTCCTCATCATGATGGTCTGGAAGCACTGACGTTCGATCGCCCAAAGTCTGCAGTCCGTCGCCGCTTTGATGGTGGCCGTCCTCTTGCAGTTGTAGAGGATGGCCAGCTCGCCAAAAACTTTCCCAGGAGCCATCGTGCTGAGGAACTTGTTCTCTCTGGATACTTCCACCCGACCCTCTGCAATAACGGAAAAGACAACATGAATAATATGCAACTAGTATTCGAATTGAGGTCAGAAATGGCTTTTATAGCACGAGATGTCAAACACACTGGTTCCTGCTTTTAAATCATACGTCAAGGAAGCGAAAGTATGCAGCCCTGTCTAACGCCCGTTGTGCTGTTAGGGCGCGTATTTTCGCTTGTTTTTCAACAATATTTACTCATAATACTTCTGCAGCAACAGTTCTTCTATCAAATTTTTAGAAATTCTATGTCTTTTCTAAAAAAAACGGTCAATTTAGTCGGACATAGATACATAATCGATTAGATCAGATCTTTTTATTTGAAATGGCCCTGAGAATATTGTGATCATTGTATTCAATAATCATTGAAGGAGGTGATTTCTGTTGTGGATTCATCTACGTACTCATCTATTAATCCTTTAGGGTCAAAGAAACAATATTCATTATTGTATCCTTAATTTGGGTTACGTTTATGTTGTTCGACCAGTTTATCTACAACCTCAATGGCGGATATTGAATATTTAGGAGTATGAGATACTCTCGCTTGTTCTAAGATACTTTTTACTCCTAATACTTCTGCAGCAACAGCTTTTCTATCGAATGTTTCGAAAGCCTAGGTCTTTTATAAAAAAAAGTACAAACGCAAATCAACAGCGTCAAAAGCATAATCCAGTCATCTTCGAAATTTTCGACTACATTCTGCTCATTTCAGCTACTTGAATCACTATCGCGGTTATTTGACATTATATATAAGATTAAAACGAATTTACCGCGTGAAGTTTGTAACACCCGATGTTTCGGCGATGTTGCTGTCTGACAGTGAGTCTACCCTGGACAACGGCGATTACAACATCGCCGAAATATCGGGTTATACAAACTTAACGCGTTAAATTCGTTTTTATCCTACTTATAATGTCAAACAACTGCGATAGTCTTCGATTTCGTATTATTTGATTAGATTCTCCAGTTGAAGTACACCATAGCAATTTGTGAGAATTTTAAACGTTCCTATTATGTCTTATTTTTCTTCCTTTGTTTTTCAGCCAAGAAATTACAGGTTAGTTCATATGTTTTTATTTGTTTGTCAGGCTGAACGCACCATTGCAAAAGTGGGGACTCCAAAGCTGGTAGCTATACTCAAAGATTTTTATGTATCACATAATTGAAGAGTTTTTTTCTGGTAACGCAGTAATTTCGTTTGTATCTTATTTATAATACTTTAATCACATTTCAACCGCATTTAGACCACTCGCTAGATTCACAAGAATTTATTATTTTATACAAGGAAAGTAAAGTTCGAACCATGACATCCAAATAAGCTGGCATCGACCGTAACCAACATGAAAACATTTCACTGGTTGAAGAATAAAAGTGCACCAGAGCTCCACAAAGAAAAAAATGTCCACGATATTCAGCCTGGCGTATGAGAACTAAATAAATTAGGTCAGCGTTCGATAATCTGAGATCGGTTATCAACAAGCAATCGTTTGCGCCAAACCCCATGAATGAATCGGCATCTCGGTGCGTGAAGGAAGATCATTTCTCGTTAATGACCCGTGCTAAATTATACCGAGTTTACTTATAATACTGACGATAGGAAAGCATCTCTCGCTGTCGTGGCCATGATGATTTTTCATATGCTGATGGACCGAATAATCATTGAACATCTGCTGACGGATGACGAAGTAGCGCCATTGGATCTAGCGGTGCCTAAAATTACGTTAACCCCGATTTTGAAGACGGATAGCAGTAGCGCGTAGATCGATACGATAAATAGTTGAGTTTGTCATGCTGTGGCGGGTTGCGAGATGCAATGGGAGGTCAGTTGGCTACTTTTTAAAGTGTTATACGTGGAAAATAATGATTAAATTAGAGATATCTGAAAGTCTAAATAATGGAATTGAGCGCAGAGCATAGACAATCAATGCAAACAACAAAATAGATGTTCTTTAAAAACTTAAAGTGGCAACGATAAAAATGGAAAGAGGATGCATATGAAAAACCGATGCCATGTAGTCGAATAGTTCCTTCTTGTCCAACTCAAAAAACTTTACGATCTTTAGGAATCTAAGTATTAGCCCGAAACTTGACCCAGGTAATTTGTATATAATTCCACACTAAGTACGAACTGGCCTACTTTGAGGGTGGTTACCAGTTTTGGAGTCCCCACTTTTGCATGAACTAACCTGTAATTTCTTGGCTGAAACGCAAGGAAGAAAGAGAAGACATAATAGGATCGTTTAAAATTCTCACAAAATGAGAAAGCGATAGTGCTACATGTGCAGTTAAGTGTGGCTTTCTCAAATGCTTTGTACTTTAAGGTCGTCGTAGCTTAGAAATTAATGTGCACTCTTTCAAATTTAAGTACTTTTCAATAAGAATAAAAATTGTATATATTTTTCATTTGTTACAACTTGCCCACTTTAGCAAAAACTAAAATGTAAGCGATCAGTACTTTGCCAGCTGTCAAAAGCACGCCTAAAGTTATAGCAGGTAGGGGGTCTACAAAAGACAAAAAAAACAGCAATTGGTCTACGGAACAAAAAAGTTTGGGTACCTCTGTTCTAGAGGGATCACTGTCGTTAATTCTAACTTTTATTGATGATTGTTATCGAGATTTTAGACCTCTCGATTGTTATTAACTTCTAACGAATCTAAACCATTTTTATAGTCAACGGAGCTACTGCCACGGTAATCTCCAATCCACCCAACCTCATGCTGTGCTCTGATTCTGGAACGTGAAGTAACACACGGCACGCAACCGTTTGGTAACAGATGCGCATGCTGAATTAATTCTAGAAACCGCTACGCGTAACTTGCGTTGATTGGAACGATGTAAAAACAGGCAGATGACACGGTTAAGAACCTAAAAGCTGAAAAATAGCTTCGATAAATCACTGCACCGTCATTGGCGCCTCTTGAATCATTAGTGACTTGCATAAATTTGTTACCGCGCACAAAGGAGACTGTTATACAATCTAGAGCAGGTCTTTCGCCGCATTCGTATTTGGTATCACTATCGTAAACGCCGTGAATTACTTTACTTAAAAAAAAACCTTTCTTAAGCATTAATGTCGGTTACTAACTAATGTTACAGTATTTGTGGTGCTTCGATCGTTCCTGGTGATATTTAGCCGAATCATTTCGTCTTTAGTCAATGGGATTTTTTTGCTTATTTTTCAGATGATTTCTCCATAATTGGAAATTTGTTCATAATATCAATGCTTTGGATGGCTTTGATACTCGTATCATGGGCGGCTGTAAAATGTCGGCCATATTTTTTAGCTTAATTTCCACTTAAAGGCGGATGGAAAATAGAGATTTATTAAACTAGCTATTTTTTATTTTTTGTTGTTAGACCTTGCATCTGCCATATATTTTTTTCTCAGTAACTGAAGCTTTTCCGTGTAAGGCCCGTTAGATCGTTTTTTTTAAAAATCTGATTAACCTGAATTTTAATTTTAAATTAGTCGTAACAACTATATGAAGAGTTAAACAAAACTGAATGATCACAGTCAGTTTTGTTTTTTTATTAGCAATTCCATTTTAAAATTTACTAACTTGAAATAGGATCTTGTAGTCAGGGGTTGTTTAAGTAAGAACAAAATATATATTTTCTTTAAAGCAAATATAGTTGAGTTCCCAAAAAAAAAACTAATTAAATATATACACCAATAAAAAAGTATCCCATCTTAAGAAGTCAACTTGGCTTTAATCGATCTTCCCCGTAACCCTTCATACGGGTAGAGATCTTGATTTTACAGTTTCTGGATAAGGATTATCTAATAAAATCTAAAGTTTTTATTAAACGTAAATAATACATACACCTACCACACTAAATTTTCAAATTACTTCTTTTATAAATCAATTTGCCTACATAAACCTTTAGTCACAATAATCCTGGCGGTATGGTCGAAAGATATGCCATTTGGCAATAGGCCTACCATGTTGTACTCTATTGTGTGTGCAATAAAGTTTTTCAAACAAACAAACATAAGCTGAACACTAAGACACAATAATAATATATTATATATTTTTTTCTAACGAATTCTATGAGCTACACAGGAGGAACTGTTAAAAGAAAGCTTTTGGATTTATTATTGACAAGATACCATTTAATAAAAGGTCAAAGATTTTCAATTATCTGACATATAATATTTTCCCGTAGATTATATTTGAACCTAATATTCTCTTTGGTCGTTCTTCCAAAAAATTATACCTCGAGGACAAGTAAATGGGTGTATATAGCCCGCTTATAACTCTAAACTACGAGTATATTATAATATATTTCCAGGTTATCAGATTTTCAAAAACTCTCAAAACACCGATCTCTCAAATGCTTAACCTGTTCTAACGTATCAACAGTTTTATTTGTGTGTTCTTCAAAGGCTTTGGACACTCTCGTAGAAATTTTTCACATCCATCCTAATTAATCTTGTCTAAAACAGGAGTGTTGTTTTCTATTGGCAAAGTTTTGTCGCAACTGTTGATGTTATATTAACTACTAGCTGTACCCGGCCATGCGTTGCAGTGGCGCGTTGCGTCTCTGTGGTTTGAAGAAATCATGATTTTACACGTCACAAATATGACATCTACATAATACGTATATAAAAACAGGCGTGTATTCGAATGCAACGTTGTGTCGAAATTTCAAAGCAATCGGCGAAGAACTTTTGGAGAATTAAGATTTTGAATTTCATTTATATAGATTGCATTGTAGCAGTTGTACTTATGGTTACATATTTATAATATGAACATAATATTTCAGTTCTTTTTTGTCTTCGTCTATTTTGTCTCTACATGGTATCAACCAGTTTTTCTGCAGATTTTTTTTCATATATTTTTTTTCTATTTTTTTCTACAACCATTTGAGCCAAAATTTACAATTTAATGCTATCAAACTCTCTTCACAAATGTTGTCCAAGTTTTGCAAATACTAAATTCTTTATATATGTACTTCAGCTTCCCACCTCCATCCACTAATTATGTACCTTTGACCTTGGCCGTAGTAAGCGAAATACATTAGACATGCCTTTTTTATAGACGATCTAGGCGTTACTCCAGGTGTATCGTGTAATATAAGCACAGGGGATAGTAAATAGTGATACAAGCCAGTTGAATACAATTTATTGCTGTTAGCAAACATAGTCTAATTATAATTAATGAATGATACATACATATACCACAACTGGTGACGCGAGGAAAAGTAACATATAATGTTGATCAATGCTTTAGGCGCTATTTACAATAAATTAAATGGACCACATTTACTGGCTGATAACGATAAGTCATTTGTGTATGTTCGGTGTTTTCGATTATATAATTGGTAGAGTAAATTTTAACATCCTTTTAAATCCAATTAATTGATTTTTAGCTTTCGAAAAAATATGAATCACATTTTAAACGCGCGAATACCGATTATAACCTACTGAAGCCATTATTTTATAGTATTTATTTAATAGCTGAATGTGTACATACATATTTTATTTATATGAAAAAAACATTGTTGTATCGTGGTTCGTACATGCGGTAAGATAAACACAGTGTTTTATTATTTTACCGTTTAATTATCAAAGAGAGTTTTAAGAAGAGATGGCTTACCAGTGAGAGTGTTGACGGAGACAGTGTGACAGTCATTATGACAGTGAATAAGTATGTTAATTGTACGTACTTATATACCAGTGAAATTGCTATAAGTGGGGTAAACTTCGTCAGAATAAAAACTGTTCATCGTGAAAGACGCTGTTTTCTATACAATGATATAAATGCAACGTATGAAATACTAAATTATTATCTCTTAGTCGTCAGGCGAGTCGACACTTTTTCATGTTATTCGGCGTCAATTGAATCTCAGAAATATACATGTTTATTGATTTAAAATGTTATAATCATCATAAATCGCTACAGTAGAATATCACTAGGTTATCCATGTATAGGTTAGCCGCTGGCCATTTATATTGTAGCATTTATTGAATATTACACAAACTAGGTAATATTTTTTTAGGTTACATTCTAACGAACCGTTAAAGACCGCGTAACGAAAGAAAATTTATTAACAATAAATTCTGAATAAGAATCAATATAAATAATAATGACGTCGCAATTATTTTAAAGTTACAAAAAATATAATAGCATTCTTATAATCATTACTGGTTGCGTTAGGTTAAGTTTATCGGCATATTTTTAAATTTTAATATTCAATTCATGGGCGCTTTCTTGTCACGTTTTCACCTACCCTCATCTATTTTCCATACTGACTGACTGGTGAGTGGAAATTGGTAAGTGTTGTTACGAAAAGATTTGAAGTATTGGCGCCAAAATGCCGTAAGATTTTAGGCATTTTAGCAACTTATAGAAACAATATAATCCCTTGACAAGGCTTTCATATTCATTACTCTATTTAGTTAGCATTGTAAAATGTTGTATGATCTGGCCTTTTATTCTGTGAATTTAAAAGTTTCACCTTTTTTAGTGCGAATATAATACTTTTCGACATAACGACTATCACTTATCATAAAGCCACTCTTCAACAGTTCGTATTTTTTTTTCAATTTTATATTATCTACGAGTGGTATTACCCGGCGTTGCCCGTGTTATATCTTTTCTCAAATACCAATGTATACCAATTTTCTTGGCGATCGGTTGAGCAGTATAGAAGTTGGTGTGCTGCAGCGCCGTCTAGTTGAAAGTCGCAACAAAGCGGATATATATAAAAACCTTAACCATGAAAACATACATATATATGCCAACTTTCATGGTGATCGGTCAACCGGTTTCGGAGTCTATTAAACTCGGACAGACGGGCATACAGATATACCAACATCCATTTTTATATTATATTATTTTGGCCTGTTTTTAAAATTTAAACTTTGAATGCCTATATCTCGCTTATTTGTAGCGACCGACACAATTTTCTTCCAGATTTAGCAATAAAATGGAAAAAATTGGAGAGAGGTTCCTATACTGCAGTTATTCCACTTTTATAACTATGTGATAATACTTACATGTATATATTTTAATTAAAGAGTTTTGAACAATGAAGCACAAATAATTAAAAAGCAGGAATAATTTCACTGTATTACCTTCACAATATTTTGAATTTAGAATAACGCTTGGCCGACTATGACGTTTGTAGGTTTAACATAGCAGCGCCATCTACGGATTACTCAATAGATAACGCCATCTGTTAAAATCGTTTGGAACTAACATATAATTGCGAATGTCAAATAATAGACATTGCAATAAAATAATATCGCGACTATAAATTAAGACGTAATCTATCCTATCTTTCAAGTTGGATCAAACTGCACATTGTGTGCAAATTTGATTCAAATCGGTTAAGTAGTTTAGGAGTCCATCGCGGACAAACAACGTGACACGTAATTTATATATATTTTACTAGCAGACCCGGCCACGCGTTGCTGTGGCTAAGGTTTTTGTTATATTACATTGTAGTAAACTATTTAATAGGAACGGTAGGAGAACATCATTCATGGGGACCACCATGCTTTTTTAAATAGATGCCATTTGTAAAAAAATATGGCGAACTCCATGACAGATTTTCTACTACCGTAACCCCTTAATTAATACAATGAAATTATTATTTACGAACGAAGACGGAAACGTTAATGCTGGTATAAAAATCCTCTGGATTGGGATTTAAAGGGGAAGGACTTTCAACACGATTGATTAAAATTTTCGTACAGTTGATATTAATCAAAAATCAATACAAAAGAATTAATTTTAAAATTTATTATTATTTTTATTAAAGTTTGTAACAAATGAGTATATTACAAAGTTGTTAGTAAATAACATGTGTTTTTACAAAATGGCTGTTGATGATGACGAAAGGTAACCTGAAACAACGAAATTTCTTCAATATCAAATTAACACCGTGGACAAAAACGTTTTTTCAAATTTACCGCAAAATTAAAAAAAAAAAAAAAAAATATTGAAAAAAACATAAAAATTTGTGCCCTTTTTTAAAAGTTTCACGAAAATATTTTTTTTTTGATCGTTTTTTTTTAAATATTTCGGTTAATCTTAAAACTCTGCAAATTGTCATAATTTCTGTAATATCGGTAATTGTTATCGATATTACGATATGCTCGAATGTGTGGGGCGCGCCAGTTTTGCATGCGGCAAACTTGCCTGTCATGCCACTTTGTCACTTTTTCATGTCAAAACATGTCACTTTTGACAGCTCCAAATTTGTTGAGGGCAGATTTGCAGGAGGCAACCTTGCAGGCGGCAACCTTGCAGGCGGCATTTTTGCAGACGGCATTCTTGCAGAAAGCAAACTTGCATACAAACCCGAAGTTAGCAACGTTTGAGAATGGCGCATTAGGACATGATTACACGAAATAAAATAATTTTATATTACTTTACAAACCAAAAATAAAGCAGTAAAGCATATGCTATAAATTTTAAATTTAGAAAAAGAAGTAGCAAATTATCATGTCAGGGTAAATTAAAGTGGTGAATATTTTTACCTCTCCACATTTAATTACCGGCATCCTTGTAGTGGATGATTCAGTACATCAAACTAAACATTAAAAAAAATGTTTTAAGTTTTTCTGTTAGGTTAGGTTAGGTTAGGTTTTTCTTTCCCTAAAATCGAAGTGACATTAATTACCGGCATCCTTGTAGTGGATGATTCAGTACATCAAACTAAACATTAAAAAAAATGTTTTAAGTTTTTCTGTTAGGTTAGGTTAGGTTAGGTTTTTCTTTCCCTAAAATCGAAAGTTGATTGCTGAGATCTGCGATGGAGAGGACACTCAAAGAAGTGGACTGGTTTCCCTACCCTGACATATGAAAACGCGGCTTTTGTCGATTTCTACTCTGGTAACACTAAATTTTAAATACGATGTTTTGCTCCTAACTTCATTTTCTGCAAAAATGCCGTCTGCAAAAATGCCGACCCTCGAAACGTTAGTTTGACATTTGCAAAACTGCCTTCTGCAAGATTGCCTTCTGCAAAACTGCCGCCTGCAAGAATGCCGTCTGCAAGATTGCCGTCTGCAAATCTGCCTTCTGCAAGTTTGATGGGACCCGAATGTGTCGGCCACGGTACGTACAAACAAAATGACCGCAAATTTCTTGACATTGCAATGAACATTTTGAACGCCTATATCTCTCTTATTTATTGAGATCGAATAAAGATTATGGAAGATTAGGAATCAGCGTGGCGAATATAGCGTGGTGAATTACTTAATTTTTTATTTTGGCCTGTTTTTAAAATTTAAACTTTGAATGCCTATCTCGCTTATTTATAGCGACCGACACAATTTTCTTCCAGATTTAGCATTAAAATGAAAAAAAATGGAGAGAGGTTCCTATACTGCAGTTATTCCACTTTTATAACTATGTGATAATACTTACCTACATGTATATATTTTAATTAAAGAGTTTTGAACAATGAAGCACAAATAATTAAAAAGCAGGAATAATTTCACTGTATTACCTTCACAATATTTTGAATTTAGAATAACGCTTGCCCGACTATGACGTTTGTAGGTTTAACATAGCAGCGCCATCTATGGATTACTCAATAGATAACGCCATCTGTTAAAATCGTTTGGAACTAACAGATAATTGCGAATGTCAAATAATAGACATTGCAATAAAATAATATCGCGACTATAAATTAAGACGTAAGCTATCCTATCTTTCAAGTTGGATCAAACTGCACATTGTGTGCAAATTTGATTCAAATCGGTTAAGTAGTTTAGGAGTCCATCGCGGACAAACAACGTGACACGTAATTTATATATATTAAGATATATATTAAGATGTAAACGAAGTCTTGACTAAAAATAGCAGAAACGCCATTGAGCCCGTGACTGGCTCCTTAAGTTCCACGCTCCTTAAGTTAAACGCATCCCTAGCAGAAGAATAGGACGACGCGGGGTATTTAAATCAATCAGTGTTCCCTTTTTTGTGTTTCCTCACTAGCAGTACCCGCTATTCTCTGTGCGTTTAATCCAAATGGTAGCTACATTTGGTCGCTAATATAAACAAAACTCTCGTGCAGTTTAGTTCTTATAATTGATTTTAGATGACTGTGCGACGTGCGCGTCAGTGTGCAAGTATTGTTCTACCACGGCCCGTTTCGCAAGGGAGCCAACAATGAGGTGGAAGTGAAAGGAGACCTCCGGTGAATATTAAATTCTGCGATTGCGATCGCGTTATTCGCGTTAGCTAATCGGAACGCGCTAGTGCACTGTGTGCGACGGCGCTGCTGAACGATAGAACCAAATATGACCTGATGTTTGCATATTATGATGATTTCGATTGTTATGTCGACCTTATTAAATATATTAGTGAGCACATCGATGACTCCGAAGCATAAGTGGGTCCTTTCGATTCGAATGTATTAAACAAAATGATAACAAAATTATTAAGGCAGATACAAAATGTATAAAAGTTGATTTAGGAAAATGGACAACGATAGACATAGACACCTGCGTCAATAGCACATTAGATTATTATTAAAGTTTTAAAAATGTAAAGACAAAAGTTGAATCAAAAATAAAATAACAGAATTCGACGGTAGGTATAGATTATGCAGAAACAAATTTACGTTTGCTAGTCGAAAACAGAGTGTTTGCGAGTGTTTGTATTTACTTTTACATATTTACAATAATAGAGCCTAAAAAAACATTGGAGATTTGGACACTGCAAGTGGGTATCACATATATTTTTTTAATTTTATTTTATAGTAAACAGGTAGTAAATAAATGATACTATATTTTAAAAACATATTTAAACAAAACAAATTTACTGTCCTATAAATAGTTTACAACGCTTGCATAACAAATTATAATAGAAATAACATGAACACGTTGATAGTGGCAAAATGTAATAAGGTTAATAATAGATAATATAAGGGTAAGAAAAGTAATAATAAGGTAAGTTCGAGAAAGGGGTATATTAAGCGAAAATGAAGTATGAATAATTGGATATTAATATTTATAATACATAATGATATAATGGTATGGTATAATATAATAGTCATATAATACAGTGCAGTAGGGTGGCAGTTGATGAAATCTTAAGAAGTAGAAGATAGGCTAGGTATAATCGAATCTTTAATTAAATTAATGAAATCATAAAAAAAAAGTCTAATTCTTTACATGATTGATCAAAAATGCGACACATTCTGATAAGACTTAATAATATGAACCGACTTAACCACGACGTCTAAATGGAAAGGCTAAAATCCTTGTCTGTGGAGAGTGATCCAACCCTCATCCTAATATTCAATATCCGTACATATGAAAAATATATGTACACTCGGGAGCAATGAATCCGGGTCACCAACATACTAAGAATGCTAGCTTATTCAATAATTACCACATTAATAATGAATACTGAATACCAGGAACGGCTCTATATTTTTTTTAAATGAACAGAAACAAAAGTAAAAACAAACGCAGTGAATTCGTAGTTCGATATAAAAAAAACATTTATTTTGTTTTTAGCCATTTTGATGGCATTATTTTACAGCAACCGATAAGTTTTATTAATTTTATGTGAGAAGTATTAAATAGTCTATATACATTTAAATAAGCTAGCTTTCTTAGTTTCCTAGAAATTAAGGTTTATGTTGGTGACCCGGGTTCATTGCTCCCGATTTACCAGGATGATCACCAACTCTAACTTTTTAACCGACTTTAAAAAAAGGAGGATTTTATCAATTCGGTTGCACCTTTTTTTATGTTTGTTACCTCAAAACTCTGCCATTTAAAAACCAATTTGGAAAACACTTTTTTAATCGAAAGGATATACTTCCAGATTAGTGTCATATTTTAAATTTATTTTTAAAATGCATTTTCAGAATCGTGTTCTGATAATGGGATCCATGAGGAATTGAGGGAGCTTCTCAAAATATAATATGAAGTTCAAAATTTACATGTTGGTTCAGTGACAATGCATGACAATGCATTTTTTATGGTAATCATGACCTGATTCTTCACCCAGGGTTGACTCCCAACGAGGGGACTCCTCAACGGTCAACAGCACAGACACGAAATTTTGTATACGCATTAAATTATGATAGCCCGTTCTAAGTTTTACATTGAAACGGCTGCTGCACTTATTTAAAAAAATGAAGTCGGTTTTTTTTTTTAATTTTGGTTTATTCAATTTTGTACTTCAACAAAAGACCTATTACATAAGCTCTTCCTGTTAAATGTAATATTCGAGATGTGGAATAATTTATCAAGTGACCTTAAAAAAATAAAAGGCTATTTGATAATTATCTGGCTATCCAAAATTTGGCATTTCGGCTAATTAGCCTGAGCTACATGTCCAACAATCAATATTAAAAGTGTACGAAAGTGTTAAGAGTTAGTAAAGGATGGATTTATACCTTTTCGGCTTATGTAACGTGACGGATGACACACACTACACGTGTCACGTCATGATCGACTCACGTTTAGAATAGATTATAGCACAAATTTTAGGTGAAACGGATTTTCCCTATTGTTAGAGGCATAAACACATTAATATAGCCGGGTAAAACTAGATACTACTCGATATAAATTCAATGCATAATAATAGCGTAATCCTTAAATGAAAAGGAGAGTAGACTGAATAATAATAATAATAATAATAATAATTTTATTCATTCAAAAATATAAATTTACAATTGTATTAGTTGCAGAATCTGCCTAACTAGGCCATAGCCCGTACCAAGGAAAACTCTATGTATGGCAAAGATTTATTCATGTGCTCATAATATTAAAATGAAAAATACAAAATATGATAAAATAGAAAATAGATAAGCGAATGCAAATTAAACTTATAATTATATTTAAAATATTGATATAGCATGGTCATGGAAATAAATATTAATATAAAATGTCGTAATATGAACTTTGTAAAACAAATAAATAAATAGTATTAAAATATAAAGTGTAGTGCAATGTATGACAATAATATGCAGACCTTTACTTTAAAATATGACTTATAGCCTTTTCCACCTCATTTCTACCAAGTTGAAGTAAATGTTGCGTAATTTTAGATTTTAATTGGATTGACTTAGTGTTTTGGCATGTTTTTATCGATTCTTTTAGATGGTTATAAATTTTTGGCCCTATAAAGCCAAAGTGTCTTTGGGCGAAGGATGTTCGGGTTTTCTGTACAATGTGTTTACAGGTTGTGGCGCTCCTCGTAGAAATTTTATGCTCAGCTTTAACGTGAATATCTTTACTTTTTATGTAGTTAAGAAAGACTGTCTTTGCAAATACCTGCCTGATGTCTAATATCTTCAGCTCCTGACCTGACGAAGTTTTGGACAAGGTACCAGACAGAAATGACACAAAAAATGGAGCACACTTTTAAGAAGATGTTCAAATTGTAATGATTCGGAAAATGATTTTGCTATGCACGGGATGAGTCTAATAGCCATTCTATAAAATCGAGAAAACGAAAACTGGTATTCTAACGGAGGCTAAGTTTTAAAATTAAATGAGCGACTTTTCTGACTGGCCTTGGTGTTGTAATGGCAGATTGGAAACAGGTAGTAATTAATTAAATCGATCGATCGAAGAAGAATATAGACTATCGGTTATATAATGACGTAAAATGAGAACAATTAAAGATACAGACGTGCGCCGGTACTTCTTAATGTGAAGTTCTTCTTCATTATTTAACGTTCTACAAGTTCAATGTCGGTGTCGATTTCTTCAACCAATGACGTTGTGAAAGAGTTCAAGATCAATAATAACGCAAGTGTGCTTGGAGAAATTCCAGACAGCCCACTTATCACTACGTGACGTGTATTAGCATTGCAAATACTAGACGCTTCGACAAGTTGTATTCGTATAATGTTTGTCGATTTTAACAGGTTCTGTACAAAGGAGAAAGATACAACTAGAGAAAATGTTTGTAATTGTAAAATGTTCAATAGCAAGGTTATTGGTAGATTACATAGTGACGCTCTTGCAAGGTGTCATAACTTTTATTATCAAATACGAATACACATAACCATTCAAATCTGAAAGTAGAGTTTAGGTACAGTTACATGTACAAAAAGTAAGTTATATATAATGATACAGTTAAATGTACCAAACTATGAGATAACTTACAGTGAACAATGAGGCGTAAACCTCATATGACAGCAATGCATATCATGAAGTATCGGGAAACCAAAACACGAACAAACGAGGTGAGGACCTCCTGGAATAATTATTCACTACAGTAATGGAAATTGCAAATCGGGGGTCTGAACAAACCTATGCAACAGCACGTTTTTCGACAGTTATAGATGTCAAGCTTAGATAATAGTAGAAACAAATAGCTCAAGGAGTGGGGAAGGTATAAGTTGCGAGGGCCAAGTATGAGAAAAGCAAAAAGGGCCATTAGGGAACCCACAATAATATGAACAAGTTACTGACTGATATTTCCAGGGGTAACTTGAGAAAAACGGGTAACTTGGGCATGCTAATTGGGCCCCATGCTGACTTAACAAACAGATGCACACACTTGGATAATCGACGACTCTGATTGCAGGGGTTTAGGAATAGAAGATGGTTAGATTGAGCAATAAGTATGTAATGTACATACATGGTTAAGGCTGTAAGAAGATGGAAAATAATGGGCACATATAAGGCTGCTATAGATGGATTATGGGACTGGCCTCCCAGGCACAGTATACCAACCAGTAGCTTTACTCTCGAGCTACAAGGCAATGCGGGAAGAGGGTGCGAAGAATGTGGGCAGAGGGGTCCGTCCCGACGAACGCGAACATTAAGCATTACGGCCAGGTAAAGGATAGCGACCTTTTTGAGCATTCGGACATCTGCATAGGCCGAGTAGCGAAACATCTGGCGAGCAAATGCCCTTACGACTCGTGCCGTATTCGTTTTGAATTCAATTGTGTTGCAAGAGAAGCTACTGTCTGGGGTATACCTACTGTGTCCTAGGTGAGCTGAATGCAGGATCTATAGCATGGACTGGTGGCCAATATTTATATTTATTTATTTATTTAAAGCAATTCACAAAAAATATTACAATTTACAATTAAACATGCAATAAAATATTTAGTTAATCGACAGCAATAAATTAACCTCAATTATTACATGATTTTTACTGTTAGATATCGCCCAACAAAGGTCCAATATTTAATACATGAGTTACAAAAACAAAATTATAAATAAATAAATTGAAATATTAAAAAAAAGAATACGTAAAATAATCAAAATTATGATAGCTGTTAAATAATCATAATTATAATCAAACAATAATTATATATAATAAATAAATATCATCAATTAGAAAAATTAAAAGTAGTTATAATAATCATAATCGCCATAATCAGGGAGTCAAAATGATAATCAAAGAATCAGCTATAATATAATTGAAAATGACGAATAAATAATTTAATCCATAATAAATATGAAAGCAGTTACAATAACCATAATATAAAATATATATAGCTAAAATGAGAATAAAATACGAGTAGATGACTGATCGCCCCCCCTCCCCCTCACCGTTCCTTCCATTACATAATCATCATCAGTAGTTACTTCTATTTATGAATCAATTACATTTTCTATAACAATTCGACAATCGCAATCATAAAATTATACCTTTTAATAAGCTTACACTTGTTTTCACAAATCACTACTTATTTCGTGCATGATAGAATTGCTCATCCTATTAGACAATTTTAATTTGATTCCGTTTCGTGCAACACTTTGCCTGTTTATATAAAGTTATCGATGCGTTCCATCACTGCACCGTGACCATTCTTATTCAGATAGTTTGTCTAATGTCTCGCGCTTATACAATGGCTTTGCATGTAGATTTTGCTCTAATTGCGGCTGTCGGGTGTCTTCGGTTACGTTCGGTTCGGCTCGGATTAACCACGCATCGCGGATCTGGCGTGTCCCACGTAAGTCCACCGCGCCTACAACTTTCTAATCAATCAACTCTAACCAGAAGTGCAAATGAATCAGAGAAACAGTTAGGCGGTCAATCAATGAACTTAATTGGCCAAGTAGCGTTTTAATTGCGCGGTGTAATGCTGCTGATTGGTAGTTGAAATAGCAGTGGAATCAGGCAAGGATGTATTCTAATTTCTTTATTATTTACAGTAGTACACGCAGAAGATATTATAATAAAAGCAAATATTAGACATATAAATTCCTATAGAGGCAGGAAAGAACGAAAATATTTCTTTAGAACTTTAAAAAAGAATGAACAAGTAAATATATTAAAAACGAATAAAAAACACGACTGCCGTTACAGAAAGTGAATTGTTGTATTTAAAACAAGGTAGAGAGGACGAGTAAAGAAAAGTACTGTCTTCTTTTTAACTACAGATATTTAATAAAATCAGTCTTACTTTGCTGTTATGTTCAATTGAAATCAAAATATATTTATTACTCATCTTTTCAGCCTGATATTTTTTGATTTTCTTCTTTATATTTGATACATTGATTCAATGCATCTTTTATTATCTTAATGACATTTCATTGAAACCTCAAATAATTATATAAAATTTAACGCCCTCTATACCCATTTGTATGTACTCTTTCGAACTATCTTTTTACATTAGTATCATTTCTGCTCGTTTGATGTAATTTAGTGTTTATTAGTGTAAACAAAATTGATGAGAGCGATTTGACCCTCTTCCCATGTATTGAGCGATTTGACCCCCTTCCCATGTATTAAGCGAGTTTTGCCCATAATCAACCATTATCCTGAAGGTCTAAGCTATTCAAAAATATATATTTCATTGAGGTACCAGATTTTCCGTTAGCTTCTGGAATAATTTGTAGTACTTTACTTGTAAACATTATTTTTATTACAGTTTTTTAATGAAATATATGGGGTTTATGAATTTATCTTGATATATACATATATATTTCCGGAATGTACTCAATCAGACCATTCATTTGACATTAAACACGATATAATTATTGTTAATTATTTGACATATGGACATTTAGACAACTATGTACTTTATATTTAAACAGTTGGCCCTATGGCACTCAGGATGACATAATGATTGTAACAATACCACACACTACTAAATCGGTTCAAGCGTTTAGTAGCTATGATGGAATGAAGAAACGGAAAACACATTACACTCCTTTTTATTGGGCAGTCGTGTAAAAAGACTATTCAGCCTTGTAAAATGACCAGGAAAGAAACGTTTTTTAGATACTGGAACAAATAAATAAAAGATAGAGTTTGAGAACTATCTCACTTACATTATACAAATCCTACAAGGAACCGTGCAAAGATATTGCGGCTTCCGACGATACAATCTTGAATTAAGTGGAGTCAACAACGCTTTTTTCCATTACTTTCATAGCCCACCCACCGACAACGAGGGAAAGTATTGTGAACGCGCATTTTTAAGCTATTGCATAGCTTTTATCGCGGGCCTAGGCCAGCGCGGCGACCGAATGAAGAAATTTCTTAACGAAAATTAATGATTTTAAACTGATAATTACGTCTAAACGAGTACTGCTTACGATTCGAAAAAAATATATGTTAAAAAAGAACATTTTCCTAATATTCTTAGCTTTGAATACTTTCGTTTTTATTTATATTACATAGTGTAATTAATTTGTGAAATTAGGTCTAACCGAACACAAAAACGACTACTACGCAAATACTATCTGGCGTATTATTATGAAACCAGCACCATTTTAAAGATAATTTAATTATCTATCTTTTTATCTACGATTTTTTTCGAATAGTCAAAGAATAATATCCGGTTTTTTTGCTTTATCGAATAAAATTCGTGGCGCTCTATTCGCGGCGCTCTATCGGCAGACGTTTAAATTATTCCGAATCATTTGCCCGCAGCCGCAAATGATTCAGAATACATAATTTCAACGTTTTCCGATAGAGCGCAGTTATCTGATATCTATACTAATATTATAAAGAGGTAAAGTTTGTGAGGTTGTAGGAAGTAATCTCTGGATCTAGTGAACCGATTTTGAAAATTCTTACCAACTGAAGTTTACCAACAGAAAGCCACGTTATTTGTGAGTGTCATAGGCTATATATTAATCCGAAAAATAAAAAGACTTTTTCGTGGTAGTCGGATTTGCAAAGTAAGTCGGAGAATAAGCGGTCGAACGAAAACGTTTCTAACTAACGCTGCCTTTTTCAATGAGAGATATATGATTAAGTTCTAGAGAAACGTTGTAGAGCTTGATAATGCCTACAAAAAATTCAGCGACAGCATATGTCTAACTTTTATATTTAAGTCACAAAAAGAAGTATTTTATATTTAAAAAATAATTTAAATCGTTAGGTTATGTTTATTGGTCATATTATCAACAATTATGAATTATTATCAAAATAAGTAAATTTATCGTCTCAAGTGTTTAAAACAAAAGACTTTTCCCTTTTACTGCATAAATAGTTAAAGAGATAATACGACATAGGTATGTAAAAATATAACCCTTCTTTTGGCAGTCAGGACATACATTATAGCACTCAGTACTAACCAAACCACACTCATAATTTCATCACAAGTAAAAAGTTTTACCGCCCAACGAAGTGGACACGGGTCAGCTAGTCAGAAATAAATTGAATTAATACAGTAGGACCGCGGACCACTGTCACGGTAGGATTCTGACGCTGTGTTCCGAATGAAGACAAATTAAATTACGTTATTAAAAAACAAAATGCCCAGGAAATCAAAAGGTTTACAACATAAACGCCGTATATTGGAGAAAAATAGATTATTAAGGTAAGTAACGTGTATTATTACGTGTAAGTATATTATTACCATTTGTCTGCTCTGACGTTCCTTGCCTGACGTCACATTGGGGTGACTAGACGAATAGGCTTCGTGCAACAAGTTAACTAATTAACACTTATAAAATAAAATACGTCTTTTATTTCATAAACTGACGTGATTACTGTTAGATCAAACTTGAATATTGATTTTGAAAATCGATTTAGGGTCGATTTCTATATGAAACCTGCGGGTAAAAGTACCTACACATAAGTATAAGTTGAATCGTCGATTTGCTAAATTCATTCATAAAGCGACAAAATTTCATTCGTGATTTTTGTAGTATGACGTAAATTATATTTTGGTTGGAGGGGGTTGTATTTGTGGCAATAAGATAATTTTTTGGTTTTTAGCCAAAAATCTAGTAGTAATCATAATAATTCTACTTATAACATAGTTAAGCGCATATCTGACTCACTGACTGACTCTATAACGCTGTAGGTAAAGACAGTCTTTTTTTTAAATTTGTCAGTTTTTAAACTTTCTTTTCTTTTCTAATTTCTACTACTTCTAATTTCGAACTTGGAATGCTATTTCGAATTTCGAACTTAAAATTGTACTTCGAATTTCAAACTTGAAATTGTGCTTCGAATTTCGAACTTGAAATTCTACGTCGAATTTCGAACTTGACATTTTACTTCGAATTTCGAACTTGATATTTTACTTCGAATTTCGAACTTGAAATTCTACGTCGAATTTCGAACGACATTTTACTTCGAATTTCGAACTTGACATTCTACTTCAAATTTCGAACCTAATATTCTACTTCGAATTTCGAACTTGACATTTTGACATTTGAATTTTTATTATTATTTTGACCCTAGTTTTCCAGCAGAAATTTTCAGCCCACACGAATTTCAAAAAAATATGCTAAAGACACTGGACACGACTGTGAAAATTATTGGCTATCAATGA
This sequence comes from Micropterix aruncella, assembly GCA_944548615.1. Lineage (NCBI taxonomy): Eukaryota > Metazoa > Arthropoda > Insecta > Lepidoptera > Micropterigidae > Micropterix > Micropterix aruncella. Next base: position 21,128,521 of record OX155963.1, read on the forward strand.
ATACAAAAGTTGGATTTTATTAATTATGTAAATACGAAATTCTAAAATTGTTTTCTTATCGGTCACCACGCTCAAAAAGTGTAACTTAAATTAATCTCAAAGAAAAAACTTGAAATAATATCAAAGAAAAAAAAATACTGCATAAATAAAATAAATAAATAATTATAATTGCATAAGTTGTTAAAAAATGCTATGCAATAGCTTTACCGCGGCAGTCCCCGAGTGCCACACGTATTTTTTTTTTGAAATGAAGACGGAAATATCCATTTTGAACCCCCCCCCCCCTTCCACCATTTCCAGATTGAAGTCTATCTGTGTGTTTGTGTGTGTGTGTATTCCTCCGCGACAGCGCCCAAACGCGCTGAAAATCGGCACGAAGGTATCATTCGGTCATGAAAGAGTCTGTGGTTGAAATCGGTCCGCCAGGGGGCGCACTAGCCATATATCAACCTAGAAATATTAGACTTAGATACTTACTTGAAATTTAGTATACAGATGCCTTGTTGGGTCGTAATTAGATTGTGAAATTTTGGTTGGAATATCTCATATACAAGCTACACCAATAATATTTCATTTCCGCCATACATTTTATCCAAATATTAACGCCGAGCCGCTCGAGGCTAGCCGAAAAACGAACCACGCCGCTCAAGCCTGTTGTGTAACGGAACCCAACCCGGTTCGTTTGCTCACCGAGAGAGGGCGCTTATCGATTTTATTTATGAAATAATCAGACGAAAACAGAATCAATATAATACAATACAATCAACTACTCCAGTAGATATGCATTCCTACACTTCGATGCGTCACAATTGACTGTAATATTATATTCAATATTACTTACATAAAAATAATAAAAAAATACTAATGCGATTTAATAGTCAAGAAAATAATATATTAAAATAGAAATGGAAATTCTATGTAGCATAATCAAAGTAAAATTATTTTTATTGTCAATCCAGCAATATGCCTAGCTACTTGCCAAGAAATTCTTGAGGGGATACTGCCGTTTTTTTAAATTATATCGTTTGACATCGAAATATGGTTCAAATTGTTCATGATGTATTTCTTAAATTCGCAAACAGAATTTTTCGTATGGTCTTTTGGAGATTCTACTAAACATTCGTCAAATTTAATAACGTATAAAAATTGTTTATCAGCGTTTCACAATCACCTAAAATCCCAAAAATTTTCTTATTTTATATTCATAAATATCAAACTAATCGCTAGGGCATTAAATCATAATATACAAACAAACAGCTGATCTACTTATTATTGATATTTGCATTGTTCTAAAGTAGGTTAATTAGTAAGACATTAATAGATATTATTAAAGGGCCTTCAACGTCATTTCAAAGCCTTGACAAATCCGTCACCGTTTCTGATTGCAGGTATTGAGACATATCTTACAGAGTTAATTCTATTTGATTGTTTTGTGATTAATGTGAACAGTGTGATGTTTGTATGGATTTTGTTATCATATTATGGCATTTATTTCTCTATCGGTAAGACGACGTCCGCAAAGAAAATACAGATCTATGTAGCTCTAACGAGAGAGATGCGGTAGTTAAACAGAACAACTTTAGAAGCATTCCATAAAACCGACGGCGGTGTAAAACTAACCAGCAATTAAGATACCTATGAAGATAGTACTGAACAACCCTAACTACAAGAGTAGAGAGAATCCAGATTTTTATTTACGGTGTTACAAGAGTATAATATGACGAGTATATTAACGAAGTTGAAGAAGAGAAAAAGATTGTCAAGAAAAGCAATTCACAAAAGTCTCATTTGACTAATCACGATATCTCTATGTACTTACTAGAAAACTACCTACTTGATACTTGGACAGTTAGATTAACCTATGCCACTTGGGATGACGGTTCTATCAATACCACTCACTTCCAAATCGGTCCAAGCGTTTAGAAGTTATATTGGAATCAAGAAACGGAAAACATACATAAATAACCCTGAACACATTACACTCCTTTTTTGTTGGGCAGTCGTGTATGTGTTATGGTTAGTGCTTTTGAAATTCAATATTTTCATATTTAATACGTTTAAACGACAACGACGATGATGATGATGATGCTTCTAGGTAAAGATAACAAGTAAATATATTCAAAAGAATAAAAAACATCACTGCCGTTACAGAAAGTGAACTATTGTATTTATAATTATTTTTATTACGGGTTTTTATGAAATATGTGTGGTTTATGTTTATGTTATCCATATAGATACATGTAAATTTCTGGAATGTGCTCAATCAGACCATTCAATAGACACTAAACATGATATATTTATGTTAATTTATTGACATTTGGACATGTGGATATTTAGACAACTGCTTACTTAATATTTGGACAGTTAAGGCACCCTGTGACACTCGGGATGACATAAAGATTCTAACAATACCACACACACCTAAATCGGTTCAAGCGTTTAGAAGTTATGGTGAAATAAATAATCGGAAAACATACATACATGAATCCTGAACATATAACATTGTTGGGCAGTCGTGTAAAAACAGCATAAACCGGAACATCGAAATATTTGACATTTACGACTTAACAATATTATTGTATGAAGTAGAAAGCCACATAATACATTGTGGAAAAGAGCTATCCGCTCTACAGGCAAGCCATGCCTATAAGCGAGACTCAATACGGATTTATGCACAATAGATCTGTTTTATCTAACCTTCTAGAATCTAGAATATAGTAATAATATACGTAAGTCATTCCATACTTGCTCTCAAATCGACTCCGTATATACGGATTTCAGCAAGGCTTTTGATAGAGACAATTACTACATACTCTTAGCTAAGCTGGAAACCTTTGGCAAACATGGAAATTCACTTATTTGTTTTTTATTTATTTAATTAAGAATGAATTTCTATAAAACATTGATTTTGATTACTCATATAACAGGAACCGAATGGCAAAACCGTGACGTCATGATTATTCGATTGTGTAACCCAACTGGGGCAGGGCTGTGATAAGGTGCAATCTAGCGTGGACAGGGCTCTAATAATACAATAAATTATTTAAAGGTGGCCGGCTTAAGTCCTACATCTCCAACCGTTCACAACTTGTTACTGTAAATAGGTTCTAATCTGCACCAGTAGCAACAACCTCGGGAGTGCCGCAAGGGTCTAATCTTGGACGCCTGCTTTTTGTGCTCTTTAATAATGACTTGCGCCGAATTGAAATATCAGCAATTATTCTGTGTCCACGATCTGAAAATTGATGCATGAAAACAGAATTTCATGCTTCTCCGACTGCGACTTAATTCAGGCCGATCTAAATGTTTTAGCAAGTGGTGAGCGCAATTCCATGCAGCGTAACGTCGAGAAATGCCATTTCATCTCATTTACGAGAAACAAGAGCTAGCTCTGGCACGCATACCACATCAATGATTCGTCAGTCGAGTCAACAACATTCGCGACTTAGATATAATCATTGATTATATAGCGTATTAGATTGCTTAACGCAGTACTACGATTTTGCAGCTAGGATTTCACTACAAAGCGTAACGTGTAGATGGCACTCATAGCTCCAAAAATTGACGAATATTCTCCTATGTTTATGGCGGCGTTCGTGGTATAACAGTATGGCGGTGCACTTTAAATGGCGCTCTAAACACAGTATCATATTTTGAAATAAAACAATAATATAATAACAAAACGTTTTTTAAAATCATAGCTCTTATTATTTCAATATTATTTAGATAAAGATGTTAATTTTTAATTTGATATATAGGTTTCAATACTTAATAATAATAATTACGAACGTTATGTTCAGTTAGGCTAATATATGGCATTCTATGTCTTCGTATTATTTCTGTGATGCAATCGGGCTATCTAAAAATGCGATAGATGGCACTAATAATTAAATGTTATTATTGTTATAATTGGTTAAATTATTGGGTGTATATAATCAATCAGTCCTCCATGAAAAACCATTAATAAGGAATGTTATTATAGATGGTAAATTAAATTGTTATTAGTTTTATCATCAATGCTATCAGCGCTACCTGCATTGCGCTGGCGCAGAAGGGTTGCCAAAATGTACTATGGAGTTGAGTAATCTAATACTATATAGTTCGGTAGAGGACGTGATACTACATACGACAAAAACAATACGTAGCAGCTGCTTCTTCCTGACCACAACTCAGGAGTCTGGCAACCTCAAAATAGAAATGGCTACATACAATAATACCGTATTCCGTTATTTCATTTCGTTTGATTCCTTTGCAGAAAGAGATACGTTGCCGCCAGTTTTCACACGCTATTAACGACGACGCGACGTTAACAGATAGACGCCATTTCGTAGCACTTATCACTGCTGGGCTTTGGTACTTCTTAATTAAGCTTACATTAATTCGTCACATTACAGAATTACTGGTTTTGCATTCAGGGACAGTATACGGCGAGAATTGAGTACCGTTTTCACACGGAATCTAATTATCTTGACCGTGCGGATATTGACCGAATATGCATTTTATTCAATAAGCTTTTTGCGAATTCTATTCCAATAAGAGTTCGGCAATATCTCACGAGATAGTATATCGGCATGACACCAGGAATAAAACCCATTTTCTCCAACCGATCATAACACGTACGGCCATGTTCCAGGCGACTAGTCTTTACATAGGATTTAAACTTTTTAATAAACTGTCTGATCACTTAAAGGCGATTAACCGCTCGGAAGCCAGCCTTCGCGCGCAAAACACTGCGCCGCAACTTTTTGGTCGATTTTGTGAATACATACTAACAATATCGTTTTTTCATGAATTCCCTCTTTTTACCTAGTAGGGTAAAGATTGGTAATTCGGTGATATCGGTAATACAGTGATAATTTGTATGAAATAGTCTATATATTACCCCGCGAGACCGCGGCGTTTGTGATTAGGCTCGTTGCATTCGAGTGAGAAAGGACGAATGCAACGAGCCTAATCGCGAACGCCGCGGTCTCGCGGGGATATAGAACCATTTCGAACAAATTATCACTGTATTACCGATATCACCGAATTACCAACCTTTACCCTAATTAATCTTGTTACTCATGTATATTATATATTTATATAATATATACGGGGGCCGGCCCAAACGGTTACGCGCGGATCTGTCAAACGACGCAAAATGCCTATAGGCACTGTCGGCGTGCTACGGGTTAAAAACGTTGAAATTTTTAAGAGATCCATCCGGAAGGTACCTACTTAGAATCAACATGCATGCGCATAACGACATTTGAAAATGCATTGAAAACAACGATTTTTTTATTCTCTGTCAATTGTTATATTATAGTATTTTTTAATTAATTAGAATATTTTTGGAGTAATGTACTGTACATCATTCGTTGTCAAATTGAGCAAATAATTTAGAATTCATTTGATATTCTTGTTATTCCTACACAATTGTAATGGTTGCAATGTAAATAAACACTCTTTGTTCTGTATTCTCTTTATTCTATAATTCTTTAGACTATTTATGAGTTCTGCTATATCACTGCTGCAATGGTAGGTAGACTCTTAGGTACTTCTTTTCAAATCACAGAACATGTTTTAAGCAGATTGTAATAGACATTACTCTACCGTAAAAAAACTGTAACAAAAATGTCACGAAAAATATGAAAGTTGAATGTGAAGGGGAAGGAAATAAAGATTGTATAATATTAAAAACTCGAAGTTTTAAGTAAGAAAAGTGCAAAATGGATCCGAAGTCCGATTATCGATACATTTTAAGAGAAATGAATCATACACAAACATGAAATAAAGATAGACGAGTCGAGTAAAGTCTACACAGGTTCTATTGTAGGATCACGACGCGAAGAGAAGCCAAGGAATTGGAATCTTGGCTTAATCGCAGAAAAATGACGTTAGATCAAAAACGGGAAATATACCTTAAAAAGGACTAAAACATAGATTCAAGACGAACATTGCAACACCACAAACATGTGTTGAATAGTGTAATCAACAAGATAAAAGAAACTTGATTGGTAACAGTGGTAATACAAAAATGATCGATCCAAAACAAACAGAGTATAAGTTCGGCCGTATCGAAAGACTGAGACAATAGAAGATACCAAAAAAGAAAACGTAGCCGGCCTAAATATAGCATCGACTTAGTCCTAAAAAGCAAGAAGTTACAAAGGTGCTACGAATCGTTAATACATTTTTTTAAACAAAAGCGCCGGAAACAGCCAGGTACCGGCAGACAAAAAAAGGTTAGCTGACGAACTTGGCCCCCTTTTCGATATAGCTAAACTTGGACCGCAACAATGAGAACGTTCCATTGTTTCAGCTGTTGACCAAATTAGCGAAGAGATGTTAAGTTTTTATATTGTGGTATTTGTGTTTCATTGTTCGAGAAACAGATCAGTTAGGAGACTTTGACGAGGAAAAATAAATAGACGCGTGACAAGTAGGTCTCTCGTTATTAGGATTTTTGGGGTAAGAGAAAGCTTGGCACGTTCATTGTTCACGCATTAGCGCCTTTTTTGTTCCCTGTGGCCTCTAAATTTTTATACCAGTACACAGATTTCTTTATATTTGTATTTCAGGAAATAAATGAACTTTCTTTCTTTCGCGGTATGACGAGTCTTACAGCCATCTTCTGAACTTTCTTTCTTTATTCTTTCTATTTCACTTCAATCTTCTTCGTCTTTATTTGTTCTCAGATGCAAAGAGTGACAAGTTTCAATTACTACGCGTTTAGAAGTGGGATCTTATAATTTCATTGATATTGTATTTGCTAGTCAATTCATTAGAGACTTTTTAATTACGGAAAATGTCCTATCTAGCGACTTTTGAGCGGCAGTCTACCGACATCTCTGATGGAGTTACGATAACACAGCAGTCTGAATATAGATCATCTGACGGCTGACTTACAGACATATCAATGTTTTATTTTATTTGCTACCGCGTGTGCCTGACAACAAAGAAAAAAACAAAAATATGGGCAACCTAGATGCAGGACCTGTAGCCAGGCCACATTACATGTACAGATTTTTCACCGCACGAGTCTCGATACAATTTCGATTTTTTCTGCCAAAAGTAATCTTTAACCTACATAATAGCTCTAATTTGACTATTTATCATTATACTGACTAATTTGGATATTACGATGAAAAACTTTTATTACCTACATATCTATTCGAATAATTGACTATTTCAATTATTTGCCTTCTATTTTGATTATTTAAGTTTGGTAATTACGATGAATAACTATTAGTCGGTACCCATTAGAATTATTGACTATTTTAATTAATAAGCCTTTACCTTGTGTTGTAATAAGATTTTTAGATGAATTACTTTTAGTAGGCAACAAATAATTTACTATTTCAATTATTAATGTAATTTTCTAAGATACCTACAAATTTTTGACAATCTAATACTTAGTTAAATTCTTGACTACTACATATATGAACGAATTATCGACTATTTTAATTAATAAGCCTTTATCTTGTTTCGTAATAAGATTTTATGATGAATAACTTTTAGTAGGCTTCAAATTATTTTAATTATTATTGTATTTTTTTTAGATACTTACCATTGTATGACAATGTAATAGTTAAAGTCTTGGCTACCGATATATGTTAAGTAAATAGTAGTAACGAGACATACTACTTAACACAAATATTTTGACACGTCCAAGAGCGGTTTTCAGCCATGTCAATTGGACATGACGAAAATGTAAACATTTGGTCGTGTCACCCCAAGACTTCCCCGGCAAGTAGACAATCCCCCTCTCCCTCTCGTAACACCCCCCCCCCCTCCTGCGCCAACTTAACCTCTCCTCGCGGTATTTGGTATTTTTCCAAACATGATGTAGTATTTTCTTAAATATGGCGGACTTTAAATATTATTTGCATCGCATGTATACGAGCTATTCCAACCAAAACTTCACAATGTGAATTCGTTCCAACAAAGCATCTGCGTACCGAATTTCAAGTCTCTAAGTGCAATATTTCGAGATTGAAATATGACTAGCGCGCCCTCTGGTGGACTCTTGCCATGACCAAATGATGTCAGCATGCCAAATTTCAGCTCGGGTGAAGCGTTTGGGCGCTATCGTGGAGGTATACACACATACACACACACATACAGACGACACGCATACAGACTTCATTCAGTATGGAAATTGTATTAATCGTCTCAGGAGGGAGGGGTCGAAATGTAGATATCTGTCTTCACCTCGATTTTTTTAACGAGTTGGCAATACTTTACATCCTTGTCGTTTGGTAGGCCAGTAAAGTAAAATGTAAAATGTAAAAATATGCAATCTCCGAAACGATCAAAATATAAGTTGCACCAATTAACTCAGTTGACGGTTTTAAGATTGAATAGCCGAAATGTCGGACAAGCCAATTACTCATATGGATTTTTAAGAAGCTTTCACTGCATAATCGTCGCGTTTTAAACGAGTCAAGATGACGTAATGTGCATCTCTTTTTTGCTGACAATTATCGTTAATGCGAGCGAAAGTAAATATTGCGTAATTACAGTCGTTAGTTTTGCTACGATCCAGATCGTTTCTAGTTCCTCTCGTACTGATAAGGTTTAAATTGCTGACTCCCCAGCCATTAAGCAATTAAACTGTGCGATTCCATTAATTCAATACTATCTTGACTAGTGTTGCGTATGTACTGTAGTATGCTCAGTTATTGGAGTAAGTGCCAAAGTTCATGGCCCAGTCTAATAAACTTATTAATCAAAAGTGCCTGCTTCAATTAAAATCTACATAAGCGAAACAGCGATAGTCGCTTGTTTATATGCCGTTTAATTGCTGAGTTTATTATGCTACGCCAACTGCTAATATAAACGGAGCTCGAGTTGAATAGGTCAAAAGATTGCATGTTATCATAGGAGAAATTATGTAAAAGAATGATTAAAAGATGATATTTTTACACGACTATCCAACAAAAAACGAGTGTAATGTGATCAAGGTTCATCTATGTATATTTTTCGTGCGAAAACATACATAGAATCGAAATTCGACCAGTAGTTCTTAAGGTTATCGCGATCAAACAGAGAGACAGACAGACACAGCATTTTGCATTTTGGGGATTCGTTTTATAATTGTTTGGATTTTCGAAAATAAGTTGAGAAGCAACAGAGGAAACCTTTTTTTTAGTAGTTCTTAAGGTTATCGCAATCAAACAGAGAGACAGACAGACACAGAGATACATGCATTTTGGGGATTCGTTTTATAATTGTTTGGATTTTCAAAAATAGGTTGAGAATCAACACAGGATATCTTTTTTTTAAGTTCTCGCAGTTTGTTCCTAGAACCAGTGCCGGATTATCCAATAGACCGAGTAGGCACCGGTCTATGGGCCCCACGCCTTTTAGCCCCCCCCCCCCTAAAGATGGATAATTAAATCATTTTTTTTATTGTTTCTTATTGATTTTTTCTATGTATTCATAGAAAAAATCATTTATTTGAAATTATAAGAAGAAAATGCTTAAGATTTTTTCTGTTCTGACTAGTAGTATAATTGTTATAAATTATCGGCAGTTGGCCGCTGCCTGTGCAATACGTATTGTGTTTATATACGCGTCTTTGCAACGCGACGTAAGCGTTGTCAGAAATGTTTGACGGTCCACTTTTCCGGCGCGATCGTGTTGTGTTGATATACATGTCTATTCTACAATATATCGTAGTCAGAATGTTTGACAGTTCAAAGGGGACCCGAAAAGTGCAAAGGGGGTCCCAAGATCCCGACGGTCTAAGGGCCCTAGATGGGTTAATCCGACACTGCCTAGAACCTAGTCAGTATATTGATCGAATAGCCCTCTCTTACAGCACAACGATCGATTGTTTAATACCGTTGTTTTAAAGTCGATTCGCCCCGCCATCACGTTCTGCCCAGTTCTACTCGGCTATTCGTGGACTGGCCGCGTAATGGCGCATTTCGGTCACGATTGAACGACTTACTATTGTTTTTAACCCGCTCTCTTCCTAGTCTCGGAACGACCGAACCGTTCCGCCATAATCAAGAAATGTTTCCTTTGCGATAAGAATGGAACTTAAATCATTCGGGATGAACGATTCACAATGAGCAGAAACTTAAATAGTTGTATGACGAATCATTACGATATAATTATAACAGGAGCAAATAAAGTTTAAAGTAAGGAGAAAAGTGTTTGTTGGGAGATCATACAGCTGGTTCTTTAAAAAAGTCTCATTCAGTGGTTAATTAGTAAAGGAAGAACGGAAACTACATGACATTTCGAAAATAGCAACACATTTACACACACACACACAATATACACACCCTCACATCTCTAACAATGTAAATTCCTATATGTAAACAAAACTGAATTCAGCTTTTTTTATTTTAATAACATAATATTTTGTATTTGGATTTATTTTATAGTTATTTTCTACTACTTTTATTATTTAATGATCATATTGATTTTTAAATTATTATTTTATTTCATTTTATTTATTTTTTTAATTTACTACAACAGTTTCTTAACATCTTTTTCATAAAACTATTTTTTTTCTAAATCAATTTAAAATAAAATCATATAAAATTGGCGTTTTCCTTGGAACAGACACTGCCTAGGTTAGGAGAGACGAATTCCTAAATACATTTTTTACATAAATAAATAAAAAATAATGTAATAAAAATGACATCCATTATTTTCATGTTAACTATTGAGGTTTTATTTTCACACTGAAATGAATATGAAAAAAGTAATGACGATATTTCAATATCGATATCAGTATAAAGGATTTTAAAAAGATGCCAGAGACTGAACGAAGTTGTAGGCCGTGGAATGATAAAGGTTTGAAGAGGTATACAAGATAGGAACGATGAGAGAAATCGAAAATGAGCGAAAAAGTTTTATGAAAAACATGAATATTTCTCCATTGGCGTATGGGCAACCACTTGAATTAAGCCCTAAATTCGGACACATGGTCGCACTTGCGTAGTTTGAAAGTGAATCGTATGCAAATACGCTGCAAACGTTCGAGTTTATCCAGGAGTTCTTCAATCAGGTCGAGGCAAGCCACATCCGCACTGTACAGTATTGGCAAAATAAATGATTGCTCAAGGATTTTTTGGCTAACTAGCGAATATCTTGCGACTAACCTCGTTAAAATGTGGTTGACAGGAGAAATTTGCATCAATGGTGAAGCTAAGATCTTTAGCCTAAATGATGGAGGGACTACATAGATAGATAAAAAATATGTATTGCACATCTTAAGAAAAAACATAGAACAGGCGGATTTATTGCCTAAAGTACAATCTCTTACAGCCAACCTTCGTGGAAGTGTAAGAAGTTAGGTGCCAGTAAATTAAAAAAATATATAATCAAAAACTATACAACGTCACGGTGCACAAACAACTACAAATCTTAAATTAAGTAGATTAAAACATTGTAAATTATGAAACATAATACCTGCATCAGAAATAAAAAAGCAAGTAGATAATACTTAAACAGGTACAGTAGCAGAGGCATTAATGATAGAAGCAGAATCATCGATACTATGTTGTTATGTTAGCACACTTTTTCTTTCGTATCAAAACAAGTTATACCGTATCGAATGGTTGTGGGTGGAAGGCAAGCGAAATACGAGCGTCCGTCGGGCGAATCGTATTGCGTAATCGGCGAGAGTTGCGAAAGGAAACGTCCGAAAAGGCCAGCAAGGTGACTCAGCCAGTAGTGAGAAGGAGCATGGCTATTTCGAGGAAAGGATAAGGAGCGGCGGACGCTGATGCTGTCTGGTTCGATGAATCACTACTTAGAGCTGTTATTAATAGGCGTTTGATGGGTAGCGCTAAACAGTTTACGATGAATGACTGTATGGCAGTGAACTATTTAAAAAATACTAATTGGCGAAATATCTCAAAAAGACAAACTTAACGAATAATAAGAAAAAATCAAGAAAGACAAGAATTAAAAACAAATTGTAGAAGCAGTGCTTGCAAACGCAGATTTTGTATGTATTATTAATATGTGTTTGATAGGTAGAACTGAACGGTTAACGATGGATGATTTTGTATTGCTGTGAACTATTTAAAAAAATAAGCAGGCCAATTATCTCGGAAACATAAACTAAACGAAAAATATAAAATTTGAAACAAACTAAACTTGAAAAACGAAGATTTGAAACAAACTATCGAAGCAGTGCTGGCAAACACAGAAATGGTTTGCAGTGACAATGAATTACACAGTAGAACATCAACGTTCATAGGCCCTCTTTAAAGAAGGACACAAAACAAAATTGCTGATTGACATAATTTTGTATGTATCTGATGTACATAATTGTGTATGCATAGATTTTTGTATCTGATGAATCTTTTGTCAAAAAGATCTGCTTCGACGAAAAAATAGATAACGTTGCAATATCACAAACTAGAAATTGATCTTGATAAACAAAAACAGACAGTTTCCTCAGTAAAAAAAAAGTAAATATTCCTATGTTTACAGAAAACTCAACCGTTACTGGTTGAGTAACTTTATATGAATGAATGAAAATCTCTTTATTGCACAATAAAAATAAGGTACAATGGCGGACTTATTGCTACATAACAATATCTTCCAGTTTACATTAATTAAGGGATGGCGGAAATGACTCAACGGTCGATTTAAATGATACATCCTGACAATCATTTTATAAAAATTGATAGAAAACGAATACACAAGAAATAAAAAGAAGGTAGTACATTAAAATTGAACAATCATGACAAAATCTGCGTTTTGCCCATTGGGATTCTTCTCTCTTTCATTATTGGAAATGCGGGATCGTAAATGTATGACATTTCCGATATCATTCAGGAGGTATCTAAGACTCTGAAGCATGGTAAAAATTAATTCTAATTTAACTGAAATCAGAGGAATTTTGTGCAACACCTTTTCAATGAAAGCAATGTCCTACGTAGGAAAAAATAGGCTATTTAATTAAGAAAAGGAAGAAATGTGAGATGTGGTAAAAACACTGCATCCTTCTATAAAAATAGAAGAATTTTATACAACATGAAGAAAATTCCGAAAAAAAGATGAAGAAATTTATAATTATAACCTAGCAAATGATCACTCGATTAGTACTGTGGTTAAGATAGTAGTAATGCTGGTTTTACTCATTTATTAGAAACCGAAGACGTTAAAATGTGAATCGTCATACCGGCTCACTCGATTATAGGTTACAGTAAACGATATAAAAACTGCTGGACTCTCCGAAGCAACTACTAAAGCTGGATTTACAGCACCGCATAAAGGTCCTTCAGTTGTAAAGTTATTTGAGCGGACGCAGAATTGTACGTCCGCATGCGCGAGGAAAACAATGCCCGGCTGATTCGTGAGTTGCCATTGACCTTAGCACCCCGGGCGAAACGTCCGGCAGGGCTTCACGCCCACTTCCAACCAATCACGGATCCGACAAAGGGCTGGACGGCGTGGGAGAGGGAGCTGAAGATGGTCAAGCATAGGAAGATCGAGAAAATCTAACTAAGTATAAAGGACTGCACAAGTCCAACAAGAAACCGATATAGAAATACACATAAGAAAAAATAATATCTTTACTGAAGTGATACAATAGATAGACTAATGCAGCCCGGTTACGTTTAGTCAAATCCTAAAGATCGAGCAGGGCCTCCTTCGAACATACACCCGAGGACTCTAACGGTCGAAGTTAGAAATAAAATAGAAATTGTAAAAGAAAACAACAAAGCGATACATGCTAGAAATGTGAAATAACGCGATTCATATGTTAAATAACGTAATTAAAGATATCAGCAGTTTACGATATATAGAGCGTCAGAAACGAGATCGAGAATGACTAGAGATGAACTCAAGAAGATAATGAAAAGAGAAAAATAACGCTTACACGATTCTAACAAAATTATAATGGTGTACAAACATCCAGGAGATATCAATACACAATCTTTAAGGAACGATTTCCAGTCGCAAGATGCAAAACTAATCTAATAAGGGGCCCCATTCATTGGTTTTAGAAACAAGACTAGATCTACGAATAACACCGGCAATAAACTCGTCAAAAAATATTGGATTAGACGAGCAGTTTTAAACAAAAAATACTTGAAAGAAAAATGACATTATAATGATGGACGAAATGAAACAATTGGCAAAATATAGGAAGAACTGTAATAGAATTCTAATAAACGGAAGAAACTAGATCAGAAGACAGCGATACTTTGACAATTGAAGAGCGTAACAACGCCCACGCAAGTTTTGAATATTTCGGAACGGACTTCATAAACCTTTTCGATGTTGCGATTGAAAAATACCGACGTAACCTCCTTTAGAGTGCAACCATGGAATACTTAAACATGCAAATGACAACGCGGCGCCGGCATGTTTTGGCGTTTCATGCATGAGCACGGATAAAATGAAATGTGATGTTGGTCCAAACGACACAAAAGGATAATAAACAGTTATACATCCAATTTGAATGCCAACTACATCCTCGGCATTTTGAGCCGACAGAAACCGTAAACTGGCAATGGCGGCGGATGACAACCAACGGTTGTTGTAAGCCATTGTATTAAATAATTGTTTTTGTAGATGAACAGTTTTTGATAAGCTATAAACATGTATACACCAAAATAACTAAACTATAAAAGCATAAAGTAGAACTGAGCGTGTTGCAATAGAATAGTTAAGGGAGGAACCTTCATTTGGACTAGAACAATATCGAAATGTAGCGAAATAACGACTCCTCAAGAGTTGAGACCAGATGCAATGGCAATCTGATGATACGAATAGCTAAGGGCCCAGTACATTTGGGAGCTATTAGGCCCAGTGCAGTTGAGCCATTATGACCCATGTGTTAGGGCCGGCCGAACTCACAGGTCAACACCCATCCGGCAGCCTCCAAGCAGAAGTGCGAGCTCAGGTAGGACTCTGTGCCTGCGGAACAGTTCTCCTGGAAATCGTACCTCGGGCGCTCCTGGACGGTTTGCTTACCGTGCGGCGTTAGCCAATCGATTATGCATTCCGAGAGATAGCCGGGGAAGTCTGGGAACGGATGTGTGGTTGTTAACCTTACAGCAACTGCTCTTGAAACGACCAATCGGCTACCCGATACCGGGTGAAAGCCGGGCAAAGGATGCCGTGGTCCGCGATAGATTCAGTAAACACCGAATCATCGCTACGTAAGGGATAGGACCGCGTAAGCGACCTCGAACCCGTAACCAGCCGGGAGGCCGGAGAAATCTGACTGAACTGGAAGTAAGGGCGCGAGTGTCGTTCCGCTGGTTGCAAACCCGGTTTATCGCGATAAGGCGTTGGCTTCTTACGGGCGAGTGGCGTAACTAGACAGTGGACTGTTTCGTACCAAGTCTTTTACGCTCACCTCTCGGAGGACAGAACGATCAAATATCGTTTAAACTTCCTGAGTTGATGATACGAATAAGAACTCCAGTTGATGATACGAATAAGAAAGATGAGCACCTTCGTCCAGCGACGTGAGACCTGAAGCTGATTGAATAAACATTGATTGTGCACTAAATGAGGCAACATCTCATAAACTTTTAACTATGAATATGCATACTTTCGTCACCCCAGGAGGTTATAACAATATGTCATTGTATCGTTCTTTCAACCTATAGAGAACGTAGAGAATTAGTGACAATGCAGTCTACTGTTTAGCTACGCCAACTCGCCCGTGACAGTCCGAAACCTTACCGGGTGGCACTGGAAAATGAATCACTCCCAGATTTGGACGGATTTCTGCGTCCTGGTCATAGCTTCGAGGTCGCTTGCGCGGCCTCTAACTGACGTAAACGGTTATACAGTTTGAATATTATACGGAACGAGAAACCATTTGCCCGCTATGGTCATTCGGGATTGTGTGGCCAACGGATCGATTCTTGAATCGATCCGAAACCTTGGGTTGAAGATGTTAGGTCGACAACATCCCTGTTTATTAGCAGGCTAGGCATTCAATACCTAGAAATCCGGTAGAAAAAATAGTGCACGAACCGCCCATTTCTGCCCAAGGTATTCCAACAAATCCACGATCTTCTTATACCAACCGCCTCCGACTGCGAGATTACAGCCGTTGCAGAAGCTTACAGCGGCCCTCACAGGTTAAGTCCCTCTACGAGGAGGCTACCGGATGGGAGTTAAACCGTGAGTTGGGTATGCCAGATGACCTAGAGTTTGGTCTGTGTATATTCATTAGGAAACTATATGAATATGCACAGACCTACTTGGCCTATTTAATTAAATAAATGGCAAAGCATAATCTCAATGCGAGAAGGTTTCGCATTTCTGACTGCAGTGTAATAATACCAAAGGTTTAAAAGCATGTATTTTGAGCAAATACGACTTAAACCAAGACGAGATTTACACGCGCGAAATGTCAACGAGGTGAGGCAAGGCGTTGGGTTCGCCTTATGTCGTGAGGTCCATTCCATGGGCTAGTATCGATTCTATAACAAAGCGAGACCTATAAAATGTCGACAGACCTGACAGTAATTTGATAATACGCGGTTTTTTCACCATAAATTGAAATAAATAAATAAATAGGAGCATCAAAGGTTTAAACAACGAGAAAAAATGACCAGTGAGGCAAGACGATTATCACAGAACCAATTCTTAAAGATGTGTACTAGTAAGACCAAGAAATTTAACTAAATAATGTTAATATTACGTTTTACATAACCACACCACAATCGCCTCAAATCGCGAAAGTTGTTCACGAGCCGAACAAAGCCGCTCCATGGCAGTCAATCATCGAACCGCATCACTCAATGGAGGGCTTCACTTGGCGAGGACGTAAAGGAAGAGATAATTCCGGGATCCCATCTCACCTGGCGTAGTCTGGACAGATTGA
Organism: Micropterix aruncella; assembly: GCA_944548615.1. Classification (NCBI taxonomy): domain Eukaryota; kingdom Metazoa; phylum Arthropoda; class Insecta; order Lepidoptera; family Micropterigidae; genus Micropterix; species Micropterix aruncella. The sequence goes on from OX155963.1 coordinate 21,145,334, forward strand.
GGGTGGATGTGACAAGATGCCGAGCCAATCTCGTTCTTTGGGATTTGCACAAAGAACCCAATATGCATCCGTAGAACGCTGCAGGATGAAGATCACCCCCGATCCTGCCAATGTCAACCTCTATCACACACCAGAACCTACAAGAGGCAAACGATAAGGCCTTCCAGGCCGCATAGTTTTGGAGAGACGTGTCCTAACCTGGCCCGGACACGTTATAGGAACGAACATCAAGTATCGTGCCCATTTTAGGTACTGCTGATTTTTTCTAGAAATCACTTGCGAAAATCATTGCTTGATACTTTTGAGGTGTGTAAAGTATTTTTAAAACAAACTATAGTAATAAAAGGAATATAATAACATACCTGGTTTTCCATTCTGGGTTCCATTGGTGACTCCGTTGATCGGTTTGTTAATTGTTTCATCGCAACCGTTAACGGTTGTGGTGCTGTTATCATGATCTTGTGTATCTACAGAAGTGGACCGTTCTTGCTCCAGAAGATTCCCGGTTCGTCGCTTTCTGATTCCGTACGTGTGCACTGGTACGATGAGTTTCGGCCGAGGTATCGAGAAGTCGGAGCTGGAATCGCCGCTGGGCGTGCGATCCCGATCGCGATCGCGAGCGGACGACTTACGACTCTCTGGAAAGACGTTCACGTTCACATCGTCGCCCTTCGCTTTCGATTTGGACGATTGGGGAATGTTGAATTCGGCGATGTCGTCGTTGAAGTCGCGCTTCACACGCACCGTGTGAAATCGGCCGATCCGCGGTTTGGTCGGTTTGTGTTCCGTGAATTTCTTCGCGTCGAATTCGCTGCCGATCTTGTCGTACGATATCGGACCGTACGAATCGTTCTGTTCGCGGTAGCGCATCATGTTCACTTGCTCTATTGGGGACAGCGTTCTTTTCGGTTGCGTGATCGTCACTTGGTCGGAAGGGATGGAGTCCCCGTTTTGATACAGAGAAAGATCGTAGCAGACCGGTCTATATTCAGTGTTGTATCCGTTACTTCGTACTCTTAAAGACTTCGAGCGAAACGCTGCTTTATTCGGAGGACGAGGGGCTGGTACTGCAGGTACTTTATCACAGTTTCTTATTCTTATACTATCTTTATTGTTATCAGCGTATGGGTAATGGTTACTAGAACTAGAAGATCTCGCGCTTTGGTCACTTTTTATCCTCACGCTCCCATTAAAATGATTCTCCTGTTGGCTCACTCTTGAATAATATTCATAGTAAGATTCGGACGAGGGATCAGGAGGGACGGCGCCTGGATCAGGCAGTTGATTCTGTTTAGAGTGATTCCTCTGCCGATCTTTTAAGGGATTTTTCAAAGAATCTCTTCGTTGGGGTGGAGTCGGTGGCCTTTTCCCAGGACCTTTATCGTCTTCATATTCTTTTTGCTGCCTTCTCTTGATTCGCCTTACGGTAACCGGCCGCGTATTGCTCGTCAGATCTTTAAAACTCACCGAACTCTGCAACTTCTTTTGACTAGATAGCAACTCCTTGTTCGCTCTCGTCTGCTCTTCCATATGCTGCTGGTACTTGGCCAAGTGCGATATTTTTATAGTAGCGTAATCGTTTGCCGAAAACCCATTGTGCCCATTCCACTCGTTTAAGTTATTTCTCGTCACATCCCTACAAGATTTACTGCGCGCTATCGAATTGACGACTTTCGGACGATCCAACGCGGTGACGTCGTCATGTATCGAAGCGAAATTTCTCGCATCCATCCAATTCGCCGCGTACACACTATCCATAGTCCTATCCTGAACTGATAACCATGGATCCTCCATGATTACCTTGCCTGGATAGTGTTTTATTTTCATTGTGACTGTCAAACAATTCACTAATGTCACGTACACATTTTAAAATCGTTTCTAGAAGACGTCTTACGGTTTTGATTAAAATTGACACAACTGCGCATCTTAAGAGAGATTAGTTATATACTGCAAACGATGCGGCTATCGAATGTCCTGTACAGGGTAGTAAGTTTGGGATGACATAAATGGTTTTTTTATATATAATAAGTTTTATAAAAATAGATTCAGGCGTCCAGATTATGAATAAATGAAGGCAAAGTGTATTTGAAGATTTATATTTTGTTCTTACTTTTCATGGGAATAAATGAAAGTGTTTGGATTCTTAGAAGTGAGGAGTTCGTCAATATTTAATTCGAAAGGCGCTGAGTCTGTGGATTGATTTCAATTAAATAATGTAAGTCATGATGACCCATTGATATGAGTCGTTGATATTTTTGCGTCATTGTAAATTTGAAGTTTTTGTCGTAGTTTTATATTTTCTATCGACTGCCTTTGTCCTTTAAGAGTGGCAGTTATTTTAATGGTGTTATTAAAATTGATATGTTGAAAAAACCATTTTTATAACTGCCATTCTAGAAGACAAAGGCAATCTATAGAAATTTAAAAATACTACAAAACACCCATGAGAAAGTGAAATATTTAAGTAAAATAAAAATGAGATGAACCTAACGAAACAACGTGATCTTTCATTTAGTAACATCAAATCGCAATGATTTAAAAATTAATTATGATTGAGTAGATTAATTATCTAATATCATAATCACTCAACATAGTAACGTATAATCATGACACCATTACGGATCCAATGCTACAATTAGTCGTACAGTTAAATCTTTTAAAATTGGACAAGTAGTTTTGAAAGTCCGAGCAATGTCGCAATCGATACGCGAATGGATACATTTATAACAAACGCGGAACCATGGGCGACTGACAGCCGAGCACAATAAAGCGCTCAAGGATATCTTGCAAAATGCCCACGGCATTTCGATGATGTCAGAGTTTAGGTCGAGCAAGACGAAAGTGAGAACTCTGTCCAAACAACTGCTCATCGTGTCGTTGCCTCCAAATATGAACACAATAATACATGCAGATGACACCAATGTTGACTTTCAGGCTAAAAATATAAGTCATTTAAAAATGCAATTCAAGCACAAAGTGTCGCTTGTGATTGGCTCAATCACAACGACCTCCTTTGTAATGCGAAAAAGCAGTGGGTATCCCCTACACTTCAAAATATAGACCACTTAATAATTTGCCTAATCTTGTGGTGCAGAATGGGACAATATATATATAAAAGTCGTGAATCCAAATTCCTTGGTTATTTCTACATGACCTTCCTTGTACTGGAATAATGTTTTACCTACTGTTTAGATACAATGATACAGTATTTGTGTAACATAATACTAAACTTTAATTTTTAATTTTATTTTAATTTAGGCAATTCACAAAAATATTACAAATTACAATTAAGAAACATGAAATAAAATATCACATAACTAAAACACAGCAAGAAATTAAACTTAATTGTTAAATGATGTCTTCTGTCCGATGTCGCCCAACTAAGCAAAGCTTGTGCTTGGGCGGACATTCCATAAACTTAGAGTCTTTGAATAAGTAGAAAAAAACACATTTATTTAATACACTGCCAAAAGTGAAATAAAAAGTAAGAGTGACGTGAAAAATTTAAAAAACACAAAAAAAAAATCCTAAATAATTACTAAAAATAAGAGTAGTTCAAAATAGTCATAGTTACTAATAATGTATATATGTATTTCATGTCATAAATTCATATAAGTTAAATGTTAAAAAATAAGAATAGGTAAACAAAGCAACGACATACTGGCAACTCTTTAGTTATTATTTTTCTTACTATTAAACATTGTTAAACCTGGAACGATAGTTTGCATAAAATTGACGCATTCGTGAGAGAAGTATTGCTCTCACTTTCCAAATATAGCTTCTCACTCGTCAATCAGACCTACAGCGAAGTGTAGTACGTGTCGCTGAGGTAAGTGCAACCGATTTTGAAATAATGCCGTAAATGCGAAAAAGTTTAATATCGACAGCATAATATGGACGTATGCCAAAGCTGTTTTAGACTGTATTTTTGATGTGTGATAAACGCAAAAGTTGTGCATAGTTTGTTCATTTTTAGAGAAGTATTAAGTTATATAACAGTATTAGGTATATAAATATTTCATACGTTGTTTCATTTTTTTATAATAAAAATAACAGTCATTTGATTTCATAATAATAATACGTAAAATAATAAAATTGTGTCAATGATAATCATGCGTCAATTTTACGCATGGTTATCTTTTATATACATTACGATAATCTTTCTAGGGTTAGTAATGGTTATCGATAATTACTTTTTTGAATATTTAAAATTATTAAAATTATTTTTTATTTTTGTTTATTTATTTTGTTTCCCTAAAATTGCTTTTAATTTATTATAGTTTATATTATCTATTATGACTGTCTTGATAATGTGTAACTTTCTAGACGCCAATTAGTTTGTTTGTTGCCTTTGACTATTTTTTAGCAAGTTTATTCTTTTTTCGTTGAATCTGAAAATTGTTGGTTATTATTATTGCTGAAAGCATTTATTATGACTGTTTGGATATTTTTAACTCGACTGCTCAGCAAAAAAGGAGTGTAATGTTTTCAGGGTTCATGTATGTATGTTTTCCGTTTTTCAATCCATCATAACGTCTAAACTTTTAAACCAATTTAGAAAAGCGTGGTATTGTTAGAATCGTTATGTCATTCCGAGTGCCATAGGGTACCTTTACCATCCAAATATCAAGTAAGTAGTTGTCTAAATATCCAAATATCAATAAATTAACATAAATATATGGTGTTTAGTGTCAAATTATAGGTCTGATTGAGTACATTTCAGAAATATACATGTATCTATATGGATGAATACATAAATCGGAAATATTTCTTAAATAGTAATTAATTATAAATACAATAGTTTACTTTCTGTAACGGCAGTCGTGTTTTTTATTATTTTCAATATATTTACCTGTGTTTCTTTCTGATTATCAGTTGATAGCTTTCGATTATTTTTTCACAGATTAAATAATGTTTTTCATTACGACTTATACGGTGTAAAATTTACCCTGAAAGAAGAAAATGACTATTGACTATTCCAAGACATCTTCAACTTGCTCGCTAAGCAGTTGCGGATGAATGAAGAAGTCCAATTGCACAGCGCATTTTGCATTTGAATGGCGCTCTATTCACGTTTTCGTTTCATAAACTTCTCCGGTAATAATATTTCGTGTGTCACTTTGAGAGCTTTGGCTATAAACCTATACACTATGCGCACATAAATAGTTTCAAAGTAAGTTGGTGTTTCGAAATCAGTTGCGATTTTTTCCTTTTTTTTTAAAAATGTTTCTATGATTGCTGACATTGCTAGAGTTCATAGCTATTTGCATCCCATCGCATAATCTATATCCATTTATTTCTTATTTCTCTATTTTCTATATAAGACGTCCCTTTGTGTATCTATTATTTAGTAGTTGCATCAACATTCATTGATTGACCTTTTTTGTATTTATCGTCATATTATCGTTGTCTGTCTACTTTTTCTCAAATAATAGACTCTAGATAGTTTCCCAAGAGTGCGAGCAACCGTCTTACATAATTTTATTGCACATTTACGAAGCGAACTAGTTGCGCCGTGCCGGTCTGGGAGTATTATTATCAAAAGAGGCATATGTGTTACTCATCTTGATAGCAATTACGTAGATATCAGTTGGGTAAAGTTGACCTATTTACAAAAAACCGTAACGTATCGATTGATGGATCATTATTGATGTTAACATGAAGGGACGATGGTACCGTTATTGCTCTTAAAGAAAGTCTATACTAGTGCGAGATTAAGCTCAGATATGCGATGGACTTTCCTAATGATTGTGAGAATTACAAGTACTCAAACCTCTTGGATATCTTGAAATCATGATCATATTGATCACCTTGAAATAAGAAAGTTAACAAAATAAGGTAAATTAGAACAAAAAAACATCGATCACGCTAATTGCCAATGCTCTCAACCAGAAAGTAAAATCTGAACATAACCACATTGTCAGCAGGTACCATTTCTGACGTATCTTGAAATCATGATCATATTGATCACCTTGAATTACAAAGTTAACAAAAAAATGGTGCTTAGGAAAAAAAACATCGATGATGCTGATTGCTGATGTTGTCAACAATAAAGTAAAATCTTTAGATAGCCACATTGTCAGCAAGTACCATTTCAGATGTATACTTTCTCTAATAGTGTCTATAATATAGGTGATTGTTTAGAATTGTGCCATATATCAAACCATTCAAAAGATGATTAACAATGCTGCGTTTAGATGACCATGTTCTTTAATTTGATGCATTGTTAATATGAAACGGTTATAGTTTGATTTGTAGCTTATTGTTAGTTGGGGTTCAATTCAGTTTAGCTTTTATCTTTTTTATTGTCAATTTCTTCCTTTAATATAAATTCTTATTCGTTTACTGGCATTTTAGTAAACCATGTACAAAATTATAGACACGGCTGTTACAAAAAATATCAGCTGTTACATACTTATATTGGACAGTCAATGTCAACAAAAACACGGCACCGCCCAACTTATTTAAAACTTTTGATCATGTATCACAAGATCTTCTAATCAAAACTGAAATCCCATAGATTCCTACAACTGTGAGTGAATCCTGGTGTTACACAAGGCTTACCGTCGTTCCGGTTACACTCAATGATATAATACTTAGAACGCCATTGAGCTAAACTGGCCAAAATTCGCTAAGACAATAGAATACCAGATAAACGAAAAACTATCGACCGGTAAATTCCGCAAACGATACATCGAGATGATAATATGGCTCTTATCTCAACACTAGCTGACCCGTGCCCACTTCGTTGGGCGGTAAAACTTTTTACTTGTGATGAAATTATGAGTGTGGTTTGGTTAGTACTGAGTGCTATGATTTATTTCCTGACTGGCAAAAGAAGGGTTATATTTTTAAATACCTATGTCGTATTATCTCTTTAACTATTTATGCAGTAAAAGGGAAAAGTCTTTTGTTTTAAACACTTGAGACGATAAATTTACTTATTTTGATAATAATTCATAATTGTTGATAATATGACCAATAATCATGACCTAACGATTTAAATTATTTTTTTAATATAAAATACTACTTTTTGTAACTTAAATATAAAAGTTAGACATATGCTGACGCTGACTTTTTTGTAGGCATTATCAAGCTCTAAAACTTTTCTCTAGAATTTAATCATATATCTCTTATCGTTAAGGCAGCGTTAGTTAGAAACGTTTTCGTTCGACCGTTTTTTCCGACTTACTTTGGAAATCCGACTACCACGAAAAAGTCTTATCATTTTTCGGATTAATATATAGCCTATGACACTCGCAAATAACGTCGCTTTCTATTGGTAAAAGAATTTTCAAAATCGGTTCAGTAGATCCAGAGATTACTTCCTACAACGTCACAAACTTTACCTCTTTTAAATATTATAGTATAGATAGTATAGATAAACAGAATGGAAGAAATGACGATTTAAATTATTTCGAGAGCACCAAACAACAAGATCATGTTAACCGCCCTACACATACAAACGTACAGATACGGATTTTTTTATTATATAAAAAAATATACATAAACAAATTTATATAAAACCGATATATAAAAATCGCTTATATAACCAGCTATATATTTTGCCTGGTATATTTTAGAGTATATTTTAGAGTATTGTTATTGAGAAATCTATTGAAAAAAAACAAGGATTTACCTACTTTTTGAATAATAACCCAAAGGTATGGCGGTTAAAGATACCTGTAACTATATCATTAGATAATAGTAACACCACCACCAAAGGGATATGTGGTGGAATTTGCAACTCTTGTCTATGTCAATATTCAGGTAGCGAACGGTTTTGTGCAGCTTGGGCCACAAGATCCATTTTGTTCTCGGATCGGCTCATCTTACGATTCAGCTCCTATTCAGAAGCCTCCTCGTGCGGCAGGCTTCTCCGGGTAAGACTCTCGCGTCTCAGGCCTCACAGGCTGGTAGTCCGGTTGCTCCTGGTAGGATTGCATCCCGGCGCTACTGGACGGTTTGCGCACTGTTCGGCGAAGCCAATCGGTTGTACACTGACTAATTGCTGAAGGAGTCTGGAGACTATGGAAATCTACTGTCTCCTAAGCAGCGGGGGTGGATGTTGACCTGCTGTCATGCCACTCTTGAAATAACCTTGAGCTACCCGATCCCGTGTTAACTCTAGACGGAGATATCCTACCAAAACTGGTAGTTAGGAGGCGAGGCTGCCCGCTGACTACCTTTCCCTAACGGGCTTGTTGGCGGAGCTAGACGGTAGATTGTCTTGTCTCTAAGTCTTCTACGTTCATCCCACGGCTGAAAGAACGATCACATATCGTTATACCAGCCTGGGTTGACGGGTTCGCCCGCTGTAGTCAACACCGCCCTACTGTGTCAATGTTCAAAACCCAATCTATAATGTAATTTATTACGTTATCAAAGTAGTATTATTGGTAGATCGACATTGAAGTAAATAAAGAGCGGGCGTCGATTACCATACCATGGACCAACTCAGCCGCTCACGATTCCAACGAGCTACTGGTCGCGTTCTCATTCACAGCCTCAGCAAAAAAAGAAACTCAAGGTGCCACTGGCGCAACTTGAAGCTATGTCCGGCATGACAGATTTCCCCGTTATGCGGCAAATTGTCTTCCAGTGGCGACGCTTAGGGAATAGAAAACGAGCCGTCACTCTCGACACAACTGCCACTAGCAATTGGGGCAAGAGCGTAATTAAAGTAACTGCTCTGTGTGTGTCGGTAAGTGCGAGCGTTTTACCAGCGGAGATTACTACTGGACATTATGAGGCCTACGAATTCTAGCACACGGTGTTTCCCATTGCATTTACTGTGTCTTTAGCCGTGTGATACCAGTAATGATTACTACGAAGCAGATGTGACATCATCATTAGATGTAGCCCGTGTCTTGGTCTATTTTCAAACTCTTCAGAGTAAGACTCCTCAGATCTCGTCTCGGTTTCTTCAGGTTATCGTCATCTCTTCGATCAAAGAATCCAAGGATCCAAGGATCAAACTTGGGGCCTTTGCTATTCAACTTATTTGTTAATAATCTGAGTAAAGTTGACACATCAGCACGTTGTCTAATGTTTGCTGATGACGTCAAATTATTTTTATATACTGGAAGTGCTGAGGCCTGCGAGCTCTCCCAAAGTGATATTGATGCAGTTTATGCACGGAGCCAAGCTCGTAACCTTCACTTCAAGATTAACACATGTTCAGTGATGACATACACAAGATCGCCTGCGCATCTGATGTATGATTACTCCATCGCTGGGTGTGTGCTTCCCAGAGTGACTGAAATCAAGGACTTTTCGACCCCCAGTTAAACGGAACACATTAGTCAACTATCTACAATTTCTTTCAAGCTTCTAGGGTTTGTGATACGGCAATCCAAACACTTCAATAATATTCGGGTTATGCGCACGTTGTACAACTCGACTGTTAGAAGTAGTATGGAAACGAATGCAGCTATTTGGAATCCGCATGAAGGTATCTATGCCCTCATGCTGAAAAGGTACAGAAGTGTTTTTTGAGATTTTTGTACTTCAAGCAGTACATGGTTGGCTATATTTCTCTCTGTCTCAGAAGAGAAATGTTAACCATGTCCTATGTTTTGAATCTTAATTCGTGGTAAAACTGATAACCACGAATTAAGATTCAAAACATAGTTTATTTATTTACATAGTTTATTTATTTACTTATTTATTTATTTATTTATTTGTTAATATATCAAAATATGTATGTATATACATATACATACATATAATATGTCAAACTCAAAAATGTATTTATATATTTACATTTTACTTTAGATACACACACAATGTAGGTATATTATATGCTATAATTTCAAATTTAATTTTAGGCTATAATTTGTTGCCTACTCTTCTTTTCACACCAGCATGTTGGTTGACTGGAAGATATTGCTGTAGTGTAGCAATAAGTCCGCCATTGTACCTTATTTTATTGTGCAATAAAGAGATTTTCATTTCATTTCATTTCATAACCCTAGCTTACTAGCCAAGGTGGATCTCTTCGTACCAAATAATTATCTTTGCGCCCGATCGCACCATCTTTTCGCGGAGCCGTTCTCGCGCACTAACCTTACGAGGTGGAACTTGTTGGCGCGTGCTTTGCGGCGCTTAAATGAAATTCACTCGATGACACCAGATTTTGATATTTTTACCATCAACCCTCACTCGTTTAAATTGCAGGTTATTAATTATTTATTCATATTTGATAGCTAGTATTATAAGTGTCATTCTGTTTGTAAAATTATGGTGATATCTTATTAATTTTACTTTTAAATGCCTTGGTGTTACTGTAATGTTGATTAGTAATAAGCGAATAAACAAATAACCGTAATAATAATCGAATCGTAATAAGCTTATAAACAAATAAATAAATAAATAAATAAATAAACAAGCCTGTGTAACACTAAGCACAGTATTACTTCGGGAAAGTCCCTGCGGCTTCATCTGATAATGGAGTTAGGTATCGTATGATATAATATTATTAAACTAATAATATCGTGAATATATTATTTTACTAATAACTTCAAAACCTATCGAGCAAGTCCCTCTGCTCGGTAGCGAATGGTTTCGTGCAGCTTGGGTCATAAGATCCATTTTGTTCTCGGGTCAGCTCAACTCACGATTCAGCTCCTATTCAAAAGACTCCTCGTGTGGAAGGCTACCCCGGGTAAGACTCTCGCGTCTCAGGCGTCACAAGCTGGTGGACCAGTTTTTCCCGGCGGGATTGCATCCCGGCGCCACTTGACGGTTTGCGCACCGGTCGGCGATGCCAATCGGTTGTGCATTCTGACTAATTGCTGAAAATATACTTGCTCCTAAGCATGGGGGGTGGATGTTGACCTGTTTTCATGCAACTCTTGAAATGACCTTGGGCCACCCGACCCCGTGTGGCACTACGGGCAAAGGACGCAAAGGTCCGCGATAAATTCAAACTGAATTATCGCTGTAATACAAAAGGTAGAGGCCGCGTAAGCGACTTCGGACCTGTAACCAGTCAGGAGGACGAAGGTATCCTAAAAGTTAACTCCAGACGGAGATATCCTAACAAAACTGGTAGTTAGTGGGTGAGGCTGCCAGCTGGGTACTTTTCCGGTGCCTCGCCGTAAGGCGTTGGCCTCAACCGGCCTTTTTGGCAAGCTAGACAGTAGATTGTCTTGTCTCTAGCGGTGATTTAGCGTAGACTATCGCGGATGTTTTACATTACACATTATTAATAAGATCAAATGAATTTACCTCGTGAAGTTTGTAGCACCCGACGTCTCGGCGATGTTGCAACTCGTCTACCCTGGACAACGGCAGTTGCTACATCACCGAAACGACGACGGGTGCTACAAACTTCACGAGGTAAATACGTTTTATCCTATTTATAACTACCCAATTCTTCCATGAAGTGGTAAGGGTCAAGCTGTATCCAGAAATCGGCATGCTTCCATTGAGCTATAAATAGTACATCTACTTCTGAGGTATGATTTCAACCACAAAACTTTAAAATGTCAAGATATCTATACATTTTTTGACTTATAGAAAATCAAAACGTCAAAATTTAAAGTAAGAAAACCTAAAATATAATCGAGACTTCTCAGAGGTCCAAATCGAATTATCGATCCATTCAATTCTTAGATCGTGTACACAATCAATAGTATCAGACTCTACTTTGCAAAGTGTTGTTGTCTTCGGATCTATTTTTTCCTGATAAAGTTTCTTCTGTAGGTATTGATATTTAATAACCAAGCTATCACAAAAAATACAGCAAAGCCACCATTATAATTACTATTAAATACTTCCATTGTAAAGGCAAAGCATGCTTTAGTCACAGTATTCGAGTCGAGTCGATCCAGAGTGAAAAAGAAACACTAATCTGCTTGTAAAATCGCGGCTACATTCACCGCCACGTTAGTTAGGCAAGGTCGCAACTTTGCTCCGAGAAAACCTTGATATTTTAGACGTTCAGCATCGTCAATAATTTATTATAGCAGTTAATGCATTTGTAGGCGACAGCGAAAGGTCAGAACTTGATTGTAGTTTGCATTGTGAAGATTCAATGAAAAGTAATATCGGATTATACGAAAGAAAAGTTAATAGCTAAAGATTTCGATGTAGTCAATAAATAGCAAACCACAATCAAGGTAATACCAAAACTAGAATAAAATTACTTAAACAGGATGAAGGTGGTGCTATAGACGTTGAAAACAATAATGAAGATAATAATAATAATAATAATAAAAACTCTATTGACCACAACAGGTACAAATAGCGGGCTTATTGCCATAAACGGCAATATCCTCCAGCCAACCAGCAGGTAGTAATTTCGTTTTAAATTTTTAAACATTTTTTTTTTTTGAAGATCAAGTGGAATAAAGATCGGAGACAATACTGGAAAGAAAATAGTACTCGTTGGACCAGAAACACACTATGAATCTTTCTTCAATATCAAAAAATATTTCTTCAATCTCGGAACCAAAGGTTAAAGTGTCCTTTAGGACACTCTAAACAAAATGCAAACCTTTCGAAGTTTTTTTACGTAAATTCGGCTAAAAACACTCTTTTTTTCGACAACATTTTATTTTTTCTTTTACAAAATTTCTGATATTTACTGAAAACCGAACGACCCGGTGGCACATCGGTTAGGTGGGAATTTTATGTATGCTGTATGGTTTCAGGTTCGATTCTCAGCTGGGTCATCATTTTCCGTTGGAATAAAATGAACAGAAGTGCATTTCAATTCTGTCAATCGAATGCAATAACAAGACACACACTTAGAGACACATTACATACACACTTACGTATAAACACTTCATAGAAAGGTTGATTGTAAGAGATTGTCATATCATATTAAACCCGATTGTTAAATTTCACAATAAAGGATAGAAACAAACCAATATCAAGCTGCTAAAAAAGGGTAGAAACCAACAAACATCAAAATGATATATATTTCTAGCTGAAGATATGTATGCAGGATAGGAATACTCTATATGGGATTAATCGATCTAGAGCTTTTCTTAAATAGTGGGTAAGTTAAGAGTTATTATGAGAAAGTTCAGAGAAAAAAATCACTAATTTTAGCTTGTATCACTATTTTCTATAGCATTTTAGTCTCCCAACCTACGTTGTAGCTTTTCTGTAATGTTTCTTAATATATTCTTTCCTGCTTCAACATCGCTTTCAATCGGGACAGATTCCTCTATAGTCCCTCGTAGATTTTGTGAGTAATCTGTATTATTCGTTGTATTATTATAATCTTCCTTCTATCATTTCGTTCAATTTGTGGCTTTTGTAATTCCTTAATTTGATCCTATCTGGTTATTGTTAAAGGACGGCTTCAGCACGTAAATTATTCTTTGCAGTATGGTTTTAATCTACTAAAAGACGATCAGCAATCTTTGTTGCCCTGATGACACGGTCTTGTTTGACACGAAATTTTAGTAAACTGCAACAATCATACGAGTGCCAGACCAAGTTTACAATTGGTCATAATATAAACATCACTCATGAAATGGAAAAACTAGTCACTGAGAAGTAGAGAAATATAAACGCAACTACAGATTAGAGATTTTAGATGCATAGTCGTAGACGTTTATAAACGTATAAAAAAAGTGCGACACGCTTTCTATAAAATTAAGTGCCCTGAACTTGAGGTTAAGACTTCGTTTATGCATAATAGCGCTCGTCAATCAATCATGGACGCTCACACATAACATGTCATTGTGTAAAAAGATAGACGAATGTTAAGGAGGACACTTAAAATACTATAGGTATATAAGTGTCCTCCTTAACATGGGGACACTTAAAATACTGTCAGAAATGATAATTTGCCTAAAGAGTTCTAACAATAAACAGTGCTAATTCCGCAAAATTTGATTTTTCCGACACATAATGCGACCTGATAAATATGACTGCCACATCTTATTACTCAAGTTAAATTCCAAGGCAGAAAGTCACAAGGATAAAGTCGCGTACCCTAATTATAATTCTGATTCCTTGGTTTGCAAATTGGTGTAGCAAATTGGTTCCGAGCAGTCTACAAGAATTAAATATTCAAAATGAAAGGCATATAATAACCCTTCACCAGGAATATCGGTCTCACAGACCGCTAAGGTTTCTCAGATACGCTTCCAGACCGCCCCCCTCCCCCGCCCTTCAGCGACCCAACGCTCCCAGTAGTCTCCTATTAGTTCCCCCTGTGTCGGCACTCACGGCGATTGTGTCTATAGGAGCGTCTTTTTCATTGTTTTAGCGCCGTTTAAAAAAGTTTTAATTATTAGTACTGGTCTTTGAGACCTTCCGCAGAGGTACCGATGGCCATGGAAAACTTGAAAAAAGAAAACTTGCAAATTCTGTCCATACACCAAGAAGCGCAAGACAGGCTATAAATGCATCAAATACTCGGTTCGCGGATCCTATATGTGTAGAGTGTTCTATGAAGGTCTGCAAACATGTGCTCCGAATACGACATAAGTGTTACTTATAATAAAACAGACAATACATTATTAACTGTCATCCCTAACTCTTTCTAGTTCATAACATATCAGGCTTTTGATATTGGTACTTAAATATGATGTGGTGAGTTAGAAGTGTGTTTTATTTTTATTATCAATAATTTAAAATAGAGGTCCCACAGACCGATGTTCCCTATTACGTAGTTTAAAATCATGCTCCCAGTAAAGGGTTAATAATAGACAAAATTTTAACAAAAAGAAAAACCGACTCCATTTTTTTATAAGTGCAGCAGCCATGTCATGGTGATACTTAGAACGGGCTATCATAATTGAATGCGTATACAAAACTGTATGTATGTACTGTTGGCCGTTGAGGAGTTCCCTCGTCGGGAGCCAACCCTGTGTGCCGCAGCCATGTCATGATAAAATTTAGAACGGGCTATCATAACTGAATGAGTATACAAAATTTGGGGTCTGTGCTGTTGACCGTTGAGGAGTTCCCTCGTCGGGAGCCAACCCAGGGTGTAGAATCAGGTCATGCTTACCATAAAAATAAATGAATTGTCCTCGGAATTGAACCAAAAAGTAAATTTTCAATTTCATATGATAATATTTGAGGAGTTCCCTCAATTCCTCATGGATCCCATCATCAGAACAGGATTTTGATAAAAATAGGACCAATCTGTAAGTATTTTCTTTCGAACCAAAAAAGAACATTCCAAATCAGTTCATAAACAGCATAGTTCTGAAGTAACAAACATTATTTTAAAAAAAAGAGATTTATCGGTTAAAAAGAAGAATACGACTAATCTCAAAAGTATAATCATCTGAATTAAAGTGCCAGATCTCTAGATATCGACGCTAAGACTTCTGATATGTTACAGGCTTCCTGCCATGCTAGCTAGTTTGCCTCTCAAAAGCTACCAATAATACCTTTCTTTTTTGTTGTAGACCAAATTCCTAGCCTGGGAGGTCCAGCATCCGAACAATCGACCGAGTGGATGAAGCCGAGCGTAAAGAGCACTTAGTTAAGGGGACAAGAAAAGAGCAGCTGCATAATGCGGGCTTTTACTCGCGCACAGCTGATGAAACATGAGATTCTGAGATTCACACAAAAACCAAGTGGCGTGACAGGCGGTGAGAATATACCGTTCGTACACGAAAAATACAAGTTAGAAAGCTTACGTAGACGAACTGAGACATATCTTCACCTGTGATTTGGAACAAGGATGTGTTGCCTCGTTAAAACGAACTATTGAAAATTATTAGCAATCATCAACTTTTTTAAACGTCAAAAACAACGATAAAAGACCGGAGTACTGCATATAGCAGCTAGTAAAACTAAGATATTGTATAATATCACGGTGAATTTGCAATCGATAGAAGATATGCACAAAGTGACATAAAGATTAAAGATGCAGAAAACAGAAAATAAAGACACCAGAGTTTCTGAAGATACCAGAGTTACAACTATAATCGTCAACGACGAGATACAATACATAGGAGCAATGTATCATGTACTGTGACATACCTATAGAAAAAATGATATAGATATAAAGTTGCACAAAATATCAAACAGAAACTAAAAGGAAAACTATTACTCTGCTCTCTCATTTTAATTCCTAATTCATTTATAATTCTAGCGCTGGCAACAGAGAAGGTGTTCTTTTAGGGTCTAATCTAATAGAATTAGGTGTTTCTTTTACCCCCATTAAATCTAATTTAAACCTAATTGCGTCTTAAATGTTTACGATTTGGTGGTCCTATGGAACATTCAAGGCATTACTCATTCCCTCCAATGACCTTAAGCATCCCAAATGTCTCCAACTGCTTACTTATTTATAGTCTGCATTAAGGATCGTGATTCATCCCCGTACAAATGATGTTATAATATTTTTTTAAATAGGAGAGATAACATACTAATACTGGCGGAATATACCAGTACAAAAATCTTATGAAGAAGAACTAGCATTAGAACACTTCCAAGCTATTAAAACTGAGCAGGATTCAGCTATGCATACATATACGGCCCCCACGGGTTGCTGGAAGTTGAATGTTACATTATTTGATATAATGATTATTGATACAATTATTTGATAAAATCTGTGCAGATTTTGCCTCAATGAATCAGATACACTGCTCTATTTTCTGTGTGAGTACTGATCGCTATTGCAACTAAGAGCCGACAGTCGACGCTTAGGAAGACAAGTTCTGGATTTAAGTGAGATCAATGAAATCTTTCCGTCGAGGATACGGGAAGATTGTAAAAAGCACAGGACTGGGTAACGAAGGAAGCACAAGTCGCAGCGCAACTACAAGTCAATGGAGTCGAGACTAAATTGGTCTCACTGATATCGAAACCGCAAATTAAGGGTGATTATAACTGAGTAAGGCAAATGCGGAGCGAATTAGCCCAAGGCTAACGCGACAAACTGCAACTTGTATTCGAAAAGTGAACGTGTGTGTCTTCGAGTGAGGTATAAAATCGCGCGGACAGGTTTTCGTATCAATTTTCAAATGATGCGCTATAAATTTGATATGCGCGACGGCGAGAGTTCCATCAGCACTGCGAAAGTGTGACGGAGAAACCGGCACGAAAGTCACACACAGCCTGACTGTCGATTTGCGAGTCGCTAATTTTGACTGTTCGATTTTGTGCGACGGGTCGTGATTGACATTTGTGAAGCTTGCTTCGATAGGCCTTTGTATAAAAACATTAGCACCGACAGGTCACCAGCTGCCAATGAAGGCACTGGAAACATCCAGGGTGGCCCAAAATAGATAATCTGCTGGAGAACTGCAGTAGATTTTGGACAATTAGCAGCCAATATGATATCATTTTTGTGATTTTTAGATTGTTTAATAGAGAAAAAAATGCATTTTGACATACGATAGTTTTCTAAATCGAAGACTATCGCAGTTGTTTGAACTATATAAAAACGATAAAAACGAATTTACCAAGTGAAGTTGAAGCACCCGACGTTTCCTCGATGTTGCAACCGCCGTTATCCAGGGTAGACAAAGTAGTCTACCCTGGAAAACGGCGTTTGCAACATCGCCGAGATATCGGGTGCTACAAATTTCATGCGGTGAATTCGTTTTTATCCTATCATATATTTTCCATTTTCTTGCAAGTCGGACTTTTTAATCTTTGTCCTCACAATGAAAAAATATCTTTAAATAGTTTTGATCACACAGCGTTATTTTCGACCAGAGTATTATAAAGATTCTGGAACCCTGGATATGTGGGTCGAAATTAAAGAGGAACAGGCTCGTTCCGAAGAAATAAAAAAAATACGAGAGAATAATATTTTGGAAAGAAGTACATGATTCTATGCGTCAAGATTCGTGAAACACAGACGGCAAGTACGAAAACAAAAATCGCCAGAGCGAGACCAGAGCGGCAAAGAAAAGCAAGAAGAAGAAAATGATACAAACAAAAATGTAAGTATAAAACACGCAATACATAAGCGCGTCTTAATTACATAAGACGCTCCTCGTGCCCAAAAGAAATCAGCTACTGCGTAAACGGCAAAAATTAAATCATTATCACACAAAACATGCCATCTAAATACCTTATATCACCTACCATATTTGCCGAGATTAAACGTTACGTCTGCGGTCGTAACACTAATTAAACAAAAAATAATATTCGCTCGTTTCCATTATCATTTGCCAAAAAATCTCGACACAAACATAACATTTTCTTTTCTGTCATGCGCAATACTGATTCGTTTGCAACAGCTGAACTTCCTATCGCGTGTCGTTTAGTATTCAAAAGCCAACATTAAAACAGCGAAAAACCATTTCACAATTCGAGGATATTGAGTCACTGAGCGATGTCGTTATTTCCGAACCTTTTGATCTTCGCATGTCGAAATTTAAGATTAGGATGTGATTTTTAATTCTTTAAAAAATTTACTGTGTCGTATTTTTTGACATTTATTTTTCATTCAATCAAAATCTCATTTTTAGAGCCAAGGTCGATTCAGTAGTTAGCATTAAAAATAATCTTGATTTGAACGTGAAATCAGTTTTAAAATGATGGAATTATATAAGTTTGAATCGATTCAGACAAGCATACAAAACTTTAATAATTATTTGGCCGTATGTGCATGAACGAATGAAGTCAAGGACTTAAGGTTTTTTTTACTCCTAGTTAAATTTCAAGCAGCACATTAGGCAAACTATCTCTAACTTTTTTCAAGCATCTACGGTTAGTGATACGGCAATCCAAACACTTCAATAATATTCGGGTCATGCGCATGTTGTAGGTACAACTTAATTGTTAGAAGTCGAATGAAACGAATGAAGCTATTTGAAATCCGCATGAAGATACATATATCCCCGCGTTGGGAAAGGTACAGACTTGTTTTTTGAGATGTTTGTACTTCAAGCAGTACGAATCATCCATTTTTGTATTCGACTGTATTTATCCTAGGCAATGGTTGGCTATAATTCTCTCTATCTCAGCAGAGAAATGCTGTCTATGTCCTATATTTTTAATCGGATTCGAGGTAAAACTGATAACCCTAGCAGCTTACTAGAGAAGGAGGATCTTTTCGTGCCTAATAATTATTTCCGTGCTCGATCGCGCCATCTTTCCATCGGAGCCGTTCTCGCGCAATAACCTTACGAGGTGGAACTTTTTGGCGCGTGCTTTGCGGCGCTTAAATGAAATTCACTCGATGGCACCAGATTTTGATATTTTTACTATCAACCCTCACTCGTTTAAATTGCAAGCTATTATTTATTTATTCTTATGTGATAGCTAGTATCGTACGCGACGTTCTATGCGTAAGTTACTAGTTTATATCTTTATGTATTTTACTTATCGCATTGGTTGTTCTGCAATGTTAATTAGTAATAAGTGAACAAAGAAATATATTAAAAAGAATAAAAAAACACGACTGCCGTTACAGAAAGTGAACTATTGTATTTATAATTATTATTATTACAGTTTTTTTAATGAAATATTTGTAGTTAATGTATTTATCCATGTAGATATATGTATATTTCCTGAACAAAAATGAACCAAAGACGTTCGTCGAGACCACCACGTAGAGTACCCCTCTGCCCACATTCCTCGCACCTCTTCCTGAATGCCCTGTAGCTCGGAAGTAAACCTATTGTTTGGTATACTATATTTGGACAGTTAAGGTACCGTATGACACTCGGGATGACATATCGATTCTAACAATTCCACACCCTTCTAAATCGGTTAAAGCGTTTAACATTTCTGGTGGAATAAAGAAACGGAAAACACATATAGATGAATCCTTTACACATTACACTCCTATTGTGTTGGGCAGTAGTGTAAAAATCAAATTAATTAATTTATTTAATGAGATTCGCGTCCCTTGCCAATTGCTATAAGTAAGTTCGATTGCTTCCTCTTCTTCTGTCTATAATTTCATTTAGAAATTCGATTAAAATCTCGATGCTTCACAGAGATTTAATCGCCTAAATCAAATGTGTCTAGATTTGGGGAGATTTTCGCCGCTTGCATCGTTCGCTCGACTGCAAGATTATGTGTGCTTAATTCGACTTTGAATTCGCCGCGGTCACGACTTTATTTTCGTGTTATACTCGCTTTCACATTTCTTTTTACGCTCTCTGCATTGTCCATTAGGTCGTAATTGCCATTACCGGCAGGTATTAGATTGAAGATCCGCCTGTTTGACCTTCTCATACTCGTAAATTGGAGGATACAACGGCATGCGGGCGTTACATTCCCAGATGTCGCCACTTAGCAGACTGACAGCGATGGGAGCGCTTCTCACGTTAGCACAGCGAATGCAATCGAGGAAGAAATACCATGGAGAATGCTGCCAGGAAATATAGTAACTAAATACTCTTGATCTGAGGACAGACTCCGATTCAGAAACTGTATAATCGGAGTAAAGTTGTCTAATCAGCACGTTGTCTAATGTTTACTGATGATGTCAAATTATTTTTATCCTGCGAGCTCTTCCAGCGTGATATTGATGCAGTTTATGCAGGGAGCCAAGCTTGTAATATTCCCTTAAATATTGACAAATGTTCAGTGATGACATACACGAGATCGCCTGCTCTTTTGATGTATGATTGCTCCATTGCTGGGTGCGGGCTTCCTATAAAGACTGAAATCAAAGATTTGGGAGATTTTTTCGACTCCCATTTAAACTTCAAGGGACACATTAGTCAGATCTATAATTTATTTCAAGTTTCTAGGGTTTGTCATACAGCAATCCAAACACTTTAATAATATTATGGTTATTCGCACGTTCTACGACTCAATTGTTGGAAATCGCATAGAAACGAATGCAGCAATTTGGAATCCGCATGAATATACCTATATTCTAATGATAAAAAAGGTGAGGTTTTTATTGAGGTTTTTGTACTTATATTATCAGAGGTTTTTGTACGGATATTATCAAGGTTATAGACTATAATAATATTTGTCTCAAAAGAGAAATGCTGACCATATCCTATATTTTTAATATGATTCGAGGTTATTTATTACAGCTCATTTCGGTTTGAAAGAAGTAAAACACAAATATATACTGTCAAGAACTGGCAAACACTGTTGGATGAGCTAGTCATTAAAAGAACGATCCTGGTCAATCGCTCATCGTCAATGCTTTTTCAGGACACTTCACAGCAAACGTGTTATATTATTGTTATTACTATTATTATGAAATTTCACAATGGAGGGGCTTATTACCTTACGACAATCTCTTACATCCAACGATATTATGAAGTGTGTGTATGCATGTGTGCAAGAAACATTTGTGTAAGTGTGTGTCTTATTATTGCATCCGATTGACAGAATTCTAATGCAGAACTGCAATTCCGTTAATTTTATCCCAACAGAAAATGGCAACCCAGCTGGGAATCGAACCTGGAACCGCACAATGTAAGATCAGGCGACCTAACCAACTAACTAACCTAACTTACGACTTAACTAACTAACCTAACCAACAGTCGCAAAGTTGCAGGAGTTGCAACTCATCCACTGTACTCGAAAGACCTTGCTGTTCAAGAATTTAGAAAGAAATAAACAACTCCGAAGAGGCAGTAGAAAAAGTCCTTAAAGAATTCATTCCTCTCCATGGGAGTTTTACAGCAGAGGCATTGGCCAATTCATATTAAAATAGCAATAGATAATAAACTATTATATAGATTAAATAAGGTCAATATTTCGATTAATTAAAAAACGTATCTATCATACATATTTTTCGGTCTTAGATTTCCTTTATAGCACGTCAACTACATACGAAGGGATATAATAAAATACAAAACAAATATAATACCTAAATACATATTTCAAAACAGATTAAGACTGGAGTGGAAGCTTTAAGATTAAAAATATGCATATGGTTGGGCCACACTCCTTGATTTTATAAGCGGAAGCCGTGAATATGCAAGTAATTACATATTATGGCTGCAGGTGAGATTAAACTGGGGAGCCATAGGTTAAGATATACACATATAAACCAGCACACAGGCAGACATCCAAACTAGTGGGTGAATGCTGTGAGACCTTCGAAAAATCTCACAAGATAAGAGAATGAGTCTTACATGGGTAAAATGACATGAGTACTGGATTCAGGCGTAATGCACAAGTGAAAGCGGATACGCGAGTTCTGCTCTTGGAACTGAATATCACATACTATATAAAGTACTTCTCGATCAACAAAATTGAAACTTAAGCAGAATTAAATTCGAGGTCACAAAACAAAAACAGGATTCCTCAATATGTTTTGCTGTTGATTGATTTCTACGAAGTTTATCCGATTCGAATTAGTTTTTGGAACCTCAACATATATAAATGAAATAAAAACACAAACAGAAATCGATATCATTAAAAAAATGTATTTACGATTTGGTAATACAAGAAATCATAGACTCAGAACGTCACTAATGAGGAAGTTCTAAGGCGCGGCGCGGCGTGTAGATTGGCAGACCATCAAAGAACGCACGCTATGGCAGACCATCAAACAACGCAAAGCTGCATACCTGGTTCACTTGCTTAGGCAGGACAGGTACGAACTCCTGCAACTCATTATGATGGGAAAATTTGCAGGGAAGAGGAGACCAGGCCGTAAACAGAAATCTTGGTTGCGGAACATTCGAGAATGGGCCGGGATTACGAGTGTCGTCAAATTGTTTTGCCTGGCGAAGGAAAAAAAGTATGCAGAGCTGATTGCCAACCTTATGCATATCGATGGGCCCATACTCCTTGATTTTACAAGCGGAATTCGTGAATATACGAGTAATTATTATGGCTGCAGGTGAGATTAAACTGACGAGCTAAGATATACACATATAAACCAGCACACAGAGACATCCATAGTGGTGTCTCTCCAACCTTAACTAGTTGGAGAGGCACCCTATGAAGAAGAATACATAAAAATAATACCAGTTCGTCGCAAAAAAAGAGAACCTAAGAGAATCGAAGTATTCACGTCTACTAAATCAAGGCTGAATAACATCGATAATGAGATAAAATAGAAAGACAAAAAATTAAAAGAAGAGATGTATCCACAAACAGAATAAATAACGCAATATTCATTGTAAAACGTAACATCATTGCTCCTTACGTGACGTAATGAATCAAGCGAAATCGGAATATGGTTCAACGTGCAAGCGAAAATATTTCGACAATTCACCAACAATGGAAGCATTAGTCTGAGCTCTGGTTAAATTAGTTACATAATAATATGGATTAGTGTTTTATAATAATGAATCACCGAGTTCACACGATCTCGGCTGCATCAGACGAGAAATTCTGAGTACTACGTTTTTAAAAACAATCGTGAGATGCATAGATCTCTATCTGTCGACACTATATGGAATGATGTTATTGTTTGACAAAGAGTGAGACTGATGAAAGCGGTACACCTGATAATATAAGTTTAAAATTTACTGCGCTTAGAGACTATGAGAAATATGTGGAAAAAAGAAGAAAAATGGGCAGAAAAACATGAAATTAGATGAAAATAGTCATCGACGCACATCATATGATAATAAAAGTGACAAGAGCATATACAAAAACAGATAATCAATAGTATAATCTTTATCACGCAGACTTCGGACGGACCAACGCAGGTATACTGTGTTACAGAAAAAACGCCCCTCTTGACAAGCGGCATAGAATAAAAGCGGCAAAGAAAAACTGGAAAACTCCTACATTTAATTGTTTCTGCACAACATCGAATTCCTGTGTACGGAAATATCAACGTGTTATGTATAAATACCAGATGTAGAAAACCAGGACGACATACACATAGATGAAATTTGCTTCAAGCAACGACGAATAGAGCACTAAACAATAGATAAAAAAGTGTAATAAAAAAAGTGCAGAGTCATCGTGCGGCGATTATCTCAATGAAAAGCCACAAGGCATGTACAAAAAAGAACTAGATTTCACTTTCGTTATGATCATTTCGGACGCACTAACGACAATGTTTGGGCGCTCAAATCAAACGAAATTGTTGGCGCATTATCTTGAGGCAAACTTTCACGTGCATGTTCACGAATCGAATTTAAAGACTAATAATCGAATAATAATGGATTTAAGAATTGAACCCTTTCGAACCGGCAATACTATGTCACTCCAGCACTAAAGACAAATTTAGGTAATATGCAGCAGGTCCTAGCGGCAAGTCGAAACCCGACCGACTTTTTTGCGTAAATAACAAACATGCGGACGGGACGCAACAGTATGCTTTAAATTCTACGTAAAACTCTAGTGGCTGTCAAGAAAGAAACTTCGATAGGACATAGTGTCAATTTCAATTTCAATTTCAAATACAATTTATTTTCCAAAAAAAATATAACAGATTGTAGAAACTTAATATCTAGGTACATTTAAACTAGTATATTCGTCCCTTTTTGCAATGTCCATATTGATCACCAGGTAGATACAGTTCAAAGTTCTTGATTATTGCTTCTATGATATGCAACATTTTAATACTGGCAATACTCAAAAATCATTATCAAGATGTATGTACTTACTAAAACCACAAATTAAAATAATCAATAAAAATAATGAAGAAATTCCTAACAGTCTAACAGCGTCTGGGGACATACAGGAGGTTTGGTAGAAAAACCGACAGATTTTATTGTGGGGGGGGGGGCGATTTGCTAGCATTCACCCATATACCTTATGTCCTGATAACCGTTTTTTTAATCATTAGTTTTTGTTATTACCCGTAATTTTGCGTTTAAGTCATCATAACTTTTTTTGCTTATGATAGTAATAGCACGAAATAACTTGTATTGTATTCTACAACGCATTGCTTTTCCAAATAAATAATTATTTGGTGAAAATAGTTTCAAGAAAATGACTTATGAGTTTCCAAAATCTTGAAATGTGTAGATGTACGAAAATTGTCAAGTACTAATTTCATAATTTAAAAAAACTAAACGGTATTTTGAACTTAGCTTTATTTTAAAAAGTTCTGTAGCTTATAGCTATTCCGATGATAATTTACATGTAATATAAAACATTCAGTATTTGGTTAAAATAAAAGGTAATACTTTTCAGGGCTGAGCTCGCATTCCAATAATGAAACCTTTTTAAGAAATGTAGTCAAAGTATGCATTAACAATACATTGCAGAATGCAATAAAAGCTATTATTTTGAGCTATTACTACCACAAACAAAAATGTTATGACGACTTAAACGCGAAATTTCGGGTATTAAATTTTAAAAAAACAAAAAAAAATACTGGGGCTTTTAGAACATAGGGTCTGAACGTAAAAGCTAGCAAATGACTACCCAAACCCCAAAAAAATGTGTCGGTTTATCTGCCAAACACCCTGTATACATACCTGCTGAAAAGAGTTAATGAATACGGAAATAAAATCTACGAGAATAAGGATAGAAAATATCACGTGTGAGCAAATAGGAAACAGTGATAGCGACAACAAATAAAACACAAAACAATCAAAACCCACTATCGCAAATGAAACAAGTTTAGCCCTGAATCACAAACATCCTATCAAATAGGCTAAAATCGGGTTTTTTTTATAAAAAAAAGTCGTTTAAATGATAATTAAGGACGTCCGGACTAAAAGAAATTAAATGATACTACTAAAAGTGAAACCGCAATAGTTTTACGCATCATTAAATGCGATTAAGACACTCGCTATTGCCGTTGGCTGGTTTCTCAATTCCAAATTGACTGTTTTGCATATATAATACCGACTGTTAACAAATGTGTCAGAGTTAACAAAATAAACTGTATTGGGGAGAGTAAATAAGAATAAAATAAGACATGTACCATCTCTAATCAAGTTTAAAAAAGACTCGATAAACGATTGAAAAATTTACCGAAGACGATGAAAGTTGATCAATATTGAATGATGTTATAAATTACACTGGACAAGAAAATTTTGTTTTTTGTTTGTTACAAGAATGACTACCGCTAAATATTATAGAATCTTTGACGCTGATTTCAAATATGTCTATGGTTTTTTTCTATCGGTCATAGTTTTTATTGTAATTACCGCTTTTTTTAAACCGTTTATTATAAAAGCGCGAAATTTCAAAATACCTAAATTCTGCTTTGTTTTGATTTTCTGGCGTAGTGTGCTGTAGATAAACAAGTCTTTAAATTCCAGCAATAGTGAACTAGTATTTTTGAGTTCCACTTTCCT
Organism: Micropterix aruncella; assembly: GCA_944548615.1. NCBI lineage: Eukaryota > Metazoa > Arthropoda > Insecta > Lepidoptera > Micropterigidae > Micropterix > Micropterix aruncella. The sequence continues at coordinate 21,171,418 of OX155963.1, forward strand.
TGGTGGCGTATCTCCATGGTGAATATTTCCTAGTGAAAGCGTTCACCATGTTCGTCCAGATGAGACGTCCAAATCCAGATGAGAATCAAATACCACACGCCAATTTGACCTGTTTCGATTGCCGCGCTTTAAAACTAATGCATCAAGGAATGGAGTACTCACACGCTGTTGTGAGCTTTATAATACCCATTTAAATGGTATTGATATGTTTAATAATTCCATAATCACTTACAAATACTCCGTAAATCAAACCCTAACCGATACAATAAGCTGACTTGGTTTTTAGCTATTTTTATTGATTATTATTATTATTATTATTATATTTTATATACGCCATTACTCATATTCATACCCGCTCACACTCCACACTTACACGCTCAACACACTCCCACAAACACATACACACCCTGCATACTCGACTCTTATGTACTTCTAAAATTGAAAAAAATTAAATTGAAGGTACGTTAGTTTTATTAAGTAGTTAAAAAAAAATTATGTAATTTTATTGAAATCCGTAACCGGTTTTATTTTGTTGTAAATCTGCATACATTTAAAAAAATATTATTACTGTAATACTGTGTGATTTCTCAATAAAGAATTGAATTGAATTGAATTAATAAGTGGATCTTTAGTGACATAGTTGTATCACAGCCAAGTGCTTTATATTTTTAAGAAGCTCAGTTATCATCCCCTTTGTAGTTGTCCGCCTTATTATTTCCAAGGAAGTTAAACAATATTTTTAAAATATTTCCAAGCAGCAACCTCACAGTCATTCAAACTGTTTTCAAATTCAATATCATTCATCAGTTTCGTATATCAGAACCAACAAATATGCTGTCCCTAATTTTAACGTCACTTAAATTGGGGAACTTACTTATTAGGAAATGAAATCCACTCCCCTCACAATTCATTGCTTTAACAAAAAAAATCATAAACCTAGCTTAATGTGTAGTGGGGAAAGGTAAACTTTTCCAGGTTTTACTTGAACTGGGTTCACAACGTTTTTCTCTCCTACAGTCAATGTTTCTCTTTTGACACGACTGTTCGACAAAAAACGAGTGTAATGTTCTCAGGGTTCATCTTTAAACGTTTTCCGTTTTTTTTATGCAACAACAACTTGTAAACGCTTGAACCGATTTAGAAGTGTGTAGTATTGTTAGAATCATTATGTCATCCCGATTGTCATAGAATACGTTAACTATTCAAATATTAAGTAAGTAGTTGTATAAATGTCCAAATGTCAATAAATTAACATAAATATATCGCGTTTAGTGTCAAATTAAAGGTCTGTTTGAGTACATTCCGTGAGTATACATGTATCTATGTGGATAAGTACATAAACCACAAATATTTCATAAAAACACAGAGTGGTCAACTACAACGGGCGAACCGTCACCTCAGGAAGTTTTAACGAAATGTATCGTTCTGTCTCCCGTGAGGTGAGCGCAGAAGACTAGGAGCTGAATCGTGAGTTGAGCCGATCCGATAACAAAATGGATCTTGTGGCCCAAGCTGCACGAAACCGTTCACCACCCAAACCGTTCACCACCTCATAAAAACACCGTCATAAAAATAATTATAAATACAAAGTTTCAATTTCTGTAATGGCCGTCGTGTTTTTTATTCTTTTTAATATATTTAATTGGTGGCCACTGTTACTGAAAATAATAATTCTGTACAGTTCATGCATATGTACTTTCTAGGGAAAATAAGAAGGGCAATTGCATAAAAAATCGAGGCCGATAGGAAATTACTGACTTCATATTCGGAATCGACGCTCAACAACACATAAGATTCAGCAAATATTAACCATGTAACAAAACCATTGTTGTCCTGTGTTATAGATGAAATGAGTAGGGATTTTGTACAGAACATACGATAGCCGCGGATGTCAACAGATCACTTAATTAGAGTACTCACAAAAGGGGAACGGTCAGTCCCCTTCGTGAACAGAACATCGAGCACAAAACCAACCATTGCAATGATCTTCACACTCGAACACAAAAGCACGCGCGTCGAACAATATCAACAATCGTCATTCACTATGTAAGCACAACAATGACAATAAAAAAGTACTGAAGCAGGCATTCGCGATTCGCGAAGTTCGCGCTGCGTCGAATAGAGCGGCGACGGGCACTGACCGTCCGCTACCAAGGCCCGAAGCACACTGACTGAACAAAGGCTCGTGAAAATAGACGCGACAGCGGCGGGGGGAAAGCCGCACAGCTGGTTGACTGACAAGTGGGAGATTGGTCTTTTCTATTAGTTGTGTAGCGAGATTATGCATTTTTTGTCACTGTCTGTGCTGTAAGTGCAGGGTCTTCCTTGGCTGCCACATTATCTCAAAAGATTGGCGTACCTGAATCACGTCTTTGTCATATTTCTGATTCTTTGTTTTGTTACTGTCAAAACAGCTGATTTTTGGATTCGGCGTCCGGCGACAGTTTCATATTTTTATTGGCGTCGTATTTTTCATTGTCTTGCACTTCTCCAAACGAAAGGATACATATTTTTTAGAACTCTCCTGTATTCACTCCATTTCATTTTTATCAATGCTTAACCTTTTGATATTTGGCTACAGCCAGTAGGACAATATCTAGGATTTCCTGCTCTCGTGTATAATTTCCAACAATAAGTAAATTCCTTGAAGTAATTCAGAATTTTTATTCTATTCAGGGCTTGGATACATTTATTGAATCTGGTTTTACGCATAAATAGAAAAAAGAATCAAGAATGAGAAATACCAATATTTTTATTTTATTTTATATCAAATTCTTCGGCCTCAAAATACTATCCCTGGCCTGACATTTTAATTTCAATGTTATTTTTAACGGTCAGATTGTGTTCTGTTATTAAAAAATCAGTTCTCACTTTAAACCACTATCTATTCAGATTGCGTCGAGTTACATTTTGCCAATTTACAAATTATCTGTTTTAAAATGTGTATAGTCAACATTTAACTGCATTGTATTAAAGTAAGTATCTTTACGTAATTTTTTTCTTTTGCAATATTGCTATTACTATTAAGTAATTGTTTAGGATTTTTTTTACATTTTAATAAAAAATGTTTTTTTTTTTGCTGAAGAGGAGGGGGGGGGGGGGGTAGAACGAAACGTTAGTCTATCACTCGGAAATTTCATATTTGCGTTTAAGAAAAATTCATGTACACTATATCAACGCCAACAATCTGGAGGACTTGTTTCGTGCATATAAGAATCTACTTTTCGAGCATATAAGAATCGTGCATATAATATAGATTTAAAAAAAACACTTTTATTTTAATTAGATCATAATAGGTAGACAAACAATAAAAAAGTTATTAATGCCAATGAAAAATTATCAGACCGTTGATATGGAGAATATAAGAAAATTAGGTGAAAAAAAAGTAGGGTAAATAAACTTTCAACGAACTGAATTTTAAGCTTTTGCGACGATTTTAAGTGTTTAATTTTTGGTCTTTAAATTAAATTTGTTGTGATTTTTGTTTAAATGACCATTTTTGGGGTTGAAATTAAAAAAAACCTCTAAACATCGCAAGTTCATGAAATTAGTTTCGCTATAAGCTAATTTGTTGTGTATGTAAACAAATTGTTTGTATAACATCAATATATTATAAACATATTGGGAATGAAAAAACACTTGTGGGTAATAAAAAAACACTTGTGGGTAATAAAAAAAACGTCTATTGCGATCATGATTCGCGCACCGAGGATTCCCTAACTTAGGCTAACTTCTTAAAAACCATCACTCGCACAGACTTCATTTTAATTTTCCAGAGAAGCGAAGTCTCACCAATAATGTTTCATTTGTATTCTTTGCACAGTGAATCCTAAAAACTTATTATGAACTCGTTATTAAGTTTAGAGAGAACAACAACCCATAAATAGACTTGTAGATGCAACTGATAGCGCACATCTTGGAACTAAAAAGGATAAAAAGGCTGATGAATTAAAACAGACAAAGTTAAACACGAGGAAAAAAATCAAATTTCGGCGTGAAAATTAAATAAATTCGGATAATGATGTGTTTTTATTCGTTACTGATAAACAGTATACCTCATATCGGATGTATTTTTTTTTGTATAGTATGTTTTAATGATGGGTTGATTAGTCAGTGTGTTTTTAATAGAGCAACAACTGATAAGAAAGGTTAAAGCAATAAAGTGCGTTGTGTTTGTCTTTGGGCATTGTCTTCAACGAAGATTTTGTATGCGATGACGATAATTTAGTATGCGATATCGAAAATATCTCTTTTTATTGTTCTTGGTCCTCGATACAATGTACTATTTTTGCAATTCTCTTAATGTGATTTAAGATAATTTATGTTAACCTAGTTCTACTGACTCTCTGCCGTTTAAGAATTAAAATGTTTATTTCAATAAAAAAAAATCAACAATAATTATATAACTTTCAAATACCGAGATATAAGATAAGAGATAAGTGTCCTTAGTTATGTTATACGAGCACGTATACATCAGGTATGCTTCTCCACCCAAGTAAGACAATACTTCGTATGCCCAGATACATTAACAAGGTGTCAACGATATGTGATCGTTATTTCAGCCTTGGGACGTAGACAATCTACTATCTAGCTCTGCCATCATGCCTCCCCAGAGTCCAACGCCTTACTAAGAAGGTAAGCCTGATCATGCAGGATCGAGTAACCGACTGGTCGTTTCAAGAGCGGCTGTCATTAGGTAAACAGCCACCCCCGCTCTATAGGAAACAAAGCCGTTTCCAGACTCCCCCGGTTATCTGTCGGAATGCACCGTCGATTGGCTAACGCCGCACGGTGCGTAAACCGTCCAGGAGCGTCCGAAGTACCATTTCCAGGGGAAACCGGCCCGCAGCCACAGAGTCCTACCCGGGCTCGAACTTCTTCTGTGAGGCTTATCCGTGAGATGAGCCGACCCTAATACATGGGTCATAAATAATGGCCCAACTGCACAGGGCCCACTGGCTGCCACTGCCCAGATACAGGGTATATTCTGCCTAGTTGGGTATGCGCTGAGCATGGTCATGTAAATATAGGACTTCGTTTACTTTGAACCATTACCTAGTATGACCATTTTATGCATTTCTGTTTTAAATTAAAAAAAATTAAAAAATAGAAAAGTTCTACTGAAATAAAATGATTTGGCTTTATGTGTTTAACCCTTGGAGTAAATGGGTATTTTCATGGATGCATCTGTCTCTTTTGCAGGATTTTCGGCGACATCGACCTTAAAGTACTATAACTACGAAACTACTACACCAATCATAAAAAGAACAACTGCACAATGATTGCATTGAAATTTCGAATATAGAATATTGAAATATCATTTTGTAAAACAATTAGATAATTATGAATATGAGAACGTCAAAGAAGTGAAAAAAACGCGGAACCAGATCTGGTCGTATCATACTCAACGGATAATTGTTTCAGAACCAGATTTGGTCGTATCATACTCAAGGGGTTAAAATATAAATTATGCATAAGAGTTAAAAATAAGTAAATCCAAATGATTTTTTAAAAGTTTTTTATGCCAATGGAAAAAGCATTGGCATAGTTAAAAGCAATGAACAGCTATAGAGTTGCCAAAAGTATGTTTCCAAAATTGAGTACCTACCCCTAAAGTACACCAAGGAAACAATTGTCGGACAAGTCGTCATGCGGAGAGACCTAGAACAGCGTTTCCCACATGGTGGGAATATACGTGTCCGAAAATACCGAAAATAAAATACCGGGTCGCAACATTGTCTTCTTGTTGTTTAAACCAATCATACTCGAAAGTAATCAAATGGCGTGGCACGTCATTCATTGGCGCACGATATTTAAGCTCTTATCAAGGAACATTTGCTAGGAGGATCTGGAAGAATATTTTCCTCCGATCATCAGCAACCAAGCGCGGATAAGCAACCAATGTTTAGTCAATATTGGAGGGGGGTACCTAAAAGTAATGGTTTTTTTAAAATCCAATTCTTTTAACATAATAATAAAAATTATTAACATAATAATAATAACTAAGTTAGTCTCCTTCTATATAAGTACTCTCCGTTTGAAGCAACGCACTTATCCAATCTGTGGAACTTTGCGACTTTTATTTTGCCTATTTATTCCCCAGAATAGTAATAACAAAATAGTGGATCTCGAAGGGGAAGCATAAAAATTATCGGGCCAAAGCGAAAATAGTTTGGGAAACACTGACCTAGAAGATCTATGTTTAGAGAAGAACAATTAGACCAGATAATCCGATTGAAGTTACAAGCTGAGAACCAGTTTCGAAGGTTGCAGTTGTGAGCGGTTCATCACCTTGCCTTCCAGCTGCACTTTCACTGTCGAAGCGAACAATCCTGTTTCGGCCGGTTGGCGAATACGTCAAAAATCAAGCGCGAAAATGGCGTTATGGTAATTCCTTACAACCGGATTTAGTTAGGATGGCGAGTAGTGTCGTGACGACACGAAGAGCATGCATATTTCATGCCCGAAATACCTTTCGATAAAACACCGTATTCTTATAGCAATCTTTCAACCCGTTGGAAAATTTAATTGAATTATCATAACTGGAAATACTGTTATTAAATGCATAATATATAGAAAATTGTAATAAAAAGTAGGCAAAAAGTAGCGTCACGAACAAATACTTACTACAGTGTGTCTACAAGAAATCATGAAAAAATGCACCCAATGACGTATTCAGAGCGGGGGGGTGGGGAGTAGTTGGGACGTATACCCCCTCCCCCCCGAAAATGGGGCGTATTTTCAATTCATTGTCTGGCCAAATACAAGTTTGGTGTGTGCCGCGCGCATATGGAGCTAATAGGCCCTTGTTGGGTTGGCCACGAAGACCCGTTCTGTTCAGGGTTGGTCACACTCACGGGTCAACACCCATCTGGCGGCCTCCACGCATGAAGAGCGAGCCTGGGCAGGACTCTGGCCTTAGGGCTAGTTTCCCCCTAGGAATCAACCTTCTGGCGCTCCTGGACGGTCTGCGCACCGTGCGGCGTAAGCCAATCGATTGTGCACTCTGACTAACAGTCGGGGGAGTCTGGAAGCAGTACTGTTTCCTATAGAGCGGGGGTGGTTGCAAACCTTGCGGCGACTGCTCTTGAAACGACCATCGGCTACCCGATCCTGGGTGAACGGCCGGGCAAAGGATGCCGTGGTCCGCGATAGATTCGGTATACACCGTTTCACCGCTTTGTAAGGGAGAGGATCGCGCAAACGACCTCGAACTCAGCACCAATTGAAAAAATGATAGAACCAACAATCTTTTAACCTCTAAGACGACATAATTTACCGATGTTATATTCGAGCCTGTAACATGGCCGTAGACACATTCAAAAAATTAGATTGAATGTTTATCTATCATTACAGATTACGGATCATTCGTAATTAAAAACATTTACAAATTTAGAAACATATAGCAAAACAAAATATATTGAATAGAGAATAGACATAAAAATGTGTATGGAAACAAAACGGCCATGGCCTATTCGTTCACCCATACTGTATGTCAGCTTTCAGATCATTTGGTATGTCATGACCGCAAAGACATGAATCAGAGCCGAGTAAAACACGAAATGGGTATTTAACAATATCTAATCACTTTAATAGACGGTGGTTTTACGCTGACAATGACAAACGATCGCATTTTAAAACACTTCGTGAACATAACTTTAAAAATATTAAAATCACTGATAGGATGGAGCTCAACCTCATATACGTATATTAACTCTTTGAGGACCATAAGCTTTGCGGCAAAGTATGGAATTATTTCAAACATATACTATTAAAGGGCGATATAAGCGAGGGCCATAACTTTTCATATATTGTGCCCATTTAAATGACGTAATAAAGTAGAGCCTTATTGTCAGGTTATTTTATTTGGACTTATATTTTGTACCTTTTGTTTTTAAATGAATGGCGTAGCTTTAATTAGATTATTTAACACTTGAATAATACAATGAATAACTATTACTACGTATCTATAAGAATTGTTGACTATTTCAATTATTAGGCTTATATATTGATTATTTATATTTTGACAATCTAGTAGTTCAATTCTTGACTATCAATGTATGTGGTAATTCCATAGTGGTTTAGCTTGTCTACCAAGGTATTGATGTTTATACAGTCGAATGCCTTGCTTAGATGGCAGAACAGTCCTGCTGAAAGCATCTTCTTGTTTCGACTATTCTCAATCATGAAACATGCAGACGGCGCGGCATCCTGTGTAGATTTTTTTTGTTCGGAATCCATATTGACTGTCTGAAATGTCCAGAATTTTTTCAAGGAAACCATTTAGTCGTTTTTCGGTGACCTTCTCCAAAATTTTTGAGAAATTACTCAGTAGGGCTACGGGTCGATAATTTTCTACGCTCCTGGGATCGCCCTTTTTTATATATCGGTGTAATCTTGGCTACTTTATGACAATCTGGAAATAGTCCCTCTGAAAAGCTTAAATTGTAAAGATATGTTAGACAAGGTGCCAGTACACGTTTATAGATTTTAATTACGCTAACAGGTATATCATCGAGACCAGTTGATTTTTTGTTCTTTGGAGAGTCGATGCATTTTTCCATTTCTTGATTGTTGATTGATACAAACTATCTTTTAAAAATTATTAAATGCTATCGATCTTAACTTATTAAATGATAGCGATCCTTATGAAATGTAGTTTATGTAGAACTCTTTGGATGCTTTCTATTTTTTTTGTTTTCATATATTTTAGTTATTGAATTGCTGATTCTCTATGTTTTCTCATTATTTCTGTTTATTTTTATTTTTCTAGTTTATATGTCTTTGTTATTTATGAATTTCTGTTTTTTTTTTCAATATTAGTTTTTTATAGACTTTTTTATAATTTGAAATGTAATGTTATTTGTAGAAATACCAATTTTATTTGATATGTAATTTCTATACCCAGATCGGGTTTTTGAAAATATTTTTTTCTTATTTCTTATTTCTTGTGTTAAAAGTAGTAACGATACTTACTACCTTACACAATTATTTTGACACGTCGAAGAACGGTTCTTAGAAGTCAATTGGACACGACAAAAATGTAACGCAATGTATATTTTTAGCCCTTAATTGCATACATATATATTTATTTTTTTTCTACTTTAAATTTTACTTTAATTTGTGTAAACAACACATTTGTTAGATTTAGAAATATTTAAAATTGATCACCTTCGTCAGTTCGCGAGTTACAAAAATACAGTTGGTATAACACAGCACAGCCAGAGACAGACCTTCTAGGTCTAGTTGGTTGTGCGATTTCGCCTCATTCGGATATGCTAGCATATTTATATCCATAGAGCTATGTTTTTCGCTATTATAATGTTTGTTCTTAATTATTCCGCATGTACAACAGTATGCATGTCCTTGTATTTTTTTGTTCTTGTACGTTATAAATAAATAAATAAATAAATATATAGAACATATATGTGCAGTTTTGTGAAAATTGGTTCAAAAGATTTTGAACAAATTGATGAGACATTGTGGTTTATAAAAATGCAGTTAGAACTTTTTCCAAAATTTTATTATTTTATTATTTAGGTCTGAAATCATTCGTCCTAAAAAATCTACTAAAAGAAAAAAAACAAATTTGAAAAGTCGCAATGAATATAACATTTATTTATTTAAAATCACAAAAGTTCGTTGGTCATTTGGGATATTTTTAAACAATAATGTATATTTTAACCCCTTGAGTATGATACGACCAAATCTGGTTCTGAAACAATTATCCGTTGAGTATGATACGACCAGATCTGGTTCCGCGTTTTTTTCACTTCTTTGACGTTCTCATATTTATTCATAATTATCTAATTGTTTTACAAAATGATATTTCAATATTCTATATTCGAAATGTCAATGCAATCATTGTGCAGTTGTTCTTTTTATGATTGGTGTAGTAGTTTCGTAGTTATAGTACTTTAAGTCGATGTCGCCGAAAATCCTGCAAAAGACACAGATGCATCTATGAAAATACCCATTTACTCCAAGGGTTAAAACAATATTATATTTTTCCCCTAATATTAAGTTTCAGATGTCTCATTAACATTGGAAAAAATATATTTTATAAATTATTCGTATTCGATAATTTATAAAATGATTTTGAAGTTATGGGACACGTATATTCCATGGTCCTTTTAGGGTTAACCCTCTGGCAGGAATTATCACAACATTAAACATTTAAAAAATAATAAGGTCGTGATGGATTCTAATTATACGATCTCAGGCATGCAGTAAGTTGTTTTTGTGGTGTCAAGGAACCTGTGCAGGAGTCAAAAAGCACGCGAGCGACGATCGGCCAAAACCCGTTTTCGATTTTTACAGAAGAGTAACCACCGAAAGTGTTCGCATTTAACAGGAAGCTTCTTTTGTTACTGACTATGAGAAGAGAGGGAGAGAGAGAGATAAAGACCGAGAGCGAGATAAAAGAAACTGCAGCAGTAATTACTCTAAAAGAGACTGCAGTAACAGTAAGGGGACTAATGGGCCTGTTGCAGTTCGGCCACTAAGTCCTACGTTGTATAAGGGTCGGCCAAACTCACGGTCAACACCCATCTAGCAGCCTCCACGCAAAAGTGCGAGCCCGGGTAAGACTCCGGCATGTGGGCCAGTTTCCCTAGGAATCAACTTTCAGGGGATCCTGGACGGTTTTCCCACCGTGCAGCGTCAGTTAATCGATTGTGCATTCCGATTAATAGCCGGGGGAGGCTTCAAATAGTATTGTTTCCTACAGAGTATGGGTAGTTGTTAACCTTACGGCAACTGCTCTTGAAACGACCATTCGGCTACCCGATACTGGGTGAACAGCAGGGCAAAGGATGCTGTGGTCCACGATAGATTCGGTCGACACCGTAGCACCGCTACGTAAGGGAGAGGTCCGCGCAAGCGACCTCGAATCCGTAACCAGTCGGAAGACTAGATAAATCCGGTCATAAATGGTAGCGAGGGCGCCTAGTCTGCCCGCAGGGTTAACTACCCGGTGCCGGGAGGTAAGGGTTTGCCTGTTGCGGACTAATAGTTGGCGGAGCTAGATAATAGCTTGTCATTGTCTCAGAAGTTTTCTACGCTCATCCCACGGCTGGAAGAACGATCAAATATCGTTATACCAGCCTGGCGTGATGGGTTCGCCCGTTGTATTTGACACCGCCCAACTGCAGCTACAGTAATTATTTAAATTCCGTAAGTATTTAGTCCTTAAAATATTATTGATTCTGCTAATGAGTGATATAGACTGATATAGTACATTTAAGATAAAGAAAGAAATCTTTTGTCTCACAATTTTCTACATACATGATGAAAATTATCTGAGTTAAGCTGTGTGGGAACGCCAATAAAATCGGTCATATAACGTTAGGCCTGGATATTCAATTTCCGTCAATTTTTTAAGTTATCGACAATTTAAAACGGTGTTGTGTACCTATTTAGGGCTCGATATGTGTTTTAATTTGCAGTTTTGTTGACATTTTATAGAAACTAGAAGACAGTCAATCTCTGTCAATCTCTGAAGACGAGACGTACTCTTATAGATCTTCTCCTCATTAATTCATTCTTTACCCATAAGCTCGACTGCCCTGATCTGCTCAGTTGTTTCCCCCTGAATGTTCCGTCGACCCTAAGAACTCGTCGTTGTGATGTCTTCCGCCCGCCGCATTGTTCAACCAATAACGCACTATTCTCGCCGGTGCCCCCGTATAATGCACTCATATGTGAAAATTGTAAATTGCTTTGATGGTGTGCTTCTAAGTGAATCACAAATCAAGCAACTCGCCTCTAATAACGGACTAAAAAAACCATACTGAAATTAAAATAAAATATTTAAGGTATTAGAAGAGTATAACAATGTAGGTAAATTAATAATAAGTAGAAAACGTTTTTAGATTTACATCAAATAACTCTATGTAATATTATCTCTAGTACGTAAGACTGACGTAAATCTGTTGTTTTTTTTTCAAATAAAGAGAAAAAAAATAATAATAAAGAAACAGCGTACACACATGCATCTATTTTGTATTGTCGGCAGTACCTAAGATACAGTTTACTGTCAATACTTATTATCTTATTGGTTATTATCATACTTTTGTTTATGCTAATGTTACCAAATTTGAATCACATACTTGGATTTTGTACGTTTCTGTACGGCACCAACCACCAAGGAAGCGCTACAAAATCTCAAAGTGAAAAGAAAACCGGAGAGAGAAACCGACGACCCAAGGCCCAGTCAGGCATTCTATTCTGTAAGTCTCTGTGTAATCACCTCACGGCTAAAAGAAATATCTATATCGTTATAACAGCCTGATGTGTCGGGTTCGCCTGTTGCAGATGACAGCTCCAAAGTGTCTGTCACCGTGATTCACTCGTCAGCCAGCTTAAACTTACCATTTAACCCTTCGAGTAGCGGCATAATTTCATGGCAGACCGCGGCAGTTTATTGGAATTGCAATATCGCCGCGCTCGACAAAAAGTACTATGACTATGGAACTACTATAGCAATCATAAAAACAATAACTGTGCAATGATCGCATTGAAATTTCTTATGTAGAATATTGAAATCTCATTTTGTTAAACAATTGAATAATTATGAATAAATATGAGAGTCAAAAAAGTTAAAAAAAAACTCGGTATTTCTAACTTGTACTTGTCTTACGGAAAAATACGAAACCCTATTTAGAAATTGTAAATACTATCGTGATCTTTATTAGATTCTCTATAAAAGATAATATTCGTTTTGCTATTTACATACAAAAATATTAGCTCATAAAAACCAATAAAATTTTGATGATTTTTCGAAAAAAAAATTGTGAATGTTGACAATGGAATTTTACCAGAAATCTATGGTAATATTGAGATATTTGATATGGATGTTAATTTGTGTCCGAATTATAAAATAATATTAATGTGCGCTCCGGGAGCAAGCCGCCAATATTGATCGTTATGTAGTCAACGGTGTTCTGATGTGCAACCAAATTTGGTTGTTTAACCAAAGAATAAGAATGTATCAGAAGATCAAGCATCAGAAAAATGTCATTTGTTATAAATATTGATAATTAATACGGATGTGATGCAGAGATAAAAAGAAAACCCGTTCTTTTGCATTACCTAGTCGGAATCATAAATATGTATTAAAAAGTTGTCAATCAAGAATTGAGAATTGAGACGTTGATGAAGAATGAGAGACCATTGAGAATTTAATTGAAAGATACGACGAATTGTCAAATATAAAAACAACAAAACAAGTGTCATTAAGCAATTTGCTATCAAAATGGAACAAAGATATAAAAAAACTATAAATAAAAGAAAGAGCTGAGTATATGTAAAGATCGAAAACATATTTCATATTTAATTAGAGAAAGCAGTTGATGACCAAATCAGTGCGAAAATTAGCGAAACGCGAATGCAAAATCTAATCATAATCAAAAAGTTTCACTTGACTATTATAGAAAGCTAGTGGTGCCCGTGTTAAATTCGTACCCAAATAACTATGTATACAAATTTTCATGGCGATCGCTTGAACGGTATATAATTTGATGTGCTGCAGCGCCACCTAGTGGCGAGTTAAAACAAAGTGAAAATATAATATGTCTATGTAAACCAATTTTCATGGCGATCGGTTGAGCGGTAAAGAAGTTGATGTGCTGCAGCGCCATCTGGTGGCGAGTTACAATAAACTTAATTGCACGAAAATATTATGCTTGCTCAAATGTCTATGTATACCAAATTGCATGGCGATTGAGCGATAGAAGTTGATGTGTTGCAGCTCCATGTGGTAAGTTGCAACAAAGCGGATATCATAAAAACCTTCTCCATGAAAAAATACATATATGTGCCAACTTTCATGATGATCGGTCAAACGCTTTCGGAGTCTATTGAGCTCGGACTGATAGATCCAGAACCAACATCCATTTATAGGTAGATAATCTAAATAGGTAGATAATCTAATAGGTAGATAATCTAAACAATGATTTGGTTATAAAATCGAAGACTATCGCGGTTGTTTGACATTATAAATAGGATAGAAAACGAATTTACCGCGTGAAACGTCGGGTGCTACAAATTTCACGCGGTAAATTCGTTTTCTATCCTATTTATAATGATTTAGTTAGTTAGAGCAAAAGTTATAAACTCTGATAATCACATTAAGTAATGCCTATTTATTCATATTCAGAGCGCACTCAAACACTGCTACCTTTACGAAGTTCGTTTATCAATGCATCTTTACAGAACTTGAAAAAAATGCGTTGATACGAGTATCACCAGCCCCCGAATCCTATTCGAACATAAAAGTCGGAAATCATCAAAAGCAACAAAGTAATCATAAAATCACATCCCAATAAACTGAGCAATAAGGAAGTTTATCTCCGAATCGCGATAAAAAATCATCATAAACAATCAATTTTACGATTATCGAGAAACATTTGGAAACTCTCATAATCCTCACTTTCACCGAAATTAAATCTAATTCCTTAACTGTCTTCACTAGTGTCCACAAACGATATCGTCTCCAAAACTAACAGATTGAGCGATTATTATATTGTTATGCAATTGTAACTTTCTAATATTCACATAACGCAGAAAGAAGCAATGTTTATATTTAGGCAGTCTGTCCTTTAGAGTTTGGGAAATTATGCAATATGGTAATTTGCAAAGTTTTTACGGCGATTTCGTCGAATCGCGATCATTAAACATAAAACAAAAAAGCTTATGATTGACGGTTGGAAATTGGATTAGTTATGGTTATAGCGATCTATAAAAATATTAGTATAAAGACTGATGAATTATAATATTAAAAAGGCGGAAATTGAAAAAGTAGATGAATGATGGCAACTTTAATTGATTTCAACAGCCTGGTGAACATGATTGAAACTAATGAATTAATATGTATTTAGCACTTTATTTAGGGCAATCATTAAAAATGCAGAAACTGTGTAATATATATAGTAGGCGATATTATTACGAAGAAAACAGAAGTCTCAAAAAAATGCAGAATAAGTAAAGTAAGTTGAAATCATCGATGATGAAAAATGTAAGGAAGAAATGTAATTACTGATAAATCTGAACACTAATAACTTAGAGACTAACAATTGGGATAATTCTTGTCATAACTGAATCAAAAGAGGCAATAATAAAGATAGTGACGAAGAAGTCGAAGTGGGAACTGTAAAGATACTTTAAATGCCTCAGTATCCATTCAGGCACAAACAGGTGTCCGTTCGTCCATCAATTGGGATAATGCTTGTTATAATTGAATCTAGTGAGGCAAGAACAAAGATAGTGTCGAAGGAGGGAGCTGTAGAGATACTTAAAATGCATGAGTGTCCGTTCAGGCCCAAGCAGGTGTCCGTTCGTCAATCAATTGGGATAATGCTTGTTATAACTGAATCAAGAGAGGCAAGAATGAAGATAGTGCGAAGAAGTCGAAGAGAGAGCTGTAAAGATACTTAGAACGCCCGAGTTGCGATGGTAGGTGTCCGTTCGTTCATCAACGAAAATCCTGTCCTCGAACTGAGTGACAAAAAAGTCGAGTGTCTCGTCTCAATGCCGCCTGACGCCTTCGCAAAATTTAAGGCAACTACCTGGCTTTGAATAGTAATAACAAAAACGTAAGTGCACAGTGCACAGAATGTCTGCAGTATCCAGTGACCAAAACCGGTGTCATTATAGGGAAGGAGTCACAATATTTTAATGTATCGATAAATATTATACTTATTCTGAACTGAATAATGCACACCGTAAAACCGAAAGCGGCCTAATCGACAATGTAATCCAAATCATCAATATAATAATACATAACAATGATTTTTTAATGTATTTATTACATTACAATTCTTCACATGGTCACCAATTCTTCATAGGTGAACATATATTTATCAAAACAAGAAAACGAAATAAAAATGACGAGACATTCAACACAATCCACATGGCCTTCAGCAATATACCCATCCAACTAGGTTTTCTGGCCTGTCTCTGGATGAATAACTTTGTTCCTTGGAGCTGACGTAAGAGCGGTAAATTATTTCATCACAAGTATATTTTTCATTAAAATCCAAATTAGTTAAAATTTAATTAAAAATTATAACCCCTTAACAGTAATATAGATAAAAAATGTTAACAATGTAATATTACATAATAAAAGAGTTATATATGAATAATAATAAATATAATATAATAACAAGATATTAAATCTATACTAAAAATAAAGCTGTAGAGTTTTCTTGTTTAAGCGCGCTAATATCTGGAATTATAAGTCGAATTTGAAAATTATTTTTGCATTTGATAGCCAAATTGTTGAGGAAGGCTATAGGCTATTTAGCATCCCGTTACGACCCTTAGGAGCCGAGCAAAAAGAACGCTTAGCGAAAACTAAGTAATGCCGCGGGCGGAAGTTGCGACGAGGTAGGCCGGGGGCCGTTTGAGGCCGCCCGATGAGAACCGAGCATTACCGAGAAGAGCCGAAGTGTGCATACCTTATCTAGATCAGGTTGCGGTGAAAACCAGAATGTACTAATGCTACACGAAAATGTGACTAAAAATATTGTCTATGCCGAAGTACTCTAAATGATTTATAATTAATCCGATTTCTTTTAAATTAAACGGCGAGTGGTACCGCGGTGCACAGCTAGTAATACATATGTTATATAAATTAATAATATTAAATGAATTGATAATTTATTTATTTATTTATTTAGTACTTTATTCATATTTGTTTTTGTACATGTAGCCACATTATTACCAATGTTATTAAGTAACGGAAAAATTTAACACGCAAATGGAGCAAATGGTCAGTGCCCACCTAACTAGGGCTGTAATGTCCTGTATCTAGGCGGGTCAGAGTAAACAATTAAAATTAGCGATTTAATTTATAAAGAACTAAATTAACTAACGTTTTATTTTTAGAAATAATAAATGTTTAAAATTTAATATATAATAAAATATATTAATCTGTATAAATATTACAATGTACTTGTATATACCTAATCATATTTATGTAATAATATGGTAAGTACATAGATACCTAAATTCGATTATAATAAATATGAAATATATTATGGTATTATACACATATTTATATTAGAATACAATTATATAAATACGATTATAAAAATATTGGGAAAAATAAGAAATACCATACGATATATTATGATTATATGCATAATACTTTATGTATATGTATTCGATAATCATTATGAAAAGTTTTCTTTATTATTGGTACTTGGGTGATATAGTTGCGCAATATATACGAGTAGGTAATTTATTTACCTAAAAAATATGGTATATTATATTTACTCATAGAACAACACTGAGGTTGTTATGTTCTATCCTAGAATGCCTAATTTCCCTGATACATGTCATTGTGTATATCTTATTTTTTAACAAGATGAGCTCTTAATATTTTTGATGTCATCTATTGTCAATCTATAGCATCATAAAATACAGCTGTCTTTGTGAAAATGTAGGGTAACCTAATGGGATGGCAAAGTTTTCCTTTATAACCTAGTCACTCGGTTTTGCTGAGTTTGTTCCTTGTGTATTTCCGTCTTGTGAAAAAAATATTAAGGACTGCTTGACAAAAATCGGACTGATGTCTAGAACTTCGAACTCCTCTAACAGTTGGTTCAAATTATAGCGATGAGTTTTCCTATTAATTACTGTAAGTGTTTTAATTAATTGTTTTTGAGTTTTATTTGGGTGAATCAATGTTTGCTTAGTACATGTGCGTTATTTAATTATTCCATTTCAAAAATAACAACACATTTACACATACACATCTAATGTACACACTATCACACAGAAGAGTGAATTCAGTATTCGTCTTTATTAGGTACATAATATTTCATATTTGGATTTATTTTATAATTATTTACGACTACTTTTATTATTTAATTAGTTATTTTGTTTTTTTTTGTGTTTTTTTTTATTTCCCATTTTAATCTATTTCTATATTTTTAATTTTAAATGATTATTTTTCGTTATTTTGTTTGAAACCAATAGAAAACATCTTTTTCTTAAAATTTCATTTAAATTGCTATGGAATTGGTGTCCTCCTTGGAACAGGCGCTGACTAGTTTAGAGTGACACAGAATCAATGTGTTTGAAGAATTCTTATATATTTTGTTAAACAAATTTTAAAAAAATCTAAAAATCCAGAAATAAAACGATTAGGGCGCTTTTTTGGCAAGATTTTCCTCATTTTGCGAAGAACATACACCATGTTTGTGTTTTAGCTAAAAGGTCTAGTTAAGATACGCCGATGTTAATACTGGACTTATAAGGTAGAGTAGTGTGTAAGGATACTGACTCCTCATTGACAAGATCACTGGAGTATTTGACGACACATTCATGATAGTCAGTAAAATAGGTACCTGTGACCTCACCAATAATCAAACTTACAAAAAAAGACTTGAAGACTTGAGAGACTTGAGAGTTTTAACTCGAGTGATCTAAATAAGAACAGAAAAATGAGCAATGAAAAGTTGTATTCTTTAAAAGTGATACAATTATATTAATAAACATGAACATCAATCCTATCAACTTAATGGGTAGACTTTGAGACAGACCCACCGATATATCAGAAAAAAGTCTTGAATCGTAATAAACTGAAAGACAGAAATAACACGGGCAGCAAAACTGCTACAACATTTTGCTCGTACCATATGATATCGGTTTAGGTATCAAAGTATTCAAGGTATCACAATAAGAGGTTCGAGGCAGAAAAAAAACAGATTTAACTAAAGTCCGCAACAATGAAAATACGAGAAATAGAAGTAAGCTCTAATTTCATAAGTTTCGATTAAATAAATTAATAGTATTTTTTTAAAAAAAGCAAGCTTTTATAAAACCAAACGTTCCAGTGGCAATCTTTCGGCTCTATCTTCAGACCGTCGTCATCGTATATAATGGAACGTACTCAAGACATCATAACGAACGGGCCCAAACTCGACTATCTTAGCATTTTCCATCAGGGAGTTCCAGTGGTAAACTTTCGGCTCAATCCACACCCTCGCCATCATGTGCAGTGGAAAGTCCTCATAGTAGCCCATATTCGACTGTCCTAGCATTTGCCATGAAGGAGTTCCCGTCCCTACATCCCGGCTCCATCATCAAATCAGCTCGATGGTACCATACTATTGCATTGTCACCGAACGTACATAGATAAGTATCCCAAATTACATCTCGGTTGAAAAATGATTTGAAAATTTTGTAACGTCCAACTTACTCACGAACATTGCAAGTTAAATAAAAGCTTGTAAAAATAGGATCTCTTTTATAGGGGGGGGGGGGGGGGGCAGTATAAATATTTTACAATATGAACTGATCAAGTTGTAAACTTACTGAATAACTTAACAAAACACGATATAAAAGCTAATCGCTTAATGAAATATCGATATTTTAACGAACTATCGTCACAAAACGTCCCGCACAAGGACGTACGATTTCTACCTCATCTGACATTATAGATACCACAATAACGCAGAATATTTACAATAACGAGATCTTGAACAGGATAGTTAATTCAACATAATATTATGTATATTTTAACCTTATCGATAATAATTTTAATCGGTGTAAATGACGGAGAGTAAGGAAATAGTTTAAATCACGATCTAATGATTTTCTCAACGGAAAATAATTATTGTTTCATTTATCACTTCACTTCTACTTTAATAAACCTGATTTAATAAATGAAATGTTGAATACAAGGAAAGGATTGGAAGGTTTGTCAGAGTCATTAATAAGTAATCTCTATATATACCATGACTGACAATAATATACCGTGGGCTTACTTCAAAAATACGTTAAGTCAAAAAATGCCAGTTTGAGAAAATCGCATTGGGTTGGGTCCGTAACTATGAAGTTGCTATTCTATAAAGAAAATTTGAGAGCAAAAATTTTGCATAAAAAATATGTATTTTATTAGTAGAAATATTGACCCCTATGAAGATTTGTTTTTTTAATAGGAGTTGCTTAATTCCTCTGCTGTAAAACTATCGCAGACAGGAACCAATAAAATATTTGAAGGCGGTTTTCACCAACTCTTAAAAGTTGTTTTTTTCCTTGTAAAAAAGTTATCTAAATTATGAAAAAAAAAATCTATTGGAGCAAGGTCTGGCAAGTACGGTGGGTGATCAAGAGTCTCCAGCTGCAACTCCTGCAACTTTGCGACAGTTTGCAGTGAAATCTGTGGTTATATAGTACGTTGTCATGCCGAAGCAGTGGCTATGAGCAATTGACCAGGCTCGGTTATTTAATCAAGAGCATCTCTATCATTGTTTGCAGTGCTTAACAGTACACATTTACGGTAACTGTATAGCCAGACTGCAAGAAGCTGTAATGGAAAACACCCGCACAGGATCTCATATTTGAAAATAATGCAAATTTTCAACTTTACCATGGTGTGACAAACGAAAATATTTGAGCAAAAACAAAACGACGGAAAAACAAATAAACAGGTGATTCTTAAAAAAAATAGCATGGCCTTAAATTAAAATTTATTTTAATTTGAAATTCTTCAAACCCAAGTTATACAAGTTAAAAGTGGCCAGTGTGCAAAACCAGCAATAATAGGTTAACAGGTAAAGATCCTATATTAAATTGAACAACAAAGGTAAAGATCCAATATTATTTATTAAAAAAAACAAAAGATTAAAATATTCAGGGGAAACTTTATATCATTGTATTAATTAGTTAATAAACTTGGTTACAAAAGTGATCTTTTGGTCACATTTGTCGTAACCAGGGACAAATAAGCTGATAGAGATAAATTTCTTAAACTATAATTATAAGGCAGTGAAAAAGGGATTTAATGCTCCAGGAATTATATCCCGACGCACTTCGATGCATCATAGTAATTGTTTGTGATTATTCTACGCATATGCATGCGTAACTTTCTAACCAGTCGCAGTATAAAATTTATCGCGCTGTGATGTCGAAGAAGTGAAATCGAATAAGGGGTTCGATTATGCGACCGCGGAATAATAATATAGATTCATAAAATATAGTATCGGAAACAATTATGAATATAATATTATGAATACAGATTCGTACGCAAACGCCTACGAACGGCTGATTAATAGTCGTAGGCATAATAAGGCCTTTTAAGTCAATAGTCTCTCCCGACGTGACCATGTTCTCCAAACGGAACCGCTTCTAAATTAAGTTTTCCAAAATGAAGGACATGTGAAGTCTTATCAGTTCCGTAACTTCTTATTACCAACCCAAAAACTTTATTTCGACTAAATTTAGTTTTTTTTTTGCGCGCAGACCATTTTTTTGCATTTTTGTTTAGTTAGGAATCCAACAGTCTTTTCAGTATGTATAGCAACTTCCCTAACTAGTACCTACTGGTGAATACAGTTATATCCTTTCCCAACATGCTTAAACTCTGTCAGCATACACGACAAAATCCACTGACAAAAAAACACCGGTTTGATTCTCTTTCGTTTTAGATTTCTTACACAAGGTTTAACACAACGAATTTGCGCAAAAAACTCCCCTTTTACCTATCATCTAATAGCCACGTTATTTTTCAGCGAACAATTACCAAACTACTATGGATATAGAGCTGAAATATGAGAATACTGAAACAATTTCATGACTCTAAAAATGTTTGCTGTTTTATTTATCATTTACACACATATTCAGCCAGTTATGGTTACCTGCCCACACTTAAATTCCTACATATCCTTGCTTTTATTAAAAAAGTTTTTTAAACATTTCAGATTTGTCAACTCAATTCTTTACAAACTTTACTTGATTGGCGTTTGAATCAAGACGTGACTTCACTGCGTGTATTTTCCAGATTTTTTCATTAAAATTTGCTTACCTACTTGCTCGTACTAATTCACCCCCTTCAAAGATGCTTGTATAACGAGCATGGTCTTAAAAAGAAGACTAAGTTTTAAAGTTTCAAAACGAGACTAAGTTTCAAGACAAAGTCTCAAATTCCATACCTCGATTTAAGGTGGCAGTTAAAATGATTAAAATTATTTCATTTATTTTTAAAAACGCTTACAACGTGAGATCTATGAGCAGCGGAGCGAACTAGTATGAAACGATTATCCAAGTTTTAAACCGAGTCAACCGAGCTCCACGAGCCACCACTAGATGGCGCTGCCCCAAATTCAATAGATAGTAGCAGTAATAATGATTAATATTATTATTGTTATTATAATTTGTATATTAATATGTAATGTTTCAAAATGACTTACCCTCCATAGCATAGACGATGCTCCCGATATCTCCCTCCTTGATGATGAGGCTTCCGGCAGCATATTCGACGGGGTACATGCAGTCAACGATTTCTCGTATCTGGGTTTGCTCCAGATTCTTCATGAAGTCATTGTCGAGGATTGCTATTTTGATCAGCTCCCGTGATCTGGGGAAGAAAGAGGAAACATTAATTGAATTCGGAAAACTAAAAATTAATTGAATTTCGGGGTTCTTATTATTTCAAGTAAGAGGAACACGAACTTCAATAGAGATGACGGTATTAAACTCCTATGTGGAACCCCTTCTTAAAATGTTCCCAATGACAATCAACGAGCGCAAGGACGATACACAAGATACAGTGACTGTTGTGTGCACAGCGGATTATCAAAATTGATGCGTTCCGAACCCACCTCCGCTACAATCGGTGTAGTAGCAGCAGCAGTTTGCCGCCTACCAGCAAAACAATGGAAGACGAATGACAGCACTTCAGTCTACCCTGACGGTTGTAAAAACGCCGAAACGTCGGGTGCGTTTTACCCTATTTATAATGTAAAAGTGTTTTAAATATGAATAAAAAACACATTTGAAGCAGATAAATTGTATGTAGTATGTCAATAAAAGCAAGTATGTCAATAAAAAGCTGAATGTTAAGAAAAAAACATGGTAAGAAAAAACACATATTTGATAACTTTTTATAGTATTTTTCTGTTAATTATAGCCATAATTAATGGGTAAAAAGCTCATACAAAGAGGTAGACAACTACGGATTCCAAAAAGTTGTTCTTTTTTTTAATCTATTTAATACTACTCAATATTTAGAAATGTTAGTTAGATGTGATTGCTAACACTTTTACAATTAGGAAAAAAGAATATTGTGAACTATTTTAGCAGAGTTTTTAAATTAACGAATGTCAATTTTTTTACATTCAGAAATTAGGCAATAATTGAAATATTATGTTTACATTTTTATTAAGATCCCAATTTATTCTATTACGGACTTTGCCACTACATATTGAATATTCCAATTTTTCATGATTATTTTTATCACAGCATTATTCATAAAAAATGACTATTTCCATTACTATATCCAAACATTTTGGTAATCGGAGATGGATTATTGTATTAAGGCGCTGATATACGATTTTAATGATTTTAAACTGATAATTACGTCTAAACGAGTAGGTACTGCCTACGATTCGTGAACGACGTGAACATTCGTCTTGACTATTTCTATTCCGCCATTTTTATTGTCGTATTTTTGTAATTTGACTATTCTTTAACTGACTATTCGTTTTATATTTTAACTATCTGTGTTATTCATTTATACTGAATTAGGTATTTAAACAGGTTAAATTATTTTAAGCTTTTTAAATTATAAATTTAATTAATAATTGTTTTTACCATTCTAAAAAGAGTCAATCTGTAAAACAAATGTATTAATTATACTTGTATACCATCTAAGGTAAATCATGTAAAATCAATTTGATAATACCAAAAGTAGGGATTCCTACCAAATGGCTCATTTTATACATAAAAAATAAATAAATTTGTCACAATAAAAAGGTATAAATAACATTTCGTTTTAATTAAAGTTAAACCTCATAAAATTACATTAAAATGATGTTTTGCACACTTGTGGTTGTGGCAAAATTTTCTACTTAATATAATGTTACTTAAATTTAAATTTTAGTCGTTATGGATTAAATTTTTATTGATAGAAACTATCGAAAACTTTTTTCATTGGTACATTATATTATTATAAACGATAATAATGGCGAATCATTAACTGAGTGAACTCTTATTTTATTTTATTTTATTTTCATTTCTTAGGAAAACTTACAGCTAGTTAAACATATATAGGTACACATTGAGAGATATGTGCTGTAGGCCAATTAAAAGTTTTCACACATAATAAAAAGATACAACAAGTGAATAAACAAACAACTATAACTAGATGGACGCTAATATTTCTAAGAAGAAAAGAACATATTGTTAAGTATACGTTTCAAATTTCGAGAAGAAGTGTTGAATAGGTCAATATCAACTTCTCGTGCCAATACATTAAAACATCTACTCGCTCGTATGACATAAGAATTATTCTTATAATTCGTTTTTGCAGTGGGCACGTAAAGCAGGTTGGGATGCCTGAGACGCGCACCAGGGGTACGTAAGCCCAAACGTCCAAGCAACTCGGGACAGTCAACCTTTCCATTTGCAATGTTTAGAAGATAGGACAGGTCCGCTACGCTCCTTCTTTTGGATAGTGGAAGAATATGGAATTTCTTACAACGCGTTGAATAGCTAGGAATGTATGATTTAATTCTGAATTGCAAGTACCTTAGGAACCGTTTTTGAATGCCCTCTATGCGAGTTATATAGGTATCGTAAGATGGGTTCCAAACCTGAGACGCATATTCGAGATGACTTCGAACAAATGCACAGTATAGTATTTTGAAGGTTTTAACTTTTTCAAATTCTGCTGACATTCTAATTACAAAACCTAGTGCTTTGGACGCTCTCTTGACAATGTTGTCAATATGTTCATTAAAAAGTAGCTTAGAATCAAAAGTCACACCTAAATCTTTAATGGAGGAAACTCTAGCCAAGGTGCTATTATGAAGTTTGTAATTATATAGAGACGGTAGAGGCTTACGTGTGAAGGAGCAAATATAACACTTAGATACATTAAGGTCTAATTTGTTTAGGAGACAATAAGTTTGGAATCTATCCAGATCTTCTTGCAGTTTAACAGAATCATCCAGCGTCTTGATAGGGCATATGATCTTCATATCATCTGCATAAAGTAAGATTTTGGAGTGGTGAAAACTGGTAGAGATGTCATTAATAAAAATAATAAAAAGTAGTGGTCCTAGTAAGGACCCTTGAGGGACTCCTGACGGTATGAACAATGCCGAGGACGAGTAGCCATTGAGTACTACCGTTAGTGATCTATTCTGAACGTAGGAGGAGAACCATCTAAATAGATTACCCCTTATTCCAGCACACTGAAGCTTACGCAATAAAATTGAGTGGTCTATTCTGTCGAACGCCTTGCTATAATCTGTGTAGACGACATCTATTTGTGCAGGTTGAGACATGTTTTCTGTTAGATAGTCACTACATAGAAGGAGATTTGAGGTAGTGGATTTACCTTTAAGGAAACCATGCTGATGTTCAGAGAGTGTTTGCCTCAGAGCAGAATATACCTGGTTATAAACTAACCGTTCCAGAACTTTTGCAAATACGCATAACTTTGAGATAGGTCGATAGTTTTCCACTGAGTCCTTTGGCCCTTTCTTATGAATAGGCGTTATAAAAGCGGATTTCCATATGCTAGGGACAATGCCTTCACTGAGAGATCTTCTATAAAGAAGTGTGAGAGGAACAGATAGACTATTTGCACAACCTAAAATAAAAGTAGGAGGAAGGTTATCGGGTCCGGCAGATTTCCTTAGATCTAAAGACATAAACTGTTTAACGACTTCCGATTGGAGAATTTCAACTGCCGATATATCTGAAGATGACTCGCATATGTTGAAGTACGTGCTGTCATTAGAAGAGATAGCAGATAAAGAGTTTGACGTAAGGAAGGTGGAATGGAAAAATTCACTGAACATTTTACAGATTTCATCTCCTTTGTCAGAAGACCGATGACCTAGCTTTAGTACCGCGGGGTAAGTGTTACACTGATTTTTACTTTTGACGTATGACCAAAAAGCCTTTGGATCTTCTTTTATTTTATCTTCGACCGATGCAATATAATCTGTAAATAATTCAGATTCAAGTACTTTCGCGCGCTCACGTAGAATCACAAATGACTCATAATCTGCGCGATTGCCATATCTTTTATATTTAGAGTGGTATTTGAATTTTTCTTTTAAAATTTTTATTAGTGGAGTTCTGTACCATAGTGGGTATTTTGTTGAAGGATAAACCGTTTTAGAAGGTATGAAGTTATTACGTAGGTTTGTAATCAACTCATAAAAAAATGTTACCGCATCTTCAAAAGGTTTGCTCTGAAATTCGGATTGCCAATCGATGGCATCTAACTTGGAGGAAATAGTAGTGTAGTCACCACGTTCATATAGATAGGTGGTGTACGGCCTAGGCTTAAGACTATGTAGTTCTACAAAGTCCGCTGAGATACAGAGAGCTTTGTGGTGTGGGTCTTCTGGTACCAGAGGGTTTTTACAATGAGTGACCGAGATAGCATTATTAGAAAATATAAGATCTAGTATTCGATTTTGTGACGTATTCAAGTGGTAGTTATATTGGAGGAGGTGGCATAAATTTATGTTATCGAAAAATTCAGATTGGTAGGAACATTCTATGTTCGAGGCTTGGTATGAAACACCATCTTCTGTCACAGTCCAGATTAGATTGGGCAAGTTGAAGTCACCTAATATTATAAACTTATCAGAAGGGTGTTCAAAAAATCTGTCTGTCATATTTGTTAAAAAGTTGGTAAACTGTTTAGTAAACGAATTACCCATTTTTTGGTTACACATGTAGACTACACATAGATGCATTTTATATGTGACTTTAGGCTTTCTGTTTTGAAATGACAGCGTTACCCAAAGATCCTCAGCAGACGAGCTCCAGTCACTTTGACCCTCCGCCACCAGCTCGCGACGAACGGCCAAGATTACCCCACCCCCTTTGCACTGATTAGTTTGTTCATAAACTCTGTCGCGTCTCCAGACCAGATAACGATCATCGAAGAGTTCGCTATTATTAATACCGTCAGTTAGAGAGGATTCCGTTATACAAACCACATCGTATGAATTTAGACAGATATTTCTATAAAAAAGAGAAGTTTTCGTTCTCAGACCATTTACATTTTGGTAAAATATATTAATCGGCATCATTGATAGCACGAAGTATTACTAGTCATTGTATGGGCATTACGGACAATACAAACAATACTTAACCTGCTGTAAACACTAAGAAGCAACACATTCCGGATTTCATAACAGCCGCGAGAATAACCATTCTTAGCCTGAGCGATGAGGGCTATAAAAAACAACTTTAATATAGATCCAATAACCGAGCGAATATGCAACCTTGCAAAAAAATAGGACTATTCGTAACTATTCTTGTTCAGCGTCGCCCAACTGAGATATACCTGTCCCAGAGCTAGCGTTCCCGGAGCATTTTATATTAGCACAATAACCAAAATGAATTACTTGACGTATAAAATAAATCTAAGTAAAATACTATATAATACTCAATCCAAATCAACTACATTTAACATAGACATATAAAATCGTATATTAAAAGTATACAATACAATAGTACTCAAACTCAAATGTATCCTAAAAGAATGAGAGGAAATAGAGAAATAAATAAGTAAATATATTAAAAAGAATTTAAAACACGACTGGCGATACAGAAAGTGAACTATTGTATTTATAATTACTTTAGTACGGGTTTTTTATGAAATATTGGTGGTTTATGTATTTATCCCTATGGATCAGACTTTCATTTAACACTAAACACGATATACATATGTTAATTATTTGACATTTGGACATTTAGACAATTACTTATTTGATATTTGGACAGATATTACGACACTCAGGATGACATAAAGATTCTAACAATACCACACACTTCTGAATAGGTTCAAGCGTTTAGAAGATATAATGGGATAAAGAAACGAAAAACATACAATTATGTAGATGAACACTGAAGATCATATATTATGTTTAAAAAATACGAAGGCATATTGCTGGATTGACAATAAAATTATTTTACGCTGATTATTCTACATAGAATTTGCATTTCTATTTTATATTATTATTTTCTCTTACTATTTGATGACATTAGTATAGTTTGAATATTTGTAAGTAGGTAATATTGAATATAATATTACAAACATGACAACTATAATGATAGTTATGTTTTTAATAATTAAATTATAAGCATTTAATTTTGTGACGCATCCAAGTGTAGGAATGCCTATCTACTGGAGTAGTTGATTGTATTGTATAGTATTGTATTGTACTGAAGACAAACCACTTCGTTTTTGTTGGGTAGTCGTGGAAAAATTGTGCGTGTCAGCTCCGATGCGCGACTGGAGTTTACTCTTTAAGAGGCCGTACACGAAATTTTGCGCATTTCGTGAATTTACGTAATTTTGCAGACGTGAATTTACGGTTAAAATACTGTATTTCTATAAGTTTTATTGCACAACATAAAGCATCATTTATATTATTGTCTAATGAGTGAGCTACTTTTTTGAAAATTATTATAGAATTTTGATTAATTGACCTTAAACCGGCGACTGTTTGTGAATTTTTGCTGTAAGAGGTTTAGAATATAACATATTTACGAATCGTTTTTAAATCTAAACGGTATAAAAAAATTACTATGTATTGTTGTGAAAGTCCTCTATATAATAAGTAAATCACTTTTTACTACTTTCATATAAAATTGTTGATAAAAAAAATATTTAACTTTGTCAATTTTTTTAGAAAATGGGCGAAGAAATGCTTTTGATTTTGGCCTTTTAGAACTCTCGTTCATAAAATAAAAACAACAGAAATAAACTTTAGTTCAATATCAATCCATTTCCTCAAAAAAAAAAGCAAAACATTAATTAAAATTGGCAATAAAATCTTTTAAAACAATCTAATTCTCGCGTTATGATACTCGCCTATGATACGATTCACGCCTCAAGTCAGCTAGTCCCCGCCGAGCGCTTCCAAAGGGTGGACGTATCTCTTTGGCTCCGAAAATCCTACCTACCTATAGTTATATTATACCATTGATTATAGAGGTCACGGCCCACATCGATTTCGTACACGGCTTCTTAAGTGCGATTGTCATTGAATATACAATAGGCAAAGGGGGTATATTGATTGATTGATTGATCGATCGATCACTCGATCGAACGATCACTCAATCATTCAATCATCAATCAATTAATCATCAAGCAATCATCACCAATCAATCATTATCAATCAATCATCATCAATCAATCATTATCAATCAATCATCATGAAGCAATTTTCATCAATCAATCATCATCAATCAATCTACAATTCATCATCATCAATCAATTGATTGATGTATGGTCAGTATGGGTTGGCTCGGAAACTGGCAAATTTCATCGAAGTTATGGGCTCCTGTTGGGTGTTGTTGCAGTCTTTTTAATTTTCGAACTTTACTGGCATTAAACTTAACGCTTTTTGTTAACCTTTGATTTTACTATCCATCAAATTCTCATACCGGGAGCTTGAAATAAAATCGATTCCTAAGGAGTAAACTCCCAAAAACAAAACAAAAAAATACAAAAAGAAAGAAATAATACTTGAGAAATAATTATTGTGTTGTGTTACTTACTACGTATTTAAGTCTAATCTCCGTTAATGGGCAAATTGCTATACTTCCTCAATTCCCTGTTGCCTTAATGGGAATTAATCGCAATAGAGTTAATTTACGATTGCAACAGTGTGATTAATACCTCGACCGGGTTTTATTTCATCTCCTCGGGGTCTAAAGTTGTAAGTCACTCAGGGTCCGCTATTAATATGTTAATTGCTATCGCTTTGATCGCTTGCGCGCATGAACGACTAGATCTATTCGCGATTAAAAGTTTTTGATTATATCAGTTCGATCAGCGCTAAAGGGCAATGGCGGATTTATATTTAGTCGATAATAATCACCATACAAGAAAGCCATCGACTTCAACGGCGCCAAACCCAAATATGATAACAGGGCTCGAACGATTTCATGCAGCTTGGGCCACGATGGTCAGTTTGTTTTTCTGGTCAGCCCAACTCACGGCTCAGCTGCAATCCTGTAGCCTCCTCGAAGAGGTGATTTCCCTAAAAACTCACACTTGTAAGAAGTAGTATAGTGTAGTGGGGTGTCAGTTACAACTGGCGAACCTGTAACGCCACGGAATTATAATGACATCAGGCCGTTCTGCGTCCCAAGGAATGAACGTAAAAGACTTTGGGGATTAAGGCAATTCACAGTCAAGCTACTCCAACAATCCGTTGAGTGCAACGCCTTACCGCGAGGGACTACCTGATATAAACGGTAATTCAGCTCGAATTTATCGCGGACAGTGGCGCGCTTTGCGGGCCACTACCACCCAGATCAGGTGGCCAACGGATCGTTTCGAAGGTGGCTGATATCAGGTCAACAGCAACCCCCGCTTCTTAGGAAACTTATAAGGCCATTTCCAGACACACCGGTTATTCGCCGGAATGCGCAGTCGATGAGTAATGCCGCACGATGCGAAAACCGCCCAGTAGCGCCCGAGGCCTTCCCCCCGAGGATCTGATCCTCCTGTTAACGACACAGCTGCTGTGTCGTTAACGAGATGCTGACGCCACGCGTTCGATTATGAAGCAGTCTGACCATATGTTTCTAGTTATTTCTTGCATCCACAGTCTACTAATAAATTTTCACCTTTCCAAAACACTTTGGGGTACCTACTAATTGAAATTACACCTTTTCTAGTACGCCAGCGCCAGGTGTCCCGGAATCTGGTCTGCTAACTGTACCCTGGAATTCTATTGTCAAAATACTGTAATTAATCCAAAACTCTTGCTTTTTTTGTCGCTGGCTATACCAGGTGTCCATCCATACCAGATGTACAAGTATGAAATGCGTTTTTTTCTATAAAAACATAATAAATTCGGAAGAATGTTAAAAAAGCACTTGATTCAATGTGTATTCCATCGCTTTATATACATTTTTCCCATCTTTCGGGAAATTTATGAATACCACGTCAATAAAAATCTTTCCCTTTTGCTGCGAACTATTCATTGAACCATTTTTTCACATCTTCGTAAAAACCAAAGCGCTGCCAAAAGTTCGTGACCCATCGATTCAAACATGTAGTAATCGGAAGGAGCCAAGTCTGGTGAGTTAGCCGCACGGGGTAGAACTTCCTAGTTGAGTACTTCTAACGTGTCGCGAACCGGTTTTACCGTATGTGATAGAGCATTGTCATGAAGAAAAATTACTATGTGTTGTCTTTTTCGGTATGCTGTGGCCCTTTTCAAACAGTGAACAATTCAAATCGGTCAATAGTTGTTGGTACCGTTTAGTATCAACCGTTTCCCAAATATAATCGGTACCTACGTGTAATATATCAAATCCTAAAAAAAAAGTCTTTTATAAGATTACGCAGCGTGTATTTAATGTTCATCTATGTATGTACTCCGTTTCATTATTCCACCATAACTTCTAAACGCTTTAACCGATTTACAAGTGTGTGGTATTGTTAGAATCGTTATGTCATCTAGAATGTCATTAGATACTTTAACTGTCCAAATATCAAGTAAGTAATTGTCCAAATGTCAAAATGTCAATAAATGAACATAAATATATCGTGTTTAATATTCAATGAAAGGTCTGATTAAGTATATTTCGGAATTATACATGTACTAGCTGCGCTGCGCCCAGCGGTTTCACCCGCGTAGTGATGGAAAATTGTGATAATGATGATAGAAAACCATATATCTTTATAAATTATAGCTTATGTGTTATTCTGATATGTAAGCTATATTATTATAAAGTTTCATCAAAATCCATTCAGTAGTTTTTGCGTGAAAGAGTAACAAAAATCCATACATACATATATATATCCTTCTAGCCGTGTTCGGCCATAGCGACTGCATTGTAGATTCTAGTGACTTCTTTAGTCTTCTCAGAGTCCATTGTTCTGAAGCAGTCAAGTGCGCAGGCTATATTATAGTGCACAGGTGGGCGCGCGACCACGGGTGCACTCTCTCTTCCTCCCTCTTCTGAACCCGATGGAACGGAGACCGTTACGACCAGAGAAAAGTTTGGATGCAGATACAATAAAATAAATTAATTAATCGCCAACGCAGCAATGGCTGTCATTGTTAAATTGCAGAGCTATTTTTTCCGATTTAGTTCGTTTTTCCACACTGTTATTTATGAAATTGGTAGTTATGGCTTGTGGCGATGTTTAAGGTTTTTCTGGAGCTATTGTAGAGATGTCCGGTGACTTATTGCTAGTTGTTATAGTAGGCGGTGATGTAGAAGATGCATTATTGGATTTATCCTGGTTTTCTGATGATCTCGTGTTGTTGCTCATGGGGCTGTGTTGAATACAGCATACAGTCTCTTGTTCCGACATTATAGACAATTGTGATAGTTTCCCATTTTAAATCCCCGTCAGTTTTTGGATAATTTTCCGGCGGTAGACATACTCCTAAAACGCCATTTATTTCACATGACTCTTCACGGCAGTGTATATGCCAGGTCCCTTGGTACTTCCGCAATACTGGTAATGGGCTCTATCCAATACTGGTAACGGCGATTATGTTGAAGAGGCATTGGTTGTCAGCTATCGTCACTTGCAGAGGTCCACCACTATCGCCTCCACATGACTCTCGTCCTCCTTCTAAGCTTCCAGCGCACAATTGATCGTCCGTTATACCTTGTGGTAACCTCTTTCTGAGAGTCTTTGCATATAGTCTTCGACAGGTCGGCTGGTCAAACAAATCCACCACCACCTTCAGTAAGTCGTCAGATGTATCTTCAGCAAAGTCGAAAAGCACAGTCGAGCTGCCCCCAGCCAGTAACGACAGCTCGCTTGTTTTCGATGGTCGACTTTGTCCATATTTAAAGTGAACAGCTGGTCGAATATTTAAAGTGAACAGCTCAGACCGATAAGATCCTTCGGGACGCGTGCCGTGTTAATCGCGAGTGAATCCAGACTGTAGAATTGCACTATATTCTTATAAATTTATTATTTAATTATTATTTAGAGGTGAGAAAATTTTAAAATATGTTGACACTTAGAATTTAAATTTCGAAT
Organism: Micropterix aruncella; assembly: GCA_944548615.1. NCBI lineage: Eukaryota > Metazoa > Arthropoda > Insecta > Lepidoptera > Micropterigidae > Micropterix > Micropterix aruncella. The sequence continues at coordinate 21,204,428 of OX155963.1, forward strand.
TTTTCATACAAACTTTCGCGTTATAATATTAGTAGGAAGTAGGATAGTAGGATAGAATTTAAATTTCGAATGTCAATTTCTTAGATTTTTTTCTTACTTACTTGACAGTTATCGTTATATTATAGATAATTCATGCTATATCTTTATAAATTATAGCCTATGTGTTATTCTGATGTGTAAGCTATATTATTGTAAAGTTTCATCAAAATCCATTCAGTAGTTTTTGCGTGAAAGAGTAACAAACATCCATACATACATACAAACTTTCGCGTTTATAATATTCGGTTTACAAAAAAAAATATTTAGGAAAATTAAAAAAAACAACTGAAAATCGAAAAAATCGAAATTGGTAATTTTGGGAAATGGGCCACTTTCAATAGATGGCGTTCACGGCGGTCCTATTATTTGACAGCCGCACCATCCATAACTTGTATTCATTCCGTGCGATTGTGTAAACTTTCAAAAAGTCGAAAAGTCAAAAAGTCAAAAAAGTCGAAAAAGTCGAAAACGTCGAAAAAGTCAGAAAAGTCGAAAAAGTCGAAAAAGTCGGAAAAGTCGAAAAAGCATTTTTCATTATGTAAATTAAATACATTGAATTTATTTTAATTACAAACGACTTTCATTTAATCACCAAACGAAACTCAAACCGTTCATGATTCGGCCATATTATAGATTTCAATGAATTGGATTTGGAAGGTTGATTAGGATCAATAAACGCTTATGAACAGTTACAACCAAATCAATTTTAGGTGGTACGAAGTTTGCCGGGTCATCTAGTATTTCATAAAAAACCGTAATAACAATAAAAATAAATTCAAAAGTTTACTTTTTGTAACGGTAGCCGTATTTTTTAATTCTTTTTATTATATTTACTTGTTTCTCTTTATTATTGAAGTGTGACTAATATCGAAAAGAGCAATGGTATGGGTAAAGGAGGGGGAAGCTTGGTCTAGTTTTTCTACCACATTACGCGGCTGCTGAATTAAAAATAGGCGTAAAGTCTTAATTAACAAGCCACCTCCATATGGCTCTGTTCACAGGCAGCTTAGCAAATGAACCAGTTTTCCTCATTAGCGGCGACGAATGTTGGTCGTTCGTCGAATACCTTTCTTTTTTTTACTAAGCTGCACGTCCAGGCAATTAGACAGACAGCTTGGACGTGTGAGAAGAGGAAACATACAGAAGAAACAGTCACCGACCTCATTTTTAGAGACTAGAGAAATTTTATGTAATAATCTAGATTTCTAACGTGTTCTTGAGGCAGGGATCGAAAGAATATAGTCTAGCCAATGAATCGTGATAGTGGATGAGATATTTTCGAAATAAAAATCCCATAGCAACATTCCCCAAAGTATCGTATCGAGTATCAGGGAGCTAATGGGTCCTGTTGCAGTTTGACCACTAAGACCACGTGTATAGGGTCGGTCAAACGCACGGGTCAACACTCATTCGGCGGCCTCCACGCAGAAGACTAGCCTGCGGGCCAGTCTTCCCTAGGAGTTAACGGCTTCGGCCAATCGAGTGTGCATTCCGACTAACAGCCGGGAGAGTCTGGAAACAGTAATGTTTCCTAAAGAGCGGTGGTAGTTTTTAACCTTACGGCAACTGCTTTTAAAACAATCATTTTGGCCACTCGATCCCAGGTGAAGAGCAGGGCAAAGGATCCCGTGGTGCGCGATAGATACGGACACACGTATCACTGCTACGCAAGGGAGATGACCGCGCAAGCAACCTCGATCCTGTAACCAGGAGGTAGGAGGTATCCTGTTTATGTTTATTACCAAGCGGAAATATCTTTCCAAAATGGTAGTCAAGGGGTGAGGCTGCCAGCTGGATACCTTTCCCGGTGCCTCGCTATGTGGCGTTGGCCTCTGACGGGCGAGTGGCGTAACTAGACAGTGGACTGTTTTCATCCCAAGGCTTCTACGCTCACCATACAGGAGACAGACCAATCTAATATCGTTAAAACTTCCTGAGGTGATGGGTTCGCCCGTTGTAGTTGGCAACTCTAGTTGATTAAATATGGCACTAGTGGAATATTACCCGGTGTTGCCCGGGTGGCGTTCATGGCGGGTTCATGGCGACCGGTTGAACTGTATAAAAGTTGGTGTGCTGCATCGCCATAACATAATCGGTATAACAGTGGCGAGTTACAACAAAGTGGATAAAGTCATGAGACTGTTACAGTCTCAAGTCTTAGTGATCCCGGAAAAACTTGGCAATTTAGTGATCCCAATGCTTCTACATAACTTCACATAGACAGACCAATCTAATATCGTTAAAACTTCCTGAGGTGGTCACTACAGGTTCGCCCGTTGTAGTTGTCGGATCAGTAATTTTGCCAAAGTTTCATTTATTAGTGTCTATTCTATTTCGTTATCGTAAACATAGTATAGGTATGATAATTGTATGGTAGTAATCAGGTATCCTATATAGTCGTGATCGTGAAAGTCGGTTTTTATGTACATAGATCGAGAGAAAAGTTATTCCAGTAGACTTGGTTTTCACAAGTAAGGGTCATATATATAATTATTAGTATGTTGTTCATTATTAGCAAAATAATTTCGTGTCGTTCTGTTTCTAGCGTAATGTCGCGCGCGTGTGCTTGAAAGAGATAAATATATTCTGTTTTATAAGTTGCATTAAAATAATTTTATAAGTATGTTGTCCTCTTATAAAATACTAGCTAACCCGTGCCCACTTCGTTGGGCGGTATAACTTTTTACCTGTGATGAAATTATGAGTGTGGTTTAGTTAGTACTGAGTGCTATGATTTATTTCCTGACTGCCAAAACAAGGGTTATATTTTTACTGCATATGTATGTATGTATTTGCATGCCAATTTGACTATAATACCGTTATTTGTGAGTGTCTTCTTGTGAGTGTCCAATTTGTGAGCGTATTATCTCTTTAACTATTTATGCAGTAAAAGGGAAATTATATGCAGTAAAAGGGGAAAGTCTTTTGTTTTAAACACTTAAGACGATAAATTTACTTATTTTGATAAGAATTCATAATTGCTGATAATATGACCAATAAACATGACCTAACGATTTAAATTATTTTTTTTATATAAAATACTACTTTTTGTGACTTAAATATAAAAGTTAGACATATGCTGTCGCTGACTTTTTTGTAGGCATTATCAAGCTCTACAACTTTTCTCTATAACTTAATCATATATCTCTCATTGTAAAGGCAGCGTTAGTTAGAAACGTTTTCGTTCGACCGCTTATTCTCCGACTTACTTTGCAAATCCGACTACCACGAAAGTCTTTTAATTTTTCGGATTAATATATAGCCTATGACACTCACAAATAACTCTTTCTATTGGTAAAAGAATTTTCCGTTCAGTAGATCCAGAGATTACTTCCCTACAACGTCACAAACTTTACCTCTTTATAATATTAGTATAGATGTATAATTATTACTGCATTATAGACAATAAATTTATTTAGAAAAATATTAGAATATTATATTTGCTGTAAGACTATTTTCTAATGTATAGGTTATTTTTTTCTTTCTTTTCTTTTTAATGTTCAGTGACTGTGCTATTATAACCTATAAACACCGTAAAAAGTAGGCGAGTCCCTTTTTTACACGACTGCCTAACAAAAAAAGAGTGTAATGTGTTCAGGTTTCATCTATGAATGTTTTCCGTTTCTTTCTTCCACCATAACTTCTAAACGCTCTAACCGATGTCGAAGTATGTGGAATTATTCAAGTCGCTATGTCATCACGGTGTCACACGTTAACTGTCCAAATATCTAGTAAGTAATATGAAATCGGAGACTATCGCGGTTGTTCGACATTATAAGCAAGATAAAAAAACTAATTTACCGCGTCTACCCTAGACAACGGCGGCTGCAACGTCGCCGAAACGTCGGGTGCTACAAAATTCACGCGGTAAAATCGTTTCTTATCTTATTTATAATCTAGTAAGTAGTTGTCTAAATGTCCAAATGTCAATAAATTAACATAAATATATCGTGTTTAGCATCAAATGAAAGGTCTGATTGAGTGCATTCAAGAAATATACATGTATCTAAATGGATAAATACATAAACCAAAAATGTTTCATAAAGAAACCGTAATAAAAATAATTATAAATATAGTAGTTCACTTTTTGTAACGGCAGACAGGTTTTTTATTCCTTTTAATATATTTACTTGTACCCTTATTTTTATATTGAATCAGTTATATGATTCTACAGGAGGTTTCTTTGTGTTAACCGGACGAATACAAAGCCTTGCACCATGCATAGAATACAAAAGAAAGTTTATCCCTGTGGAAAGGATTTTTTCAAAAGGTTGCCAGAGCCCAAACGAAGCTGTAGGCCGTGGGAGATAGAATGGCTCGAAGAGATCAAAAAGATAGGACGATGAGAGAACCCGAAAAAGAAACGAAAGTACAGTCCGCGCGCGAGCTCCGAAGAATCGGGGGCTGGGAAAGCGGCCGGATTACGCCGCCCCCGACCGTCGCCTCATACCCCGAACTCTCCCAGTACTAGTACTAGGAGAGTAATAGTACTGGTGGAGCGCGGGGTATGGAGAGACGGTCGGGGGCGGCGTGATCCGCCCTCTTCGCCAGCTCCCGATTCTTCGGAGCTCGCGCGCGTACTGTAGGTAGTTAAACATTTCTCCTTCGGTGTATGGGCAACTAATTCGATTAAGCCCTAAAATCACAAATATGGTCATACTTGCGTGGACCAAAGATGAATCGTTCGATAACGAATCTTAAAAACGACGTTCAAGAAGTGCATACCACCATTTACTCAATGACAGCTTCTGTAGTATGTAGTTTGAGCCATTTTCGTATAAATCAGAGATTGATTGTGATGACAGCTGTTGTCGGTTTCGCTTTTATATCGCAGATAGGTGCGTAATTTATGCTGCGTTTCGCGTGGGCACTTATAGTGACAAATGCTATTTGCATATCTACATGCAAATGTTCATTATCTTTAATGGGCGCGCATGTCGGTCATACCCAAAGGCAGCAGGAGAATGGAAAACTATTAAATAATAGATCAACAATGTATGACATATTATCATTAAAATATCTAAATAGTCCTGACAGTTAAATTTTGGTTATCTTTCTTGCAGTTCGTTTTTTCGTATTTCTCTATAATTGCTAGATAAATTGTGAAATAAAGATACGGCACTATAAATATTATGGTAGAGTAAAATTATGAAAAAAGGGTATTAATAAACTGAATGTTGCAACTTATTCGATCTGTCACGCAAGTATTTGATAAGCCAGATGCTAATCACTCGATATAAAAATGATCCTCAAGCCACCCAAAATATAACTCGATCTGATTATTATTATTTTATATTATTATATATTATTTATTCTGGACAGGCAGCTTTGCTGATACGTCCAGATCAGATCTTGTAAAGCTAAACAATATTAACAATATAATATAAACAATATTAACAAGTTTTTAGGTACAAATCGAGTCTGATTTTAAATTGATTGACAGAGCTTGCACTAATCATTTCAAACGGTAGTTTATTCCACATGTCCACCATTCTATTTCGCAGAAGGTCCTTAAGAGGATTAGATTTAAATTTTGTACGGTTGAGTTTTTTATTGTGACCTCGAAGATTTGTGTTGACGTTGAATTTGCAAATATTCTTCAGTCCAGGTACATCGTAATAATGTGTTAGAATTTTATATGTCTCAATCAGGTCCCGTCTTTGTCTTCTTTGTTGAGTGTACTAATTCCAAGTAATTTCAAGCGATCTTCATAATTGCTATTCTTTGGGTTGTTGATTGGATACTCATAAGAACTTTGTAATATCTATCATTTTATAAAGGTAGGTATTTTTATTTTTATTTTTATTTATCTGTAGTTCCTATGCATCTATTATTATAATATATATTATATTATTATAAATTATATATTATTTTTTTAATGTATGTATGTATATGTATGCATGTATGGATGTATGTATATGTATATTTATGTGTATATGTTTATGTATGTGAGCTGTATTGTTACTTTTATTTATTATTAAAACGGTTGGCTGTAAGAAATCGCAAAACGATAAGCCCGCCGTTTGTACTAAGTTAAAATAGAATTTAAGTTTTCTTTACCAATGTAAGAATTTTTTTTGTACAATAAAGGAATTTTTCATTTCATTCATTTCAGGCCCACTGGCATTTTGGTTGCCCTTCGCTGAACCTTTTCCAGGATATCTACATCTTTGCATAAGTAGGATTCCTGTATAGGATGTAATACCACTGCTATGGTATTACATCGGATGTAATCCCCAGGTTTGTATAAAATCGAATGCAGCTGTGATTTAACCCGTTGGACAAACGTAACTGCCCATAGTCACTCGGCTGATAAAACACATCAAAGCTGTTAAAAACGTTTAGCGAGAAAAATCGGCGATCTGCGAACACATACTGGATAGAGGAACTCTCCACTGGTTGCAGTATCCGAAATCCCATTGTGCTATCCAAAGAACAATTTAACATTCCCCGCATGCTCCATGAAGCCATTGAATACGAAGAACCCTGAACTTCAATAAAACGACGGTTACAAACTATCTACTACGTGGAATCTTCTTCCGCGACAGGGCTGCTGCAACATGGGTATAACTCCCGACGAGGGGACATCTCAACTGCTAACAGCACAGAAACGAAATTTTGTATACGCTTTCAATAATAATAGCCCGTTCTATTTTTCACCGCGACAGGGCTGCTGCAACCAGGGTTGGCTCCCGACAAGGGGAGTCCTCAACGGTCAACAGCACAAAAACGAAATTGTGTATACGCATTTAATTATGATAGCCCGTTCTAAATCTCAACGCGATATGTCTGCTGCACCCAGGGTTGGCTTCTAAAGAAGGGACTCCTCAACGGTCAACAGCATAAACACGAAATTCCGTATAGCATTCAATTATGATAGCCCGTTCTAAGTTTCCCTATGACATGGATGCTGCACCCAGGGTTGTCTCGGGACAGAGCATTTTAATAAAAGCTTATTTTTACTATTAACTTATTTATATCCATTGATTGGTATCCATTGATGTGGTATTAGACTTCACAGCTCCATAGTGCATTTTAGCAACCCTTTTTTAATGGCGAAATGTAGGTGGCTCTGGTAGTATTTACGGCGAAACTAATAGCAATTTATTTGGCCATTTTAATAACATTTATAAAGAACGTTTTTTTTATTAAGGACTGATTGATTATTAAAAAAACAAAGATAAAAATAATAACCTTCTATTATTAGTGACAATGATTTATATGCTATTTTCATCACAGAAATAATACCATTATAATCAATGATAATACGAAGAGATATAATGCCATCTATTCGTCTGACTGAACATTGACGGGTGCAATTATTACATATTAGATTAAACCTGTTACCAAAATAAAAATTGACATATCTATGTTAATAATATTAAAATAATATGAGAAATGATTAAAAATTCGTTTGATGTTTTAAATTACAATTGTTATTTTATATCGTATAGTCGTGTTTAAAGCGCCATCTACCTGTGCGCTGCTATACTGTTATACAGTGAAAGTCGACATATTGAACATAATAATAGTAGATTAATCATTGTTTTAACTATGAGTGCCATCTGCACGTTGCGGTTCGTAGTATAGGTCGCAGCCCAGACTACTATCTAATCTAAGCAGCCTAGTTAAGAGGTCATATCTATTAAGTAGTAGAAATATAGTTGCACAACCCTATTAGATTAGTACTAATCCATATTTTAGCTACCAAGATGGATAAAGAAGTCGAAAAATACCTATTCAAAAATATTCCCAAGAATATTCAGACTGTATTTAATACTCTATACTATAACTACTACTATAAATATCAAGCTTAAACCAATCAACATAATCCATTTATAACATTATTAATAGAAGGAGATTGCAATCGGGACAGAGCATATAATTGCTTGACAAGCGGACCAAAATGTCTTATAAGATCTTGACTGGTATTATAAGATCGATTTTACACAATATAATATATACTGGGCAAATGGAGGGTCGATAGAAAGTCTAATGCGGATAATAAGGTGGTCAATTACAAACAGATTAAAACATATTTACATTTATTAGAAATTTCCATTTTTCTAAAAATTTGCTTTTTCACCCGATTTAAATAGGAAATACACTCTAATTAAAGTGATTTAAATAATTTTATAAAAACAGTTTTAACAACCTTTAATGTGTATTACTTCAAATAAAAGTCCTCTTCACTATGCGTCTAGGAAGTGATTATATAGTGAGTATACAAATTGTTTCAAAACACTCAGAGCGAAAATGAGAATAGCAAAGAGTATAATTTGAATGCCTAGATCCTATCCTACATATATCCCATCCCTCTCCTTTCCTATCCATGCAATAGTTCGATTGTAATTTAATTTAATTTAGTGCAATGCAACTTTTGATTTACCGTATAAGAAAGTAATGTAGGAAACAATTAATCGGCCAGCGAAACACTGTATTACAATAATTAGTAATAATTAATGAAGCGCTGTATGTTTCCCGAAAATAAAATAACTAACTAAAAACAACTACAAATATGTGTAAATGTAGAAAAATTGTAAAATTGCGTTTAATAAAATAATCGTTATTATTTCGTAAAGAAATTAAAAAGAAAGAGAGGTCATTATTTAAATTTACTGCCTACAATGAAAAAATATAACTATGCAATACACCGAAATACGCATGTTTCAACAAGGATTAAGTATATAACGCGGGCTGTGGTCCATAGGTATGAATTAACATGACGTGTAATGATGTTGGCGTGAAGGTAGTTACCGTGTCGTAATGTTTAAAAATAATGTTATTTCATTACGTCGTGACCTCGTCGTGACCTCTCGCTTCTAACATTGCAGCATATACTAGTATACGTAAGGTTATAGTCGAACCCCCTATAAATCATGTTGAAACTACAGTAAATAAATACAAACGGAGCTGCCATGGAATTCACCGACCGGAGTCGGGCCCATCATAATACTATTTTTTTTACTTCTGGGGGGTGAGCAGTGGATTCCGGACTTACGAACCGGCTGTGGTAGGTTTAGGACAGCTGTCTTGCCACATGTGAGCGTTCACCTTGCCACCCATTCACTCCCCCTTCGAAGCCATAGAATTTGAGATGCGCTAATCGCAGTTTTAGATAATTTTTCTAAGAAAGAGTTGATTATTTTTCTGGAAAGGCCAAGATCTTTAAAGAGGTGAAATAGAGATTTAGCTGGCAGGCCACGAGCGCCAACTTCCACCGCGTGAAGGTGAACAGTGAAGCCGTTCCGGGTTACGGCATTTGCAAGATCATGGTATTTATTTAATTTGTACTCGTGGTCTTTTGGGATATTTGATTCCCATGGAACAGTTAATTCTACGATAAGAGCCACCTTCCGAGATAGAGAGTAAAGAGTTATATCTGGACGGAGGGCTGTGCATCCGAGACTTTCAGGGAATTTATACTGCTTAGAGACCGAATCAACCTCCAGAATCCAATCTGTAGCTTTCTCGATTATTGAGAAAGGTTTTGTAGTTAAATGTTTTTTGCCTTTAGAGCCATCCCGCACAAACTGTATTGGGGGTTTGGAGGATACTGTCAAACCCTTGTTGGCACGAGCCACTGAGAGACTAATTACCTCGCGAATAACAGCGAGAACTTTGTCATGGCGGTAAGTGTACCGTCCTTGATCTAAGGCCACCTTGCAGCCAGCTAGAATGTGCCTAGCTGTGCAAGGGGTATTGCTACAGAGGGGACAAGAACTATCCTCGGCAAAGCTCCAACGAGCGAGGTTACTGGGGTCTGGAAGTGTATGCTGAAAGGCATTCAAATAAAATTTCAGCATCTCTGGCGTCCAGTCATAGAGCATTACGTTCCAGTGCATTGGAGGCGGAATGCAAAAGTCACCAATTGTTGTCCAATCATTCTGGCATTGAAGGCCAATAGCATGAGCCATACTCTTGCTGTCGTAATCTCCCCGCAAAAGAGACTTCTTCAAGTCCACGTCGCTCGTGGTTGTACTGCCATACCCCAGACCAGTGCCATTCTGGCTGATTCCAGTAAGGAACCTTTTGTGGAAGTCTACGCGGGCTTGTAGTTCATTTGAATCACTACAGCCACTTATTACGTGCTTCGATATTGCCGGATCTTTGGAATTGCACAGAATCGAATTTTTGGTTATTCTGGAGTTGGCGTAGAGCAGAGAGGGCAGTTTAAGCGCTAGCCCAAAATTTTGTTTGGACCTGAAGAGAGTCGAGGGGTCAGCTGGTTTGGCTAAGGACAGCCAGGATTTTAAACTAGCTGTCACCAGTGCATCTAGACGGGACAGTTGGGTTTTGGTAAAATCGTAAATAAGAAAGGGCCATGACAAATGTGACGTTAGATAATTGTCATAGATCCAGGCCTTACGAGGGCCAGAAATTAGCAAGGCATCTATTTTCGCCAGGCAACTTTTGAAATGCTCTATAACATTGGTTGGGATTTTTACCCGGTTTGCATAAACCCACTTTACTTGTGAATTTACGCGACCCCCTTTGTGCTGGGTAATTACCCCTTCGATTATCTTCAATGGTTTTCACCTTGGACTGTATTCAAATGGTAATCACTCACCAGCTAGGTTGGTTTTTCTCTCAGGGGTGGTTGTCTCGAACGATTGGTGGATTCCAACCTCACAAGGAAATTAGTTCGGCGAGAGGCTTCCGTGATAGAACCTCACTTTCCTCAGGTCACGCAGGATAAGCTTCCGTCGAAAATAAACACTTTTTATTCGCGAGACTTTCTTTTATTCGGTCACTTATCTTTACTTTTACATTGAGTTCCGAGTACTTATAATTTACTACTAAGTCCCGGTGCTTGGATCGCGGCGCGTTCACGCTGATCCTTTGCCAATTTACAACTGAAGCTTTCGCTCTTTTCTGTCGTCGATCGCCATTACATTTTTTTTAAGATAGCGACCGCCCTTACCTCTCATTGGTCTAGATCCTTCCAGAAATTTCTAAACACACCCCTATTACTGCGCCGCACACGTTTTGTCCAATCACGAAACAGGGCGCATAACAGATGCAACCCCGTTTGAGAGAGACATCGCGATCATGCTTCCTCGCTTGCACGCTAGAGCGAGAAGCGAATACACTAGTTGTCTCTGTCTTACATTTAAACATTTTATAGACATATTATTTGCTTAATTTAAAAGAAAAGAATCTACCCTAGTACAGGCATTAACCTAGTTGGGTAGTTTTTAAGACATAATTTTGTACTACTTTCTCTTAAATAAAGCATTATTATTATTATTATTATTATTATTATTCTCGTCGCAAAACGCCACCTTTTCCGAGTACACATTGTCTTAAACATAGGTTAGTCTCAGATCATTAGTAACAAGTTAATATTAATGTTAGATCGTTAATTAGGCTAATTAAGTTGTCTCTCCTAGCGCTTTACTTTACATTAAACGAAATACTATATGTTATGCTTAAATTAAGTAATCATGCAATTTTCTTTACATTTTAACCTATATTATTTCTAGGGTGAATTGTGGGATTTGGAGTATGTATGATTTTTTGTAACGTCCACGGTTTTTATTTCGTAGTCTTTTGCCAGTCGCCTCGCCAGGGAATTTATCGTTACCATGTGTTACTAAGGGGTCCTTTTCACGATTTATTTTGAATGGGAACGTTGTCGGTCCCTGGATTCTCGTGTTTCAGGGTCGACCGCTCGTTTATTTTATATTTTATAGCCCCTTTCTGTCCTTTCCTTTGAGTTATCAGCTATTTTTCAAGGAATCTCATATCCTCGGCGTCCGTGACTAATTATGTTTCCTACCCTTTGTAAGAGGGTCTCACTTTTAGGGAAGATTTATCGACCCTGGCGTCCGCTCTTTCGGATATTCTGAACCATTCCCCCCCCCCAATGGGCTCTGAGCCTCATTGGCTCCTGTCTCCATCTATTTGGTTTACCTAATTTACATCTTATTTACATAATCCAGTCTTATTTTTTACTCATTCACCTATGGGATTCTACTTATCTAACTGTCATATTCAATTTTCCTTATTGGTCTAGTGAGGTGACGGATCTTTCTTATTCAACCTATGAGAATTTCTCATTAATCTACTTAGAATATGTACCGCTTTCCGTTAACTTTCGTTTTTCATTTCTTACGAGACAAACGTCAACTTGCGTTTTCACTTTTAAATTCTAGCTAGACTATTTTTATTTTCTACTGTGACGAATAGACTTTCGCTTTTTCCACTTAGACATTAGTGACAGTTGTTTCTGCCTGATCAGCTGTTGTATGTATTTTTACAAGTTTACTGACAGGGCGCCTATACACTTTCCCGTCCACTAATAGGTCTACTATTCGCACTTGGCCTGTTTTGTCAGGGAAAACTTGAGTCACCCGACCTCTGGCCCACCTTCCTCGTTCTAGGGAAGGATCTAACAGGACTACTAAGTCTCCGATTTTTAACGGAGTTCCCTTTGTCGCCCACTTAGGTCTTTTAACCAACAATGGAAGTACTTCTTTAGACCAGCGGTACCAGAAAGCATCAGCAAGTATTTGCGATTGTTTCCAGTGATTTTTGTTAGATAACTCAGTTGTATTATTCTGACCTACCGCTGTACTATCATCTGCATGGCCTAATAGGAAATCTGCGGGTGTGAGGGGTCTCTCATCCCGAGTATCTAGAGATATATACGTGAGCGGCCTGTGGTTCATCATCGCTGAGACTTCGCATAATAATGTTCTCAGCACATCTTCATTTGGCGCTCGCTCCTTTAATATGGCATATAACGATTTTTTTGCCGTTTTTATCTGACTCTCCCAAACTCCACCGAAATGGGGTCCTGAAGGAGGGGAGAAACTCCATTTTATCTCGTCGGCACTTAGACGATCCCTTATTTCATGGTTGTCGATAGCTGACAAAACTTTTCTTAATTCAGCGTCCGCACCGCGGAACCCAGTGGCATTGTCGCTCATAATTTCCCGCGGCTTCCCCCTGGCTGCTATAAAACGTCTTATAGCTAACAAGGCCGAGCTGGTTGACAAATCTCCAGCTAGTTCGATATGGGTCGCTCTCGTGTTAAAACAAGTGAAGAGTAATCCATATCGTTTTTCCACTTTCTTTCGATTAGTGACGAAGAACGGCCCAAAAGCATCCAAACCTACAGTGTGGAAACAGCGCCTTCGAGTGGTTATTCGCGCGGGTGGGAGTTGGCCCATTTGTGCGGTCATAGGCTTCGCGCGGCGGATAGTGCAATAGACACATTCTCGTGAGATCTTTTTCACCGTTTGTCGCGCCCCAATGACCCAAAACTGTTCTCTCAGCACTGATAAAATTAATTCAGCGCCGCCGTGAGCATTAATCTCGTGTAAATGTTTCACGAGCAACACCGTGAATCTATCCTTACCGTGTAATATATATGGCCTTTTTGTGTCGAAAGGTGTGTCGTTCGCATTTTCGATCCGGCCTCCTAACCGTATTAACCCTTCCGCGTCGATATACGCGTTCAATCCGAACAGACGGCTGTCTTTCGGCAATATTTTCTGATGACGTATCAGGTCTATCTCGTGTGCGAAAATTCGATGTTGTGATTCCTTGATCAGAAATTTTTTCCCGGTTGCGATATCGTCGCTTTCGAGTACTTTTGACGTGGTTTTTTTTCTACACAGATCTATAAATTTTTTCACATATGCCATGGTTCGACTCGCCCGCATGTACCGGGAAAATCTATCTATGTCAATTACGCTTTCATTTTTTTCTGTCGTTGTTAGTACAAGTTTTGTCTTAAATTCTAACAATGCTCTCTCTTCCGGTTTCGGATCGGTTGGCTCCTGGAGCGGCCAGTGTTCTCTACTGCCACGCAAGAAAGCAGGTCCCGCGAACCATCTACCTTCCGGGCTTAAATCTATCTTGGTGGTATTCCGTGTGCCATCATCAGCGGGGTTGTCGCTCCCTGCTAACCAATGCCACTGTCTTGGAGACGTGAGCTCATCGATCACACCTAGTCTATTTGCTACAAACTGGAGGTGACATTCCTTTTGTGACAAAATCCACCACCACACATTTTTTGAGTCTGTCCACATAAAGACGTCATCGAAACTTAATGCGCTCTCTTGTTTTATTTTTGAGGCCAGTTCGGCACCTAACAGCGCCGCAGTCAGTTCTAACCTGGGGATTGTCAGTTTGCCTTTCAAAGGTGCCACTCGAGTTTTGCTAGCCATAAAGGATACCTTGTGCTCGCCGCTACAGCCTGTAATCCTAACATATGCAACGGCGCACATCGCCTTTTCGGACGAATCGCAGAATACGTGCAATTGCCTTTCCTCACCTGCTTGTTTGGTAGCGCCATTATAACGTGAGATTCGCACACCTTGCGCTAATCTCAGTTCTTGCAACCACCGGAGCCAATATTTAACTACATCGCTCGGGATCTCGTCGTCCCAGGCCACTCGGCTACTCCATACCTGCTGCATGATCAGTTTAGCCCTTATAGTTAGCGGTGAAAGCGCACCCATTGGGTCCCATAGCTGCATTATTAATTTTAGCGCTTCCCGCTTCGACGGAATCTTATTTCCCGTCGTCAGATCTTCGCTGAGGCGGTCCATGCTCACATTAAATGCTAACTGATCAGAGGCAGGTAGCCACGTCAAGCCTAATATACGTTGTGACGTCAACTCACCCTTTTCCAGAGATACTTGCGCGAGCGCGCGGTTTTCTTCTGGTATCCCGGTTAAAGCCTCGTTTTTATTTGAAGCCCAACCGGTCATAGTGAAATTCCCAGCTTTATGAATCAAATTAATTTCCCTGATGACTTGTTTTGCTTCCTCTAACGTGTCTACTCCCGCCAGCAAATCATCAACGTACGAATCGCGCTCTATTATTTTTACAGCCGCTGGGTACTGGTCCTTAAACCGAGCTGCGTTTTTATTTTTTACGTAGATCGCGGAGGCCGGGGAGCAACAACTACCGAATATTAGACAGTCCATTTTTAAGATTTTTGGAGGACTTTCACGCTGGAAACCTCGCCAGAGAAACAGCTGACTGAAGCTATCTTCCTCTTTCACTTTTATCCGAAGATACATATCTCTTATGTCGGCCGTGAAAGCGATTGCATTTTCACGGAATCGTAATAAAATTCCTAATATGCTATTTAAATAGTCTGGTCCACCTAATAACATGCTATTTAGTGACCCGCCTGCGCCCGAGGACGCAGCGTCGTGAACGACACGAATTTTGTCTTTCTTCGCGGGGTGAATAACCCCCAGGTGCGGAAGAAATAACACTCGATGGCGGTTTTTTAATTGTTTTTCCTCGACTTCCGAAGCATACCCCTCAGCTAGATATCTCTCTATCTGCTGGCAGTATTTTTCTCCATAAAGACGGTCGGAGTCCATTTTCCGTTCCACTGACCTCAGCCGAGTCATTGCCATGTCTCGGTTATCTGGTACGGAAAAGTTCACCTCTTTCCATAACAGACCTGTCTCCCATACTCCATTTTTAAAAGAAGTAGTATCTTCTAAGATTTTTTCAGCCCTAACATCGGCCTGAAGCTTTCGCTTTTTCTGTGGCCAATCGTACTCTAGCTTCAGATTTTCTTCAAGTAATTTATCTAAAGAAGGTTCATTTTCCTGATTTAAGCATAGCGCCGGGTACCTAATGTCTCGTTCGAGAGCGTTATTGCCGCCGATAGCCACCCACCCCAGGAGTGTTTTAGATACCGATAGGCCCCCGTCTACCATTTTTAATCCTCTAGAGACTATCAGTTCCCAACAATTAGCTCCCAGGAGCAGGTCAGGTTTTACGGTCGTCGCCTGAGTCGAACGCACCATCCCTCCGATCGGCCTCTGCGCACTTATCACGCTTTTGACCTCCGGTAGATTTAACGAGGCTACGCTGTAAGCTCGTACTACGTATTCCTTCTTCCCTAAATCTCCCCTTACTTTGAAGGACACCGCTTCGGCACTGCTATTACTCTCTCTCATATTCCCGATTCCAGAGAGCTGTAATCCCTGCGTCGGGCCTCGAATGCCTAGTTCTATTGCCACGCTCTGATCAATGAGTGAAACAGTCGCGCCTGCGTCTAACAACGCATATAATGTTTTTCTACCCCGGGTTCCAACTACGGTTATCGGTAATACTTGCAGAATGACCTGATTTCCAGATACTGCGTTCGCCACTACCTCGGAGCTCGCGCGCGGCGCCGCCGCGATGTCCGCCTCGTTCGCAGGCGGCGGGGCGGTCAGCAGATAATGATATTTGCCCTTTGGAAACCGTTTATATGCCGAACACGATTTTCGGCCGTGGTTGTGCCCTAAACATTTAAAACACCTACGCATTTTTTTTATCTCATCCCAGCGGCTTGCTAAAGTTAGATTTTTAAATTCTTCACATTTATTTAAATAATGGGATTTCTCACACCGAGGGCACTTAGGGTCTTCTTTGCCCTGGGTATGTAAAATATATTTTTTAGAGCCCGTTTCTTTCTGTCTCTTGTCTCGCGGGTTATCATAACTTTTCCTAGGGAGCTCTGCGGTACACAGACCGGCGTCTTGTGCGCTGATCGCTAATTTCTCTAACCATAATGCGAAATAAACTAATACCGGATCGTTTAAACCAACCCTTCCCCTGTCAGCTAGCCACAGAGTTAATAAGTTCTTTGGCAATTTTGCCACAAGTGAAGCCAATAAGTCTGGATTATAAAGATGTTCTAATTTATTTACCGATTTTACGGTCGCGACCAGATTTTTTATCTGGCACGCAAATCGCATTAAACCGTCTGCATCTAGACTATCAGATAACCCTTTTTCTTTCCTCAAATCCGCTATCGTTCTCTGAATAATTAAATTCGTATTACCGAATAGCGCCTCTAACGTGGTCATGATATTTGTCACGTTATCAGGACTTAAAAGCAAACCCGTCACTGCCTCGCGTGCTCTACCTTTTAATGCTGTCTGCAAACGCAATAAGTTTTGTGCATCATTTAAATGCATTACGTCTGTCGACTGTTTGAAAATAGCTTTGAAGGCTACGAATTCTAAAGGATTCCCGTGAAATGAAGGTAACTCTTTTGCAAAATGCGGTTTTGTGGACGCTACAGAAAAAATCCTACATACCTCTTTTATCATTTTTTCGCTCGAGCTGCTAATTCCATCGCTGCTCGTACCCAGGTCCGTATCAGCGGCGGCCTTTACCGCCGCCGCCGACACCGCCTTGGTCTCTGCCCTAGCGTTGTCCGCAGCTGCCGCGCCGCTCGCATTCGCCGCGCCGCCCGCATTCGCCGCGCCGTCCGCCACCGTCGCGCCGTCCGCCATCGTCGCGCCGGACGCCGCCGCGTTGCCCGGTTCCGATCGCCCGCCGTCTTCACGCCGCCGTGCCGCTTCTCCATTTTCTTCTGCGAATGTTCCCCCCCAGGGTTCTGGGGACGTCTCAGCAGCTGGAGTTTGATACTCGGCCCATCTCGACACTCTGCTGGCCGCCGTGTTGTCCCCCGCGACGTCGCGATCATTTTCCTGACTGCTCGTTTCTGTCCCGAAGGTTTCGGAGACAATTTCCAGCATCCTCATAGCATGCCGCGAGTCTTCTTCCGCTGCATCCAGTTCTTCCTGCATCGCTGCTCGTTGAAGGTCCATGTCAGCCTCTTCTTCGATTTCTTCAGCCGCTCTGCGCGCCGTGCGCCGCGCAGCCACTTTTTTCAGTTCCGCATCCAATTTATTTTTATCAGCTTTTTTCTTGGCTTTTTGGAGGTTCACTCTTCGAAGTTCTTCAGATGCTGCTCGCAGTTCCTGAACGTGCTCGCTTCTTCTGCTGCTCTCTGACCAGGCGCGCGATGAAGGTCTTGGATTTTCGGATTGCGTGCTTTTCGAATCCATATTTTTATTTTTCTTTTCTCGTTCTTGATCCAAAGTCACTTTTCTTTCCGATTTTCTTTATCCGGCTTGACGGAGGACCACGATGGTTGGGATTTTTACCCGGTTTGCATAAACCCACTTTACTTGTGAATTTACGCGACCCCCTTTGTGCTGGGTAATTACCCCTTCGATTATCTTCAATGGTTTTCACCTTGGACTGTATTCAAATGGTAATCACTCACCAGCTAGGTTGGTTTTTCTCTCAGGGGTGGTTGTCTCGAACGATTGGTGGATTCCAACCTCACAAGGAAATTAGTTCGGCGAGAGGCTTCCGTGATAGAACCTCACTTTCCTCAGGTCACGCAGGATAAGCTTCCGTCGAAAATAAACACTTTTTATTCGCGAGACTTTCTTTTATTCGGTCACTTATCTTTACTTTTACATTGAGTTCCGAGTACTTATAATTTACTACTAAGTCCCGGTGCTTGGATCGCGGCGCGTTCACGCTGATCCTTTGCCAATTTACAACTGAAGCTTTCGCTCTTTTCTGTCGTCGATCGCCATTACATTTTTTTTAAGATAGCGACCGCCCTTACCTCTCATTGGTCTAGATCCTTCCAGAAATTTCTAAACACACCCCTATTACTGCGCCGCACACGTTTTGTCCAATCACGAAACAGGGCGCATAACAGATGCAACCCCGTTTGAGAGAGACATCGCGATCATGCTTCCTCGCTTGCACGCTAGAGCGAGAAGCGAATACACTAGTTGTCTCTGTCTTACATTTAAACATTTTATAGACATATTATTTGCTTAATTTAAAAGAAAAGAATCTACCCTAGTACAGGCATTAACCTAGTTGGGTAGTTTTTAAGACATAATTTTGTACTACTTTCTCTTAAATAAAGCATTATTATTATTATTATTATTATTATTATTCTCGTCGCAAAACGCCACCTTTTCCGAGTACACATTGTCTTAAACATAGGTTAGTCTCAGATCATTAGTAACAAGTTAATATTAATGTTAGATCGTTAATTAGGCTAATTAAGTTGTCTCTCCTAGCGCTTTACTTTACATTAAACGAAATACTATATGTTATGCTTAAATTAAGTAATCATGCAATTTTCTTTACATTTTAACCTATATTATTTCTAGGGTGAATTGTGGGATTTGGAGTATGTATGATTTTTTGTAACGTCCACGGTTTTTATTTCGTAGTCTTTTGCCAGTCGCCTCGCCAGGGAATTTATCGTTACCATGTGTTACTAAGGGGTCCTTTTCACGATTTATTTTGAATGGGAACGTTGTCGGTCCCTGGATTCTCGTGTTTCAGGGTCGACCGCTCGTTTATTTTATATTTTATAGCCCCTTTCTGTCCTTTCCTTTGAGTTATCAGCTATTTTTCAAGGAATCTCATATCCTCGGCGTCCGTGACTAATTATGTTTCCTACCCTTTGTAAGAGGGTCTCACTTTTAGGGAAGATTTATCGACCCTGGCGTCCGCTCTTTCGGATATTCTGAACCAACATGATCGCCCGAGACGTCTTTTCCCTGATGGGTGATTTTTCTGCCGAGGAATTTGAAATGATTGTTTGGGTCTATAAGGGAGATATTAGAGCCCTTATAGACCAATTTGGGGTCATAGGATGTAAATTTTGTGCCCATGCGGGCGAGTCCAAGGCAAAAACATTTGGAGGGCTTCACTTTTATACAGCCTGACCAGTCGCAGAAAAGCTCCACTTTCTGTAATAGCAGGGAAAGCTGCTTGGGGCTTCTGGTAATGAAAGTTAGGTCGTCGGCAAAAGCGAGGCACGACGAGGTGTATTGGCCGTCTGTTTTAAAACGGTAGCCCCACTTCCTGTCAAACTGGCTCAGGCTTTCCAGAAGTATATTAAAAACTATATTAAAAATCGTCGGGGAGAAGCAACAGCCCTGAAATAGTCCAATTGAATATGGTATAGAGCGGGTAGTCCATTCTTGCGTTTTAACATGGAAAGTCAAACAGTTGTAGTAGGAGGCTACAATGTCACGCACGACTGGTGGGAAGTTGTACCAGCGGAGTGCAAAGTGGAGGAGACTGTGTCGGACTGACCCAAAGGCATTCTCTAGGTCGAGCCAGCATACATTGATTTGGCGTTCGTGCTGTCTCGCATCCTTGATGGCAGCAGCCAGGAGAGAGTTGTGCTCGAGGCAGCCCGAGACGCCGCGCATGAAGCCTTTTTGAACTGATACTCCAAGGTACTCATTCCGGTGCATGAATTCGCTCATCCTCGTGTGGACTATGCTAAAAAAAGATTTTGGCCACAGTGTCTGTGAGAGCAATGGGTATTTCCGTATTGCCGTAAGTAAAATGTACATATAATTGAATAATGGAGTTTTAATAAAATTCCGTGTAATTCAACAAAATTACGATTGATGCATGGTTATTCTGTATAAAACCGTAATAACAAATAATGTAAGATGGAATCCAAGATTGTTCTCAGTGTAAGTAATAATAACTATGTTAACCTAAATAATATCATTGATTATATAGCGTATCAGATTCCTCAACGTCGTAATACGATTTGGCAATCAGGATTTTACTATGAAACACAACGTGTAGATTGAACTCATGGTTCTAAACACTGATTAATCTTTTTTTATTATGTTCTATTAAATGGCGATATCTTTCGTACTATAACAGTATGGCGGCGCACTGTAGATGGCGCTCTAAACCCGCCTTTACGGTATAAAATAATATTATCAAAAGAATTTTTAAATCACAGCTCTTATTATTTTAATATTATATACATAAAGATCTCAATTTAGTATACAGGTTTTAATACGTAATCATTACACACTTTAGTGTGCCCCTTGGCACATAATAATTACGCACTTTATTGATGCTTTATGTCATAAATTGGGAAGAGCGTGCTGTGCACTCTATCGCATCGCTTCATTTCTCGATTTATCCACGCTGCGCTTGTGTTACTTTGCATACTTTCACACTGCTAACGTACGGCGCAGAGTTATGGGGGCGAGCAGCCGACAGGCAGAGGGCTTTCGTTATGCAGAAGCGTGCAGTTCCCACAATAGCGCGTGTGGCGCTTGATACGCCAGCTAGGCGTCTGTTTAGAGATCTCTGCATCATGACCCTGCCGTCCATTTATATAATGGAAGTAGCGCTGTTCGTTCGCAGAAATCTAGCCGATTTTGAAGTGAATGGTGTGCATCATCACTATCCAACAAGATCACGTAGCATGCTACTTTCGGTAAGTCATGCATTATCCAAGTCGGAGAGGCTAGCCTATATCGCCGGCCCAGCGGTTTACAACAAACTCAGCGAGCACATCAGGCAGGCGCAATCTCTTGACGTGTTTAAGAGACGCCTTAAGCGGTACCTTACAGATAAGGCGTTTTACTCACTGGAGGAATATTACTCGAGTGAAGTCTAAAATGTTTTGGTGGCTAAAGTATTTAATAATCTCTGCATTTTGTCTTGTATTTCTTCTTTTTACATTATTCTCATATTCAAACTCCGAAACGGGTCATAATTGAGGTAAGTTGTCGTAGTCACAAATATTGTAGATAAATAGATCTTTCTAGTGGTATATACGTTATTGTTATTGAAGAGGTGGGTCCAGCACCTATACATTATTGCCCATTGTCCTTTAACACGTACTTTTTTTTAAAAAGGCCGATATTTAAGTTTCTTATTCGCTTCTTTAGTGGGACCACTCCACGGTAGGCCGCCCATAGGTCAAAACCCCCTCTAACTCATTGTCGAATATTGACAATCCATATAACACATGTCATCACTAAGAACGTACCTACCTAGGAGTATAAATATCAGGGCTATTTACGTCCCACTACGATACCTGCCACAGAGCGTGCAAGCCCTGTGAAGACCTAAATGAAAGCCGGGTCGATGGGCCCGGCTCACGAAAAGCTCCACGGAAGTGAACGCATCTTATTGTTGTTGCTCGCTGCTTATCGATGACTCGTCCGCGCGGTGATTGTCTTTGGTAATTTCTAAGAAACGCAATTATTATTATAAATAAATAAATTGTAAATAAATTTAGTAATATTCTTTGGAAACCAATTAGTTAAAGAATATCCGTGGTACAATCTCCCTGCTTTGGTCCACAAAGGTCTCATACATGGTGCTGATGTATCATAATATGCCCTTTTATCTATTGGGGAACTTTCTGAGGATCCAGCTAAATCTAATAACAAACATTTAAAACTGTTCAGACGAGATTTTACCCGAAAAATGTTACGAGAAGTTACAAATACAGACTTAATTAAACGACTTTTACTGAATTCAGACCTCTTTATATCTCCGGAAACTTCCTAGAAAGAAAAAGAGCCTTCTATCTAAGGAAATTATAGATGTATGCTAATTAATTAATTAATTATAGATTATGCTACTGTTGGACTGTTTATTGTGTAAGCTGTAAATATAATTTTCTTAGTTTAGTATTGTCAAATCATAGCACAGTTTTATAATTAATTATAAGTTATAATAGTATTTTTATTTACTAGGATTATGCATTTAGCTTTATTTATTATGCATTAATTTATTTTACAGCAATTAACTTCATACGATTTAAATTTTGTTGATACTTGTGTATGATTATTATTAATTTATATTTTAATAAATATGCTTTTATTTAATCAAATACGTCTTTTATTCATATTTTACATCATTCACAATAAGAAAGAATTATTAAAAACAGTTTTAGGAGGTTTTGACCTATCTGCTTTGGGCGCGGAACCACCGTGCACTCGTGTGAAGTAATAGTAGGATATCAGGATCGAGGAGGCCATTACTCACAATCATAACGCACTCTGGCCGTAAATCTACTAGTTAATTAACTGGTGGTGCGCTCGCGCAGTTTGCGTAACGAATCGCTAATACCTGGGACACGCATTATGTCATGTGGGCAACGACTTATGGGGAGCAACATAGCGTGTCTCTCTGACAAGCGCAATGTCCGCGATAAGAAGGTATTAAAATAGCCTATAAATCAGAAATCTGTCTATATTATAAAGCTGCCTAGAATTATAATACTCGTGCTAAGGAAGACATCAAAGTAAACTAAGCAAACGTTAACAGTTTCGATGCATTTTTGTTTCGGTATTATATTCGATATTATATTCGTGTTATATTCGATATTAGGTATCAGTATTTTATTATGATTACTTATTACTTATTTTTATATTATTATTATAATTACTACCGCAGAGCCTCAAGCCAATGTATACAGAGCCTCAAGCCGCAGAGTCTGTGTGATATTATTTTACCATTTATTTCATTTTATTTTTATTTTATTAACACGATTATTTCTAGACCCAAAGCTTAATTGGAAGCACCACCTCGAGCGCAAGAGAACAACCTTCTATGCCTCTTTGTGGACGTGCAAAAGAGTCATGGGAAAAACCTGGGGGTTCAAACCCAGGGTCGCCTTATGGCTCTACAGGGCAGTACAGCAGCCTAGACTAACCTATGCTGCAATAGTCTGGTGGTCCAGGGTGAAAAAGCTTGAGACACTAAAAATGCTTAAAAGCCTTCAAGGTAACTACCTGAGGGCTGCAACTGGCGTCATGAAGACCACCCCAACAGCGGGATTAGAGGTGGCACTCTGCTGCCCGCCTCTGGACAAGCTCATCATCCACTCCGCCAGACTTACAGCATACAGACTGAAGTGTTTGGGCGAGTGGAAGCGAGGAGGGCACAATCATCCTGAGCTAAACCTCCTCCACAAAAGCCCATTCACTCTGACCCAGGATCGAATACGGAAAAAAATTTCGGTAGAGAAATCCTATAAAATCCTAATCCCCACCAGGGAAGAATGGAAAAATCCGCAGTGGCTTCAAAGCCACAACGCAGACGCCTGGTTCACCGACGGCTCAGGAACAAATGGACGTTTTGGGGCAGGCGTGTACGGACCCAAAACCAACCACAGAATCAGCATCCCCCTTGGACAATACGCTACGGTTTTCCAAGCCGAGGTACTTGCCATATTGGAATGCATAAAACTACAAAGTCGACTTGAGGTAAAAAACAGACAAATCCTCATCTGCTCTGACAGCAGAGCAGCACTGGACGCTCTGGCTAAAGCCACCACAGAATCTTCTGTGGTCTGGGACTGCATGCAGGAGCTCAACAAATTGGGAAAATCCAACAAAATCACCCTAATATGGATACCGGGTCACCAAGGCATACCCGGCAACGAAGAGGCCGACAGACTGGCAAAACTGGGCACACTGGATTGCCCAGTGGAGCCAGCTGTAGGGGTCCCCTTCGCTACAGGTAAGAAAATCATCAGGGACTGCTTGGAGCAGGAACATCGGGCTTCCTGGAAACAGAGTCAGGGATGTCGCCAGGCAAAAGCCATGATGGAGCAACCACTACAGAAGAAAACCAAGGCCCTACTTGACATGAGCAAGAAGAACCTTAGAACCACTATCGGTCTCCTCACCGGACACACGACCCTTAGAGCTCATCTATTCAACCTTGGTTTGACTGAGAGCAAGGATTGCCGAATATGCGGCGAGGAACCTGAAGACAGCATACACATTGTTGGTCGCTGTCCAGGGCTCGCCGCCAAAAGACACAGTTTACTGGGACGAGCCTTTCTCGAACCCAGCGATCTGCCCAACTTGAAGGTCAGTGACCTGCTTGGACTGGTAAGAAGTACCGGGCTACTAGCTGACCACTGACCTAATCACACAGTGGGTAGTTACAAAAGACCTTACAGATCTAGGTGACAAGCCCCCCACTCCATCTACTACCTACTACTAACACGATTATTTATTTTATGTGTTTTATTTTAAATATTTTCTGTTGTGATCATTATTTAGTGATTATTAGTTATAATTTGTAATGGTGACGGTAATATATATATATATACCTATATATATTTCTTTTCCTTTTTAATCTTTATTTTTTTAATCAAATCGCCGAATATATGTGAACTAAAAACTAGAGAGCTCGCTGCCCTGGAACAATTCCTGGCACTTAGTTGGGCAGCAGCAGTACATACCTACTAATGTTCATATCGGCCGTGTTCAATTTTAATTTTAATTTTAATACTATATTTTTTTATTGATCTGATTGTTAGTGAGACCTATGCATTGTAAATGAATTGTTAAATTAATTAAATAAATAAATAAATATAATCAGTGCGTGTTGCCAGTGATGACATATAGCACTGAGACGTGGTCGCTAACTATTGGTCTCATACACAAGCTCAAAGTCGCGCAACGAGCCATGGAGAGAGCACTGCGTGATATGATCCGAAATGAGAAAATCCGTAAAAGGACCAAGGTTACTGATATAGCTCGTAAAATTGCTAACTTAAAAAGGCAATGGGCAGGCCATATAGCTCGCAGAACCGACAACCGTTGGGGAAAAAAGGTTCTTGACTGGCGACCACGAACCGGCAGATGCAGTGTGGAACCCCCCCCCCCCCCCCACAAACAAAATGGACCAATGATATAACGAAAGTCGCAGGAAGGAGGTGAATGAAGGCGGCTCAAGACCGCTCGTCATGGCATTCTATGGGGAGGCCTATGTCTAACAGCGGACGTCTACCGGTGATGATGATGATTTAATCATACTAATGTCTTCCAGATGATTGTAGAAATAAATAGAACTTTGTAGAATCTTCTAGAAGGTTGTATTTATAGATCTATGCGTGTTTGAAATTCATTTTTGTGATCTGTGCGAAATATAACTTTCTAGAAAAACTTTCCAGAAGATTGTAGAAATTAATGGAACATTGTAGAATCCAGAAGGTTGTTGAAATTAAAAGACATAGGTACGCATGTTTGACATTCATTTTGTGGAGATCTGTGCAAAAGACAAGTTTCTAGTAGAACCTTCTAGAAGATTGTGGAAATTAATAGAACTTTGTAGAATCTTCTAGAAGATTGTGAAATTAATAGATCTATGCATGTTTGACAGTCAATTTCGTGGTGACATCTACGCAAAATAATTTCAAAGCAAAACTTTGAGTACATCTGGGTGACGAGGATGTTCATTTTTTTTATTCACCCGGGCAGCGGCGGGTAATTAGCTAGTTTCTAATAAAGCGAAAGCTCGAAAGCTGGAAATTATATTATAAAAGGAATTTAATAAAGCTGTCAATTTTAATTGCCGCATAGTCAGTAATAATAATAAAATCCAGCGGGTGTGTCGTACGGCAGATTTGCAAGCGCAACAACTATTTTATCGTAGGTGCAATAGGCGGTTCTAGTAACGGCCGCTTATAAACAACGGCATACCAATTTAATTTATACACTATAGAACAGCATTTATACAAAGGATTTCCACGCAATGGGGATTGAATCAAGTTTTACAAAATAAATTTAAATTAGTAAAGTAAGGAGTTAAATTAGTAACATAAGGGAGACGAACGAAAGGTTGTTCGTCTTCCTAACTCCTTACTAAAGGTACCGGAGTCCAATATTAAACCGAGCGAAGTCGCAGGTAAAAGGGGTTATGTAATATTATTCATTTACATCTCACCCACTGTAAAAATATCCCTAGTCTAATAAAAAACCGTATAACATGTGAAATCTCTAAATCCAAATGATTAGGAATAGCCCACTATTTATATTTCCACTAACTTTAAAAAATAGAGTTTCGTTTAAATGTAAACCCGCCAAAATAAAGGTTTTGTTGTCCTATAGTGCAAATTCTACACCTTACCAAAAGCCTTTCTAAACCTTACAGTTTTTTGTAAAAGTAAGTAACATTTAAAGCCTTGTAACTAAAATAAAGAAATGGACTTAAGGATATTGTAACTGAACCATTTAACTACAAGGATATTTAAAAAAATACATATTTTTATTTTTTTGATATATTGTTATTTTAAAAGCGGATTTTAACATTTTATCTGAAATAACATGGTTTTGCCTATTAGAACATTTGTTTGAACAACAGATTATTCTATGTTGAACTGAGTTGAACGCCATTTACAAATTTTTTTTTTTATGTAGGATATGGTTACCAAAGAAAAGCGTTTTTTGTGTTGAAATTTTGGATATTTCGCAACTTGAATATCCATAGACGTTTTTTTTGTCAAGAAAAGTATGAATATACCAGTTTTTACCATAAAATATCCTACGAGGATATTGTGGGGCTGCAAGGGAGTACAAACGGGGTCACGTGCAAAGGCTCTACATGGAGGGCAGGTCTAAGTGCAGGTGTCTGACTGCTAACAACCTACTCCAAACTCAAACATCATCATCATTATCATCACCATCACCTGGCTATTCTGCAACAACAATAATCCAATACTCACTTGAAAGACTTGGGAATCTTGACGATCTGATGATCGCCCTCAGCTTGCGCCAAAGACGAGAGCGGCTCTGCTGAAATAGCAGTCCTCTTCAACCGAGGTTCGTGTACTGGAATTATTCTGGTGTTTTCGATTCCAGGAGTTATTTTCATCATGGTGAACGCGTCGTCCTCTTCATCGTCCGAGTATCCACTCCTGTGGTCGATCAGCTTCTTCGTCAGAGGCTTCACCACTTGTCTGTATTTGTCGATCTCGATCTGGAGGTTCCTTATCGAGGCGTCTCTCTCTTTTATGTCTCTTTTCAGCATAGCGATTGACATATCCTTGTGCTTTAACTCTTCGCATTTCTCGAATACTGCCGTTTTCAATTCGAGCAGCTTCTGCTCTAATTTAAACTGTTTTTCCATATGGAAGTGACTGCAATGGTCCGTCTTTAGGTCAGCCTCCATGTTTAGCTCACTGTTCACTCACTATAGTCAGGTATATTATGTACTTTAAATGACTGAAAAAAATACAATCAAAAAGACGTTCTATTAAAAAACTTTTAAAAAAATTGATACGTCATACCATAGATCAAATCTGGAAACGTCACAAGAACCAATTATTATTATTAACGCATCGTAGCGGGCAAAAATGCTGCTAGACACTGACGATAAACCCATTGAAGTAAAACAATGAATGAGAAAATTAATGTTGCCGAGCCATCACATCGGATAGTCAAAATATAAGGTATAATTACATACAAATGTATCAATGTTAGGCATACAGCATACATACATTTTTTTAGTTGAACAACTATTTAGTTGTGTGTCATAAGTTTATAGGAATATATTGCGATCATAGATCGTGAACATACTGTTAACTCGATAGTTGCTCGACAATAAAATCAAAAAGTTGTATCGATCTGCTTTTAATTAAAAAGTTGGACAGCTATCAAAAAATTAAATAAAACTGTCCTGCTGTTACAAGCAACTATTTAATCGCCAGTGGTGACACGTGACACGTATGCACTTGTACGACCCATTCTCACAGGCAACAATTGACACACCCATAAAACGTTTTGGAATATTTTTAGCCGCAGAACTTGTTGCCAGTAATTAAAAAGTTGCGTGATAAAAATTGCCAGTGCGTAGGGGCCATAAACGTTCTCAACTTTTGATGTGAATAATGTTTATTAAACGCATGCCCAACAAAAAAGGAGTGTAATGTGTTCAGGGTTCATCTAGGTATGTATTCCGTTTCTTTAATGCACCATAAATTCTAAACGCTTAAACCGATTTACAGGTGTGTGGTATTGTTAGAATCGTTATGTCATTCCGATTGTCATGGGGTACCTGTCCAAATATTAAGTAAGTAGTTGTCTAAAAGTCCAAATGTTAATAAATTAACATAATTATATCGTGTGTAGTGTCAAATGAAAGGTCCGATTGAGCACATTTCGGAAATATACATGTATCTATAGTATAATATGGATAATTACATAAAACAAATATTTTACTAAGAAAACCGTAATAAAAATAATTATAAATAATAAACTTCACGTTCGAAACCGGCAGTAGTGTTTTTTAATCTGTTTAATATATTTACTTGTTTAAAAATCCTTTATATCTAACGGGAAATACGCAGAGAAAAAGTGTAGTTTTTTTTAAATGTTTTATCTACAAATGTTTTACGAATAGTCAGATAAATGCCTAAAGTTTAACGTGACTAAAGTTTTATTTAATAGTATCCTACATCTTATAAAAAATAAGTACAGAAAAATCGATAAGAACGAGCCAAAATGATTATGGCGACTTCCAGATTCCGATTTCAATATATACATTGATAATGACATATCCCATTATCAATGTATATGTCAATTTATTTATTTATTTTATAAATGTACAAAAAAAAAAAAATTACATTTTTACCGAAATAAAGAATTTATACATTGTAAAGAAAATCCTAAGATTGACACAGCTTACGTAACAAATTGCGTTATGCACATCTAACGAGGCTTCTCATGCCTGTATCTAGATGCACATGATGCAGATGATGTAAAAACATGAATATTAGTATTAATCCAATATAATTCAAAAAGAAAAAAAGACGAGAGAACAAGTTGGAATAACTCATAAAAATAATCTGAAAAAAAGAAGAGAGAAAAGGTTGGAACATCTCATGACAATAAGCTAAATAAAAGAAAAAAGGTTGGAATATCTCATAACAATAAACTGATTAAAAGAAGAGAGAAAAGGTTGGAATATCTCATAACAATAAGCTGAAAAATAGAAGAGAGAAAAGTTTGAAATATCTCATAACAATAAGCTGAAAAAAGAAAAGAGATATGGATGGAATATCTCATAACAATAAGCTGAAAACAAGAGAGAAAAGGCTGGAACATCTCATAACAATAAGCTAAATAAAAGACGAGAGAAAAGGTTCGAATATCTCATAACAATAAGCTGAATAAAAGAAGAGAGAAAAGGTTGGAATATCTCATAACAAAAAGCTGAAAAAAAGAATAGAGAAAAGTTTGAAATATCTCATAACAATAGGCTGAAAAAATAAAGGAGAAATGGATGGAATATCTCATAACAATAAGCTGAATAAAAGAAGAGACAAAAGGTTGGAATATCTCATACCAATAAGCTTAATAAAAGAAGATAGAAAAGGTTGGAATATGTCATAGCAATAAGCCGAAAAAAAGAAGAGAGAAAAGTTTGGAATATCTCATAACAATACGCTGAAAAAAGAAAAGAGAAATGGATGGAATATCTCATAACAATAAACTGAATAAAGGAAGAGAGAAAAGGTTGGAATATCTCATAGCAATAAGATGAAAAAAAGAAGAAAGTTTGGAATATCTCATAACAATAATATGAAAAAAGAAAAGAGAAATGTATGGAATATCTCTTAACAATAAGCTGAAAAAATCCTCATAACAATAAGCCACGAAAAATAAGCTGATGAATCCTCTAAAGGGGGTGGAAATGTTTTTGAAGTCGTTAGTTCTTCAGTAAAATTTTGGTTTTTTTTAAGGAAAAAATAAGAACTAGGAGACAGCCCTCCATGATGATGAAATGATGACGAAAGACACGCTATTCAACAGAATTGATGTATCAATTTTGAGGAACGGCAAGTTATGATAATAAATGCCCCAATCATCATAAAGATATTATGCCGGGTGGCCTGTCTCAGCTCAGGAGTCGATTTAACGTGTCTTGGATGCAGTTATCGGTTGATTTACGACGTGCCATTCTGAAGGGCCTTTCGGCGAAGCCTGATTAAGTAGTTTATTTTCAGTCGTTATTGAGCTGTGTAGTGAAATTTACGGCGCTGCGAAACCGAACGAAGAGGCGTAGTTAATCGATATAATCACATTGTCAATTAGGTCCGTGAGGCTATAAAATTTCATTTATCCGTAATGGACCATAACATTGAGGGAGTAATAACGTTGTAAGTGAATATTATTAAAAAATCGTTAATATTGACGATGTAATCGATAATACAGTAGATGTTGACTTAAGTGAAGAACTTGACGCAAGTGAAAAAGTGCTAATGCGAAAGAACAACGACGTAGCAGACAACTTGGAGTCACACAGAACACCAATAAAAACATCGGGTTTATTCAGTTTCTGGTATATTGAATCTCGACTAATTATTGTATTTAACTTTTACTTTCCTGGCCCACCAACCAACATTCAGTCCTTGGCTACTTGCCGGGACAGTCTAGGGGTGACTGTCGTATGATAATAAACCCGTCCATTGTGCAATTACACAATAAACAGTAGAAACAAACAAACAAACAAACCGTGCTAAGGGGATGGTGACAGTTCTTAGTTAGGGTCTCAGATTTCCGCATTGCCGTTTGCTTTTGCTTCCGCATCGCCGTTTCATCGGGGCTGTTGGAATCTCGGCTATCCTCGGAAGGCTCAGCATTTATATTTGATTAAAATGTATGGCGGCATTTAAATATTATTAGTGCAGCTTGTATATGAGATATTCCAACCAAAATTCAAAATATGATTTAAGCCTAACGAGGCATCTGTGTACCATATTTCAAGTCTCTAAGTCCAATCTTTCGAGGATGATACATTACTAGTGCGCCCCCTGTTGGCCTGATTTCAAGTCAAATCTTTAGTTGTCTTTTCAACTCTTGCCATGACGAAATTATGCCCGCAAACCAAATTTCATCTCAATCGGATTAAGCATTTGGGCGCTATCCAGGATGAATACATACAGATAGAAGGACAGACACACAGACAGACTTCAATCTGGAAATGGTCTTAATCGTCTCAAGGGGGGCTCAAAATTGATATGTTTATCTTCATCCCGACTTTTTTTTCCCTACTGGTCAGTTGGTGGGCCGCGAAAGTAAAAGATAAATACGATAATTAGTTGAGATTCAATAAACCAGAAACTGAATAATACCACCATAGACCAGTTCGATTGTGGACCAGTTTGAAACAAGAATTGGAGAAAAATCCAGCAAAAGGAAAATTAAAATAGGATCGTTTACAACGTCTCAAACCGGCATTACTGTTCTTAACGATTTTCACGAAACTATAATTAGCCTATTTCGCAATGTAATCGTAGTTAACACGATCTAAAAATCGAAATCCGCTCAGGCGAGACCGTTTATATTTAATTTTATTTAGAATACCGATCGTGATTATTTCCCGTGACGAATATCCGCTGAGAAATGATACGCAAATAGGCTCTGGTCAATCGGTTAATTTTTCGGACGTCAGACTTGTTCGGTCCCGTTGGAACTACTTATATGACCTTTAGAAGGGCTTCTGGGCCAGGTCTATTAGCTCGGTTTGCTGGTGATTTTCCGAGGTCGGAATACACACTCGTACATAGAAAAACAAACGACAATTCGGAAATCAGAGACCTAACCCTAACCAAGAACTGTCACCATCCCCTTAGCACAGTTTGTTTGTTTGTTTCTACTCTTTATTGTGAAATTTCACAATGGACGGGATATGAAGTGTTTATATGCACATGTGCGTGTAACATGTAAATGTGTGTCGTCTTATTCGATCGACAGAATCGAAAATGCAACCCCGTTAATTTTATCATAACGGAAAATAGAAACCCTCCGGGTTCGATTCCCGGTTGGGTGTATTATTTGATTAAAATATAGGCGGATTTTAAATATTATTAATGCAACTTGTATATGAGATATTCCGACCAAAATTTCTCAACGTGATTTTGACCCAAGAAGGCATTTATTGTGTACCAAACTTTAAGTCTATAAGTTCAATATTAAGATGATGATATATTTTATGACGAGTGCGCCGATGGTGGACCGATTGCAACCATAATATTTTCAACTCTTGCCATGGCCAAATGATGCCTGAATATAAAATTTCAGCTCAATCGGATTAAGCATTCGGGCGCTATCCTGAAGGAATACACTCAGACACACAGACTTCATTCCGAAAATGGTCTTAATTGTCTCAGAGGGTTCAAATAAAATAAAATTAAAAATAAAATACAAACGGAGTTGCCATGGAATTCACCGACCGAAGTCGGGCCCATCATTTAGTGTTATTACTCTTCTGGGGGGTGAGCAGTGGATTCCGGACTAACGACCGGCTGTGGTAGGTTTAGGACATCTGTCTTGCCACATGTGAGGGTTCACCTTACCACCCATTCACTCCCCTTCGAAGCCATAGAATTTAAGATGCGGAAATCGCG
Organism: Micropterix aruncella; assembly: GCA_944548615.1. Classification (NCBI taxonomy): domain Eukaryota; kingdom Metazoa; phylum Arthropoda; class Insecta; order Lepidoptera; family Micropterigidae; genus Micropterix; species Micropterix aruncella. The sequence goes on from OX155963.1 coordinate 21,237,255, forward strand.
GTTTCAGATATTTTTTCTGGGAAGGAGTTGATTATTTTCCTGGAGAGACCAAGATCTTTAAAAAGGTGAAACAGAGATTTAGCTGGCAGGCCACGAGCGCCAACTCCCACCGCGTGAAAGTGAACAGTGAAGACGTTCCGGGTGACGGAATTTGCGAGATCATGGTATTAATTTGTACTCGTGGTTTTTTGGAATGATTTTTTGAATATTCGTCAGTTGTTCGTGAAACAATGCCTAATATATTTTTACAAGACTTTAGAGAAATGTTCCCGAAGCCAGCAGCAAAGACCTACTAGAATGGAGAAAGAGACGAATTATGTAATACCTCGTGTACATACAACCTTTGCCCAAAGACAGTTGTATTTCATCGCCCCAAAACATGTTAATACCTTAGAAAAGTCAGTAAACATTGTTTAAAATGTACACCTATTTATGACAAAGTAAAAAAAAGTGGCTCCTTTACGATGTGGGTTGTGTAAAGACTGAAATGGAATTGCTTCATACAATAATTTAAAATATGTGTATATGTAGATGTATGTGTATGTGTGTATATGCATATATGTATGTATGTTTGTATGTGTATATGTGTTGTATCGTATATGTATGTATCGTATCTAACTAACCCTTTTATCTATACTAATATTATAAAGAGGTTAAGTTTGTGAGGTTGTAGGAAGTAATATCTGGATCAACTAAAACGATTTTGAAAATTCTTTTACCAATAGAAAGCCATGTTATTTGTGACTGTCATAGGTCATTACATCAGTAAAAATATAACCCTTCTTTTGGCAGTCAGGAAATAAATCATAGCACTCAGTACTAACCGAACCACACTCATAACTTCATCACAAGTAAAAAGTTTTACCGCCCAACGAAGTGGCCACGGGTCAGCTAGTTATGTATATTTGTATTAATATGTGTAATATTTTATGCCATTATCTTAGTGTTAGCATTTAAAGTAGTCTATTAGTCAAATAACGTCAGTACTATTCAAAAAACAAAGGCAGTGTATTTCGTATTCCCAGATACAGGCTGTTCGGGTTTAGTTGGGCATTCGTCTAGAATGATCGTATGGGTTGTGTTCATTTGCTTATTGCCTATATAAATAGTTACAAATTATATTTGTACGATCACACTGTTAACTCTCTTTGGGAGCTAATGGGCCCTTGCTGAGTTGGCCACGAAGACCCATTCTGTTCAGGGTTGGTCACATTCACGGGTCAACGACCATCCGGCGGCCTCCACGCATGAAGTGCGATCCCGGGCAGGACTCTGGCCTTAGGGCTATTTTCCCCTAGGAGACAACCTTCTGGCCCTCCTGGACGGTCTGCGCACCGTGCGGCATAAGCCAATCGATTGTGCATTCTGACTAACAGTCGGGGGAGTCTGGAAGCAGTACTGTTTCCTATAGAGCGGGGGTGGTTGCGGACCTTACGGCGACTGCTCTTGAAACGACCATCGGCTGCTCGATCCTGGGTGGACAGCCGGGCAAAGGATGCCGTGGTCCGCGATAGATTCGGTATACACCGTTTCACCGCTTCGTAATGGGGAGAACCGCGCAAGCGACTTCGAACTCGTAACCAATTGAGAGACCGGAGTAATCTGGTCGCAATTGGAAGTAAGGGCGTAAGTGTAAGCCCGCTGGGTAACACACCCGGTTAACATCTCGCGGTTAAGATGTTGGCCTCATAAGGGCATGTGGCGGAGTTTGACGGTGGACTGTTTTGTCCAAGTCTTCTGCGCTCACTTCACGGGAGAACGACTAATCGTTAAAACTTCCTAAATCGTTAAGGTGACGGGTTCGCCCGTCGTAGTTGACAACTCTATTTGTCAACTTTTTATCAGGATGTAACAAATAAATAAATAATTGATTCCCCATGGATACTTCCGTCTTAAACACGCGTTCACAATACTTTCCCTCCCCGTCAGTTGGTGAGCCGGATACGGTCCGGCCCACCAACCGATGATGAGAGAATTACTTAATAATTACGAGTATATTACTTAATAACATTGATCGTTTTCCCCCGTAATCCTTCATTTATTTACGTTACGAGTGTGCTAAAATGATTTTAATTACCATCGCCGTGTCAAGACTGTTTTCGCTGTCGCGGTTCGCATCTCAAATAAACTTGACCCATATTCAACAACGTAAATTTGGATGGAGACCAGGTTTTGACTAAGTAGACCGGCACGGCGCGATTGAGTGAAATGTTAAAATCACTACTGCTATTTAGCAGCAACTACATTTCGCGATAAAGGTCTGATGATCGGCTGATAAACTGGATAAAGCGACAGGAAAAACTGGAACGCAGACTACACATTTGTTAATTGTAGTACATAGATAAATTCCATCAATGTCGTCATAATCCGCCTATTATCTGTTGTTAGTGGACACAGCTATAATGGCGGATAACGAAAATTTGGGACAACAAACAACGAAGGAGGTACAGGCAATGTTGAAAAAATATTTTAAGTACCTACTTCAAAATAAGTATAAATATTAAAACAAAATAAAAAACACGACTGCCGTGACAGAAAGTAAACTATTGTATTTATAATTATTTTTATTATGTTTTTTTTATGAAATATGTGTGGTTTATGTATTTATCCACATATCGTCGCCTTACATATATCCTTATTTATCCATATATCGAAGTTTCTCGGTCTCTCACTCCGCGACCGAATTCGAAACTAGACCATTAGAGAAAGATGCGATCTACTATAACAACGATCGAACAAGAAGTACAAAAACGTCGACTACGATGGTTCGGCCACGTTAGCCGAATGAACGATAATCGCTTGCCACGTAACCTTCTTTGGCGAGTATTCAGCGATCGGCACCGAAGAAAACCTGGCTAAATAACATCAAAGACGACCAAAAGAATCAACGATTATCGGCTAGGGATGCTCGAGACGTGGCAAAAAATCGTCAAGAATGGAAGCGAATCGTGAATGGAGTACGAGATCGGCACCGACAGCAGCGTATTGGCTGCGAGGGCGACCCCCTCCTCAATCGCCGGCTACGGAATAAATAATAAATAATAATAATAGTCGCCTTACAATTATAACTTGATAACTCAAAAAATGGCATTTTTGAGATAAGTATGCCAGAAGATGTAAAAATATCAACTCTATATCCCCTTAAATCCAGATAACTGAAATTCCCACGTCCTTGGGAGTTAACGGTGCGGACATAAGGCTCTGATGATGGATCAGGATAATGTCAATGGAACTTCAAGAATGTGGGTAGCCATATCAAGAGTAGCCATATCAAGCATTGGCTATTCAAATGTTGAAAATCAGCTCCAGCAATAATACTAAAAATCGATATGTAGACTTATCTAGCTGAAAGTTCGCAGCACTGTCTGCTATCGTAGCGCAAAAACTCTTATCTAGCTGAAAGTTCGCAGCACTGTCTGCTATCGTAGCGCAAAAACTCGATATGTCCACTTATCTAGTTTTAGGTTAGTATTTAGGTTTACTTATTAGTTTCCACAATTCAAAATTGGTGGACGAGTTGAAACTTTAAAAAAAAAACAATAAAACGCGTTTATCTCAGAACAACTGAATTCGAGTTATCGAGTTATGTAAGTGAGTGAGTAAGGCGATGATGTGTAGATACATGTATATTTCCGGAATGTACTCGATCAGACCTATCATTTGACACTAAACGCGATATATTTATGTTAATTTAGTGACATTTGAACATTTAGACAACTACTTACTTGATATTTGGACAATCAATGTGCTCTTCAATTCACTTCTAAATCAGTTCAAGCGTCTTGAAGTTATGGTGGAATAAAGAAATGGAAAACAAACATATGTAGATGAACCCTAAACCCATTACACTTCTTTTTTGTTGGGCAGTCGTATAAAAAACCGCTTGTCAAAAAGACTTTCCCAGCAAGTAGCCAGGGACATACTTTATCTGAATATAAATTTTATAAATAAATACGACGAGCAGTTAGCGAAAATTCCTATTAATATGTGACGCAATTAAAATTTAAATATTGAACGCGTCATTCAGTTTATAATCAAATTGCAAACGCAGGTCGCCGTGAGCCGTCGAATTCGAATTTCGAATGAGCCACGCACCGCAAGCGTCGGCGTTTTAAGGGCCTTACTATTTAATTAAGATATAGCGGACTTTAAATATTATTTGTGTTGCTTGTATATGAGATGTTCCGACCATTCACAATGTGATTTCAGAGCATTAACCTGTCGAAAGCCAGCCTTTGCGAGCAAAAAACCGCGCCGCTACTTTTTGGTAGATTTTATAAATAAATACTAACAATATCGCTTTTACATGAATTCCCTTTTGTTACATAGTAATTAATTTTGTTAGTCATGTATCCTATCCTATCCTACTACTATATAAACGCGAAAGTTTGTAAGAATGTATGTATGGATGTTTGTTACTCTTTCACGCAAAAACTACTGAATGGCATTACATATTTATTTAATACTAGCTGCGCCCCGCGGTTTCACCCGCGTGGTGATGGAAAATTATGATAATGATGATAGAAAACTATATATCTTTATAAATTATAGCCTATGTGTTATTCTGATGTGTAAGCTATATTATTGTAAAGTTTCATTAAAATCCATTCAGTAGTTATTGCGTGAAAGAGTAACAAACATCCATACATACATTCTTACAAACTTTCGCGTTTATAATAGTAGTAGGATGGGGCCGGCAGAAACGGCTACGCGCAGATCTATCAAACGGCATTGTTGGCGCCCGACCAGTTAAGACACCTGTGTATCGAATTTCAAGTTTTCAAGTTCAATTGTTCGAGATTGAAGTATGACTAGCGCGCCCTCTGATGGACAGATTTCAACCACAATTTTTTGAACTCTTGCAATAACCAACCTTGCATGGCATGCCTGCATGTCAAATCTATCAATCGGATGAAGCGTTTGGGCGCTATCGCGGAGGAATACACACAGACAGGGACACAGGCAGACTTAAGCCTGGACATGATCTTAATCGTCTCGGGAGGGGTGTCAAAATGTATCCGTCTTCATCTCGAAAAAAAAAATTGAGCGTTCACAATACTTTCCATCCTTGTCGGTTGCCACAGGTGGTTTTTTAAAGACGGGTAAAGTAAAATATTTATGTACGTCAAAATAAATCAAAGAGAAGAAACATGAAGACGGGATAAACATTAATGCAGGAAATCAGAGAGGAATGACGTCATGATATTTGACGCACATAAAGTGCATCTTTGATCGAATGCATTTTCTATTTTGATATGGATTTAGAGCGGATACATTAAAATTTGAAAATACATTGAAAACTAGACTTTGCTTGAGTCAAAGATGTTGATTTTCAACGGCATAATAATGTATAGCTGTATAAACTTTAATCTTTCGAGGTTATTTGGCAAATCAACGGATTCTTACCGTTTGGAACTAGTAGATCGTTTCCCGGCGTTTCTATACAATTTATTTGCCGTCTCCATAGGGATATCGTTGTCAACTACTATAGGCGAACCCACCATACTAGGGAGTTATAACGACATCATGTTATTCTCTCTCTCTCTCTCTCTCTCTCTCTCTCTCTCTCTCTCTCTCTCTCTCTCTCTCTCTCTCTCTCTCTCTCTCTCTTTTTCTCTCTCTCTCTCTCTCTCTCTCTCTCTCTCTCTCTCTTATTGAGTGAACGCAGAAGAGACTTCGGGACTAACAGAGTCCAACTTCTTACCGCGAGGCACTGCCAAAAGAAACCAGCGGGCCGACCTCATTCCTTTACTACCAGATTTGGACCAATTTCTCCATCCACCAGTCTATTCACGGATTCGAGCTCGCTTGCACGGCCTCTACCTGACGTTAGCTGTAATTCATAATGAATTTATCGCGGATCCGTGGTGCCCTTTGCCTATCAAGGATTAGCAATCGGATCGTATTTAACGATAGGTGACGCCAGGTCAACAACTACCCCCGCTTTTTAAGAAACGTACGTCTCCAAACCTCTCCTCGTTGTTCGCCGGATTCCGCTAGTAGGTTGACAAAGCCCGGTGCGCAAACTGCCCAGTTTCGCCCGTGATGTTCGCCCGGATCCGCACTTCCGATCACAACCGCCTACGACTGCAGGTTACAGACGCACGCTGTATTTAATTCACAGTGGCCCTTTCAAATTGAGTCCATCTTCGAGGAGGCACCCGGATGGGAGCTGAACTGTGAGTTGAGTCGAACATTAGGAACCCTATACGGGGACAATAAAGGTGCGACTGCCGCGAACGTGGCGTGTCGGCTCTGCGTTCGTATTCGATTCGGGTACTTCGATTTCTACCACCGCGAAGCCGGCTAACGCAGATTGTAGCAATGAATATTTTAGCGCGAATTTCGAAAAACGTCTGTGCACGCAAAAACTCACTGTGTCCTGCTTAATTTTGCTGTTATTAGGGGAAGGCGATGACAACATTTTAATTAAAGGTTGAAACTTTAGGTACCCTGGATTAAGTACCCTGGTTAGGTACCCTGGTTTGGAGTACTTTTGATTTCGATTGCTTTCCTGATGTTTCACGTGCGCGGACAACGGAAATGAAACTTTGTCAAAACATCGGGAAAATTTTATACATATACTAGTTCAACGCAGTAAGAATTCGTTTTTTATTCAACTAAACTATAGCTGGTTCAGAAATCAGCTTTGAGATACTTTTGTTTCCGATTTATTTATTTATTTATTTATTAGTTTCAAATATTATTCAAAAGCATTACAGACAAATCCAATTCGCCCTTGAATATTAAATCTAGAGTGTAAGCCTAAAAATAAATGACTTACATAACTAAATTAATGCTAACATTGAACAAGAAAAAAACATAAAAATAAAAAACTAAATAAAAGACAAATTATGTTAAACATGAGATAGCAGGGAGTTGCCTTTTTAGCTGCCAAAGGGGTATACAAAAGATGTCTATTTCTGTGAGTAAGGAATTAAGAAGAGCTATAACCCTCCCCACTAGCCTGTCTACAAAAATATGTGTTCGATGGTACGGCACATTAAACAATAGATGCGATCTCCTTGCTGTGTATTTTACCGGTTCGTACAATTCAAACTTACATAGTATCTCTGGCAAATAAATAGTTCCTTGAATTAATTTATATGCAAATATAATTAGGGAAATATATCGACGCATTTCAAGAGTGTTGTATCCTACCATTCTACCGTCCTACCTATACAAACGTACGTGAAACGGCCGCTATAATAATATACGGAACGCAACAACCCGTATCACGTACGTTCGGGTACGCTCGAGTACAAAAAAAACCGAACCCACAAAGCGTACGTAATACGTCAAATCGTTCGTACGATTCTAAATACTAAAAAGGGAATAAATGGGTCTCCTGAGTAAAACAAATGTCTGGTATATTGTAAACACGTATTGTTATTAAGATATCGAATGAAAAAAACCCAAAGATTCTTTACTTACTATTTAAATAATAACTCAAAGGTAGGGCGGTTAATATTAGGTTTGTTTGAGGATTGCGACAGCTTTTTATCTTATCTCGCTTCCTCGTTCTTCTCTACTTCCTCGTTCTAATCTAGAACATTTCACACCGATGCAATTATTTCGCGTTCTCAAGGGTTCCCTTCGCGTGATGGATCTTTTATCTGCATACATTTGAAGCGCTAAGACAATGCGGTTTCTTTTTTCCTGCGTTAATCGCTCGACTTGAAGCAAGCGATAATGACGTCGAGCCTAAGATCCTTGACACACATAGCTCAAAACAACGCGCCGCAGATGGTAGGCGTGCTAGCATGCACTCGAAAAATACTCAAGCACAAAAGGATAGACCATCCAGTAGTTTACCACACGAGTACACCTGATTCAACAGCCGGCTTAATGCCACAATCAATTACATCGATCGCGAATGAGCAAATCATGAGCGAGGGATTGAGAAAGGTGAAGTAGGTTAAGAAGGCATTACATCGTTAAGTGGAGGACAAATAAATGAATAACTCAAACGACTCGAATATAACAAAACAAAATCGAAATTACAAACACTTAACAATGTTGGTGGTAGTAATGAAGAGAAAGAGCTGATGTTTGTTAGAAACGCCAGAGAGCTGATTGTTGGAAACTTATGATATGATCGTCGATTACAGTGGAACCTCTCATAACATTCGCAGTAATTCCTCATAACGAGTAATTTCACCTATCATAACAAGTATGGGAAAACATGTCTCGCCTAACGAGTAAGAGTTTGTAACGAATTGTGCTCCTTATGAGAGGTTACACTGTATTTGAGAATTAAAGTTAGATAGTAATAACATAAGTTTCTTAGAAAAGAGAGTACACGGACAAAAGATGTATAGTTAAGGTAAGAATCGTCATAAGACGTAGGGAATCAGAATCAGAATCAGAATTAATTTATTTGCCTATTTCGTGTTATACATTTTGTGTTATACGTTTTTGCATGCACTCGGAAGAGATTTAAAATATCAGGCCAGATATATAACCCATTGATTATCTCGAAACAATGCCGTATCGTATTTGAGTTGTGTTTTATTTTAAATGACAATATCGACAAAAGATCCTTAGATAATAACAACGAAAAAAAAACGTATCAATGAGAGAAGAAAATGTAAAAAGCAATGATAGAAAAGTTTACAAGAGGATTGTCAATGCCTTGAAAAGAAATGGTCGCGAAATAGTCAAAACTGATTACAAGAAAGATCGAATTGATATTACATTAAAACATTCCAAAAAATATATAAAAATTAAAAGCAAACTTAAAATAAACAAATTAAAAATGCATAAAAATCTTTGCTTTTGATAGCTTATGGTCTCTAGCTGCCTATTTGCCCCTGGTTACAAATGTTACCATAATACCACAATATATATACACGTGTATACACTTACCACTTACACGTGTGTGATGTATAATCGTAATATCTTTTGTTTAAGTATTTCATTCTATAAAAGTGTTTCCTTCTCATTCGTTGTTAAATAATACCCATCTTGGATATTGTGATTCTTGAGTTAATATTTGTATATATTATATGTTTATTGTTAATTCAAATATTCTTAAATGTTGAGCCAGGGCAATCTAGAATTTCTGTCTGAGTTCTATATTATGTAATAGTAAATTTATTGAGTATTGTAGCTTATAAAATTATACATATAAAGTTGACAAATATAGATACTAAAATAAAAATCGAGTTAAAATTTAGATTTTTTTTGGAAAAACTGGCGAATAAGTTTACTGTTTTTCGTTTTTTACGACCGAGCCGGTAAAAAAGCTTTATGCAAAGTCTAATCTTATTGATACCAAAATAAATATTTTTTTCTTTATTAAAAATGCTAAAACTATAACTAGATAGTCGACCTCAACTACATTTAGTATTTATCTTTCATAAAAAAAACATAACTTCGCGTGCAACTTTTCTTATGAACAAAAAGAAAAATGGAGCAAAGGAGCGGCTAACCGATTCTTAAATCATGAAAACCAATAAAACTTATTGTAGATATGAGTAAAGTGTTAAAATAGCTTAAGGTCTAACAGCCACTATGGAATAGGAAAAATTGAGCAAAGGAGTGGCTAACAGATTCTTAAATCACGAAAACCAATAAAACATATTTAAGAGATGAGTAAAGCGTGAAAATAGCTGAAGGTCTAGTTTGTAAAGAAGGAAAATCAGACTTTGAAACTAATAACAGCCAATAAGTCGATACAATTGGAGCAATTCATGACAATCAATAAAACTTATCTAAGATATGAGTAAGGCGTTAAAATAGCTCAAGGTCCACTTTCTAAAGAAAGTAAAACCGTATATCAAGATAATAACAGTCACTATGCAAAAAGAAAAATGGAGCAAAGGAGCGGCTAATAGATTCTTAAATCAAGACAACCAATAAAACTTATTTAAGAGATGAGTAAAGCGTGAAAATAGCTGAAAGTCTACTTTGTAAAGAAAGAAATCAGACTTTGAATCTAATAACAGCCAATGAGTCGTTAAATTGGAGCAATTCATGACAATCAATAAAACTTATCTAAGAGATGAGTAAAGCGTTAAAATAGCTTAAGGTACACTATCTAAAGAAAGGAAAACCGTATGTCAAGATAATAAAAGTCACTATGCAAAAAGAAAAATGGAGCAAAGGAGCGGCTAATAGATTCTTAAATCAAGACAACCAATAAAACTTATTTAAGAGATGAGTAAAGCGTCAAAATAGCTGAAGGTCAAGTTTGTAAAGAAAGAAAATCAGACTCTGAAACTAATAACAGCCGATGAGTCGATAAAATTGGAGCAATTCATGACTATCAATAAAACTTAATTAAGAGATGAGTAAAGCGTTAAAATAGCTTAAGGTCCACTTTCTAAAGAAAGGAAAACCGTATGTCAAGATAATAACAGACACTATGCAAAAAGAAAAATGGAGCAAAGGAGCGGCTAATAAATTCTTAGGTCATGACAATCAATAAAACGTATCTAAAAGATGAGTAAAGTATTAAAAAAGCTAAAGGACTAGTTTCAAAAGAAAGGAAAACCGTATGTGAAGATAATAACAGTCACTGAGTCGATCCAATTGAAGCAAATTAATTACATACAAAAGTTTTAAAACAATGCACACACTGATAAAACACTAGAAGAAACGGAAACCGCAGGTTTAAACCGCACGGCGACTTAATCGCGGCGACTGCAACGGTAACGGCGGCGACGACCGTACAACGGGCGCGTCCGGAGGTTAATGAAGCCAGCGCCGGCCGTCACATCGAACACTGTGTCAAGTTTGATGTGCGCCGGGTGGAACTCTGCCAAAACAGGCACCCAGTGCCAACCGCCTTATCGTGATGTACTCGAAAACACCTTCTCGCTCGAGCTTCACAAAGTGACTGCTCTGTAAATGTTAATAATCTTAAATGTAAACCGTTGCCAATCGGAAAAAAAGAATGCTCTAAAAGCACGTGCATGACGAGACAAAAGCTCGACGGTAAAGAAATCTACATCAGCCACCAAATTAGGTAACTTGGAGTAAATTAAGAATCAAAGTTATTTTAATACCCCCACATTGAGAAACAAAACCAAATCCATTGTGTCACCACAAAACTTTCCCGGCAAGTAGCGAAGGACTTATGGAAGGGAACGAGGTTGAAAGGAATAGTCGGCGACGAGCGCCGAACAATATTAATAATATTACAACGCTTATTGCCTGCAGGTAAAGGCAAAAGGCAAGCTTATTGCCTGCTTGCAATATTTTAGAGTTAACCTATATAATTGCAACAACATTATTTGTGAGTAGATGCTACATAACTTAACTTATATAAAGAGACAAATACAAAAAAAAGAGGATAAAAAGAAAAACATATTTAACTCTTTGTGGGCACAGAATGTGCCACACCAAAATAATCTTACACCTATACTGCCGTCGTAAATAAAAACACAGTAACTTGAAAAAAGAAGTTTTGAGAAAAACGCGGTCAAAGTTCAGTTGTTAAATATTTGTTTTCATTAACAAAGTAATCAATATAGATTATTTCTTTTAATCTTTAATGTTAAAAAATGGTTAGAACTTCAATTCTGCATAAAAAATAAATTAAAATATAATTGTTTAATTAATTAAATTAATATTGTGTTTTAAATTAGGAAAATAATTTGATAAATTTTATATTTTTAAGCTATAACACCGTAACTGAGTGTGAAATTAAGTTGGGTGACAGAATGAAATAAGCATAAGGTTAAGGTTTTGCCATTCGGTTCCTATTATTATTGTAAGCAAAATCAATGTTTTGTAGTAATTACTTCTTAAATGTGTTATAGGTAAATTTTACCCATTACTGTGTTCTAACCATGTAAAATAAATATATATTTTTTAAATAAATAAAAACTTGCAGGCACTTTAAACACATTAATTGAGATACTGTGATTAATTCGTGTATTAATAAATTAAATTTTAACAAAATTTTACCTAAAACCAAAGTATCTGAAGAAGTCGTGTTGTAACCAAACAAAAATATTTCTTAAATGCTTATAAGTATTTAAAAAGATCACAGTAAATAATAGATTACTGTATTAATTTACTTATATTATACATATTGTGTTTTTTATTAAAAATATTCTGTTTTTTTTTTTAATTCTGTGTTTTTATCTAAGGTATCTCGGTAACTATCCATCGACAGACAAACCGAAAAATTTGCCTTATTGTGCTCCAACTCGAGATTTTAAATAACCAAACTTGTATAAACACAGTATATTAAGTTACTGTGTTTTCATTTACGACGGCAGTATAAGGACGCTAAGAGAATGGGAAGGGAAAGGGAATTTATGTGGAAGATTTAAAATTTTCTCTTTGTCTGTTTTTAGAACTTGTTATGCTTGGCGCGTTTCTGACATTTTTCGGCAAAGCATGTCGTTATTCATTAATAGCAAAGGCTGTAGAGACTCTTCGTCAAAAATTGCGCTGCAAATTGCGCCTACCGGTATATCAGGAGGCACATTATATATGTGGGATATGTGGTATCTGACGTGCTCTATGAAATTAAAGGATGTGAGAATCATAACCACAAAATTAACCTCGCAGGCAGACGACACAACATCAGATATAACATGTTTATCCTGAGCGATACTGACGTGACACCTTACGACGCCGTCGGAACGGACGTCCTTGCAGCTCTCGTCTTGTCAACTGAACGCGATCACAAATTCCAGGTTACCTCTGCATATTCAATTGTTGCCGTCGTTATTTCTGCAATGTGGTACGAGGCCGACGGAATCCACTTTTCTCGAATCATATTTTGCGGTCTTAACGTAAAAATGTTTAATCTTCAATTCGAAATCGGTATTGGATTTCTCTTCATGTGGGTGCTGATTTTACTGCCGAGTATTCAATATACCTTAAAATAACACGTTTAAGTAATGTAAATATATTTCGCAGTTTCTCAACCGAAATTCGTTTTCGAATCAAGGTTGTAACTCACTGGAACATCGAAAACTAAGTAGCATCTTAAACTATTTATTAATATAGATACATGTGTAATTCCGGATTGTACTCAATCAGACCATTCATTTGACACTAAACACGATATATTTTATTGACATTTGTACATTTGGACATTTAGGCAACTACTTACTTGATATTTGGATAATTAAGGTATATATGACACTCGGAATGATTTAACGATTTTAACAATACCCGAATTCTAAATTTGTTTAGGGGTTTAGAAGTTATAGTGGAATAAAGAAACGGAAAACTTACATAGATGAACCCTGAACACATTACAGTGGTTTTTTGTAGGGCAGCCGTGTAAAAAGAGACCGAAACACCACTAAAAGGTAAAAGAAACATTGCTTTAAATAGAGAATTCTAGAAGAAGTGAATAGCCCAAAACATTTATTTCTGTGTTTTTAATTTTAATTTATGTCACTGACGGAGCCGAACGTATAGTCGAGTAACGGACAATACTTCAGTACTAAAGTATTATAGTTGAGTCCAAAATAGTTCCTTCCTTCGTTTTATAGTCCTTCATTTTATAGTCGAGTCCAAAATAGCGATTTATACCTACTGTTTGTAGTAGTAGTACTGTTAGTAGCGGTCCGGTGCCAAGTATCGGATCACCTCTACTTGAGTATGACTTCCAAAAGTCAGACGGCATTTTCGCTCGTTGTGCATCGTTGTGTTTTGGCTTTCTTGTGAACTTCAATTTTATTTCAATTAATTTATTATAGACCTCTTGGACATCTTTATTATTATTGATCTCTTGGATTGCTTTTGATTTTGAATTATCTTACTATTGCAATAAAAAACCTATTTTAACGAACCTGCCTGATTAAAGATGATACGAATTTTGCTTATTTTGACCGTGCTCTTCGTGCGTGTATTGTGCAAAAACACAAATAATCACAGGAATCACGAAAACCATGGGATTTACTACGGTATAATTGGCTGGGGTGAATGCTCAAAGAGTCTCCTTATACCACTTCAAACTGCCCAAAAATGTATCCTAAAAATAATGTGCCGTAAGCCCTATCGCTATTCAAGCGATGCTCTTTTTAAAGAGGCGCAAGTATTCGACATCTGGCAATTGTTTATTATATCAGCATTGCTATCATTATTTTTAGCTAGAGATAAGGCATTAGTTCCAGGGTTATCACCTCTTCACATCAGCGCTAAAGTAACAAGATAAACCTTTGGGGATAATATTCCGGTACCTAGAATGAAGACATCTTTTGGTCAGCGGCATTACACTTTTATAGCGCCTATAATATTCAACCGTCTAGATGTCAGCATTAAATCAGTGTACTAGGAAACATTAATAAGGTGGATGATTAGCCAAGAGCGTATATAAAGACACTCTATGCTAGGACATTATAGCATAAACTAATTATTTCAAGATTATGATTGTTTTTTTTTATTATCTTCAATTTTTTATTATTTCTGACTATATTATATCGATATTTAATTTTATTTATTTTAGATTCTATTTGGTTATTAATTTGACAATTTAAATTGACTATTTTCTATACCCGATCATTTTTTTAAAAATACCATTTCTGTTTTATATTTCTTTGATTTGTATTTTTTTTATCTAGATTTCTTTTAAACGTTAGGTAATTTATTTTAGTTATAATTCTCAATTTGCATTAAAATGCTTTAGAAACGCTAGCCCTGGAACGGGTTTATCCCAGTTGGGCGGTGTTGAACAGGTATAGCTACGAAGAGTTAGTTAATATTTCGCCATTGGTTATCGTCTATATAATGTAGCAATGATAATTGTATTTTGAGTGTGACTTTAAATAAATAAAATAAAAAATCGGTTGTCTGTAAAGTCGGTTTACTGACGATAATTGAACGTGACAACGCCATAAGAAAATACTGATGGAATGGTTGCATTTCAACCGCGAACCACTAAACCCGCCATTGATTTGAAGAAGATTTCGCCGCGAAGCCCGCCTCAATGTGTTTGATATAGGAGAAAATTGTTCCCTTTGGCGGCTGGCTGGTCCAACCTGTCATTTCAGACACGTTGTTATGATATGTGGAAGATTTAACATTTATGTTTTAATTTTTTGAAATCATAGCTACGCTCGATAATTATTTCGATCGAATAGTAAAGCCATTGATTTTTTACTCATCGTGAAATAGTTCTGTTAACTTATTGTTATAGTTTTGTCAATTATAGCATAACCTACAATCGCTGCACTAGCGGACCGATGCTATTTATTTTAATGATGAAAGCACGAATATTCGACAATATATCACTGAACATATATTTAATATCGAAAGATATTAAATATATGTTCTTTATCGCCGCAATTATCGTTGCTATAAACAATTGACACCACATTCACTTTTCACTGCACGTCATACTTGACGAAAACATGTAAATGTATTATTGTATAGCAGCTGTCCACGCGGACGCATCGCTCACTCAAGTAGGAGAGAGACAGATGTCGAACGCTGCCGAACGCGGAGGCCGATTGTGCGTCTTTGTCGCTCGTTCCGCGCTCTCGCTTGCACTTCAAGCCTTAAATGGAACGCATCAGAGCGAGGTAACGCCGCATGAGTCATGTTTTTTCGTGCGTGCAGCCGGCTCCATCGAATTATAAGACGTTGTCACGTCAAAAATAAATAAATATGATGGGAAAACACAGTGAACACGAGCAAAACAACCAACACGGTTGTTTGATCGTGTTTGGCGACAACACGGTTGGTTTTATCTGACACTGGTAATGAAATGACAAATACAAAAAATACGAATATTTCGACAGCCTATATTTTAAAGTGAATACACTTAAATGGGCGTTGGCAAACGTTATTAATCAAAATGTAACTCAATTATAATTATGTACCTCATCCGCAAGTCATTTAACTATATCACACCAGCCTTATTTGTGTCACTATACAAAACCAATATCAGACCTATGCTAGAGTTTGGATTCCAAATATGGAATCCGTATTTTGGGAAAGATGAGGATCTCCTCGAGAAAGTCCAGCGCCGAGCGACCACGATGCCAATGGGGGTCATCTGGAATATACAGAACGATTCCGCAGATTGCAACTGCCCACACTCAAGGATCGTCGGATCAGGGTTGACCTCATTGAGATATATAAGATCCTCAACGGATTCGACGATTGCCCCGAATTGCCTTCTATCTTCAAGCGCAACTACAAGGATCATCTGCGAGGACAAAACTTTAAGCTGGAGAAAACGCGTTTCTTTATGAACCGCAGGAAACATTTCCTAACCAACCGGATTGTGGGCCAGTGGAACAGTTTACCTGCTGAAGTGTAGTTGAAGCGTGTAGTGTCAACATATTCAAAAAATCGGTTGTGTCACCCCAAGACTTTCCTGACTAGTATCCGGGGAGGTGCGAAAAAACAGCGACATTTTTTACTCTAGTACCCCAAATTTGTATGGCAGGTACCCCAAACGTTGGTCGTAAGTACCCCAAAAACTAATAGGTTCTTCCGATGGTTAATAGAAGCTTCTATTCCAAATTTTAACTTAGACAGATTAAGCGTCTGGGCGCTATCGCGGAAACAATTTTTTCGCCGGGAACCCCAAATTTGTATGGGAGGTACCACAACCGTAGGGCGTAGGGACTCCAAAAACTAATGGGTTCCTCCGACGGTTAACAGAAGCTTATATACCAAATTTCAGCTCAATCCGATTAAGCGTCTGGGCGCTATCGTGGATGAATACATACATACAGACATACAGACATACAGACATACAGACATACATACAGACAGAGATCGGTCTGGAAATAGTCTCAATCGTCTCAGGGAGTCTCAAAATATATATTCCCATCTTCATCTCAAAATTTTTTTTTTGCGCGATCACAATACTTTCCTTTCCGATAGGTCGTCAGGAAAGTAAAATAGATTAGACGCACATCTTAAACATAAATTGTAATTGAACTCAGTTTTATATTTAAACATATCAGCAATAACGGAAATACTATAAACACTCGACAGCACGCGAAAGAATCTCGAAACTGATATCAAACACGATGTTAACATCTATTGTAAAAATTGTAGAGCATATATTTTGCGATAAATTTTGTTTGAAACATTTTTTTGTGCGCTCAACCGTTTTTGAGATAGAGGGCGGAGAGCGCGCAGCCCTCAGCCATACATGGTGTTATTCACAGAGATCTACAGTTGACCTTGCATTACAGTAGCACGCGAAAGAATCTCGAAACTGATATCAAACACGATGTTAACATCTATTGTAAAAATTGTAGAGCATATATTTTGCGATAAATTTTGTTTGAAACATTTTTTTGTGCGCTCAACCGTTTTTGAGATAGAGGGCGGAGAGCGCGCAGCCCTCAGCCATACATGGTGTTATTCACAGAGATCTACAGTTGACCTTGCATTACAGTACATATGGTTGAGCGCTGCGCGCTCTCCGCCCTCTATTTCAAAAACGGTTGAGCGCATGAGAAAATGTATGCAAAAAAAAATGACCCAAATGTTATGCTCTACATTAACGTCATTAACGCTCTAAATGCTCTAATGTTAAACGCTTTAAATGCTCCAATGCTTTAAATGCTCTTAATGCTCTAAATGCTCTAAACGCTCTAAAAGCTCTAAATGCTCTAAACGCTCTAAATGCTCTAATGCTAACGTCATTAATGCTCTACATTAACGTCTACATTGACGTCATACGGTTAACGTCATTAGAGCTAGATAATCGCTAGAAACCTAGATAATAGCGAAAAAAGCGATTTTTGTAACCTTTGACCTTGAATAACTTACGACGCAGACACGAGATTTTATGAGACTTTTGAGACAACTTTTAGAACGTCAAAATTAAGGTTTATACGAGTTTCCAGCTTATAATCTATGATTTCGCGGTGAAACCTCTAATATGAAATGAAATGAAATGAAAAATACCTTTATTGTACTAACAAAAATAATTACATTGGTAAAGAAAACTTAAATTCTATTTTAACTTAGTACAAACGGCGGGCTTATCGTTTTGCGATTTCTTACAGCCAACCGTGTAATATTAAATAAAAGTAACAATACAGCTCACATACATAAACATATGCACATAAATATACATATACATACATCCAAATATACATACATATATATATATATATATATATATATATATATATATATATATATATATATATATATATATATATATATACATACATAAAAAATATAATTTATAATATAATATATGTATATTATAATAATTAAAATATAGGAACTACAGATAAATAAAAATAAAAATACCTACTTATATAAAATGATAGATATTACAAAGTTCTTATGAGTCTATCCAACCAACAACCCAACGGAAGGGGGAAGGGGGGAGGGGAAAGGGGGAGGGTTGGTTCTTAGTTAATATTTTGAGAGAGAAAATGTTCTTTCAGTAACGCCTTGAAGCAGGGCAACGATGTTGCATGACGAATAGCATGCGAAAGCTGGTTCCAAAGTCGAGCAGAATGGAGGCTAAATGAGTTGGTGAAAAAAGAAGACTGATGTAGTGGAATTGCTATGGTGTTGTCCTGACTTGACCTGAGTGGAACACCATGACTTCCTAACGGGAGAAAGAGGTCTTTAAGGTAAGGAGGTGCTATGGGACTATTTAATATGACTTGGACTAGATCGAGTAATAGCATTTAACGAAGAAGATTTCAATGAGACAACTCACGCATCGCCGTAGCTTAAATATCTCAAACAAAAATCTAGAGCTCTCGATGGCGTCACAACTCGTCTCAATAACGGAAGACTACAAGCACTCGACAACGCGCGAAAGAATTTTGAAACTGATATCAAACACACATCAAGAATGTGGTGTTGTCCACGTTTGGCAGCGAGAGCGGACGCACCGCCTGCTAAGACTAGCCGTCGGTTCAGCGGCGACAGGCGACTGATATAATCGCGCTCCACATATCCTTTTAAAAAGCGCTATTGATTGATAAGGTGGCTCGAGTGGCTCGACAGGCAGCCGTCACTCAAGAGGAGCGTTAATGCCGGCACAGAAGCGAATCGCCCATGCTGCGAAACGTCAAGGAATATGGGAAAATTATACGGTGTTAACTGTAGCAGTGCCGCATTTGCTTATTAGTCTAAGCGTAAAGCCAAGAAAAATGACGAAATAATTACATTTAATACCCTTGCACAAGTAACTTGGAAGTATACAAAATCAAAAATAATTCCTTTTCGCTTAAGACCTGCCAATGTTGACTATTTAAATGAATTACACGACTATTTTGAAATCGACATCACAGAAGATATAAATTTTCTAGGATTAAGAATTGACAGTAAATTACAATGGAATGCGCACATCAAACAATTAGCTAGTAAGCTATGTAGTTCGATATACTCGATTTAAAAAATCTGAAGTCTGTGTGGTTTTGCGGCAGCCAAATCAGTATACTTTGCGTATTTTAACTCATTAATGACTTATGGACTACTATTTTGGGGAAATGCTGCAACCAGTAAAAGAATCTTGCAGTAAGAGAGCACTGCGCAGCATGTATCAGGTAACGACTAGGACCTCATGCAAAGAATATTTCAGCAAGGCAAGGGTAATGACTATGTATTCGGCGTTCATATACCAGTGTTTAAACGAGGAGAGGATGAATAACTTCAATATTACATCATTGGATAACCGCCGTACCACGGCAGACATGGTATTATTACACAAAATTATCCATAACAACGTGGACAACCCGTATTTCACACATAATCTATCTTTTCACGTTCCACCACGCGTGGCTCGCTTTCCCCGTACCTTCGAAGTCCCGCGCGTCCGTACTAGGTATGCCCAGAACTCCATCATGTACCGCTTAATGTCAACTTACGATAATCATTTCCAGAATATCGACCTATTTAGAATGAAAGAGAATAAATTTAAGCAAAGCATATACTTAAAATTAATCGAAAATGCGGCATAGACATTTCTCATGGGATACTTATGTCTTAGGAACTATTTGTTTTTTCATTCTTTGTTCGTCAACTGTATATGATAGGGTTATATGATGGAGTAATTTTTTCTTATTTTTCTTAATTTTTCAAATTTTTCTTAAATTTTTCTTAAATTTTTCTTATTTTTTGTACTGCACATTATTACTTAAAATCTATTGACACCCATTCCTTCCTTTTCCTTTCCTTATCCCCTCCCAACCCCCACATAATGCACTGTGCGTATTGGAGACTTAACTAACTAAAACTATTGTTGAAAGCATGTCATCGGCCAGAAATATTGTATTTAATGTAATTGTAATATTTTTTGTAGCGCTGTATGTTTTCCCTGTTAAATAAATAAATAAATAAATTAATTAATGTATGCACCTCGCAGAAACTGCAATTAATGCAGACATTCACTCGCATCATACCCGCGGTAGCTCCCTTTTATGCGTACCCCGAATACGACTGGTAAAAGTACAGAAAAGCTACTTGTACCTTAGCATTAAATTCTATAATCTACTCCCTACAAAATTTAAACAGCTGGAGGACATAAAATTAAAAAAAAACCTCAAGGAGATGCTGATAGGCCACCCTTTCTATAATCTAGCCGAATTTGAGGGCCATGATTTTTCAAATATTGTGCCCATTTAAATTACTTAAAAAAGTAGAGCCTTATTGTCTGATTATTTTATCTGTACTTTTAGTTTAAAATGCATAACGTAGATTTATTTTGATTATTTAACATTTTACTGACAATTTGAATATTACGATGAATAATTTTACTACGTATCTTTTCGAATTACTAACTACTTCAAATATTAGGCTTCTATTTTGATTATTTATATTTATAGTTTGACAATCTAGTAGTTAATTCTTGACTACCTATGTATGTTCAGTAAAGAGTAGTAACGAAACTTACTACCTAACCCAATTATTTTGACACGTTCAAGAGCGGTCTTTGGCCGTCAATTGGTCACGACGAAAATGTCAAGGAATGTAATGTATGATGCT
Organism: Micropterix aruncella; assembly: GCA_944548615.1. Lineage (NCBI taxonomy): Eukaryota > Metazoa > Arthropoda > Insecta > Lepidoptera > Micropterigidae > Micropterix > Micropterix aruncella. Next base: position 21,258,153 of record OX155963.1, read on the forward strand.
AACACATTCTAAAGATAAATTTGGAAATATAATTCAGATATTTACTAATTTTAAATACTTTTGACTATTTTAAAGTGAATCTTGAAGTTTAGTCTCATCTTAAATTTATTTTTCTCAAAAAAATCATAATTTTCTAAATACGAATAAGTACCTCATTTTATTTCTTTTGTTTTTGTTTCTTAAAATTATAACTTCTTAAAATATAAAATATTTTTCTAGTACGCCTCCTTAGTACAGGCCTAGGCTTAGTTAGGCGGCGTTGACGTAGAGATCAAGATGCTGCTGTGCGTTTTCTATTTTTGGTCTGGTCGAAACACGAATATTTTGTAATGCTGCAGGAATTTATATCTCGTGCTTTAGGAACTCTAAATAAATAAATAAATCAGTTTTGTCACCCGAAGACTTTCCCAGGAAGTAGCCAAGGACTGATTTTATCTGAATATTAATTTCATAAATAAAATCGATGAGCCGGCGGCCGACGAAATCGATGAGCGCTCGGCCGGAGGACGAACCCGGCTGGGTCTAGTTGCAATTGCGTCGGGCGCGGTTCGTTTCTCCGCTAACCTCGGGCGGCTTGGCGCTAATATTTGATTACAATGTATGGCGGAATTTAAATCTTATTAGTGCAGCTTGTATATGAGATATTCCAACCGAAATTTCACAATGTGATTTCGGCCCATCAAGGCATCTGTGTGCCAAATTTCAAGTCTAAGTCCAAAATTTCGAGATTTAAATATGACTAGTGCGCCTTCTGGTGGACCGATTTTAACTAAAACTTTTTCTACTCTTGCCATGACCAAATGATGCTTGTATGCCAAATTTCAGCTTAATCGGATTACGCGTTTGGGCGCTATCGCGGAGGAATACACACAGAAACACAGACAGTCCTTCATCTGGAAATGGTCTTAATCACCGCTGGGGGGAAGGGGAGGGGGTCTCAAAATTATTATTTACGTCTTCACCTCGAAAAAAAATCTGTTGTGTCACCCCAAGACTTTCCTGACTAGTATCCGGGGAGGAATTATTATTAGAAAATAAGTTTGCTTTGCTGTTGAAAAAGTAGTTTACAAATATGTATGGCAGGTACCCCAAATATGTATGGCAGGTACCCCAACCGTAGATCGTACAGACCCCAAAATCAACTGGACTATTCACACTGACCATACCTATCGATTGGAGAAAGAAATTTTGAAAGCGGGGACAATATGTAATCAAGGTTCCCCAAATTTGTATGGCAGGTACCCCAAACGTTGGTCGTAAGTACCCCAAAAACTAATAGGTTCTTCCGATGGTTAACAGAAGCTTCTATGCCAAATTTTAACTTAGACAGATTAAGCGTCTGGGCGCTATCGCGGAAACAATTTTTTCGCCGGGAACCCCAAATTTGTATGGGAGGTACCACAACCGTAGGGCGTAGGGACTCCAAAAACTAATGGGTTCCTCCGACGGTTAACAGAAGCTTATATACCAAATTTCAGCTCAATCCGATTAAGCGTCTGGGCGCTATCGTGGAAGAATACATACATACAGACATACAGACATACAGACATACATACAGACAGAGATCGGTCTGGAAATAGTCTCAATCGTCTCAGGGAGTCTCAAAATATATATTCCCATCTTCATCTCAAAATTTTTTTTTAGCGCGATCACAATACTTTCCTTTCCGATAGGTCGTCAGGAAAGTAAAAAGCGCGTTCACAATACTTTCCCTACTGTAGGTTGGCGAGCAGAGAAAGTAAAAACAAAAAAACATTACCATAGAGTTCAATTGCAAATGAATCACAGAAAAGAAACGTTTAAGATAGGTTACAGGGAAAGTAGTTGAATGTGTCAATGAAAATAATAAGATATACGCTTTTTTTAAGTAAAAGCGGCATTTAACGGCCAAGATGATGTCCTAAGTTATCTCAACGAATCTCATCTATGTTTTTACTCCATTACTTTTTCTTTCTTCCGTCTCCATTCTTAATTGCGTATTTATTGTGGGAGCTAATGGGCCCTGTTGGAGTGGGCCACGAAGATCCATTCGTTCAGGGTCGGTCATACTCATCCGGCGGCCTCCACGCAGAAGGGAGAGCCAGAGTAGAACGCTGGCCTGCGGGCCAGTGTTTCCTAGGAGTCAACCTTCGGGCGCTCCTGGACAGTTCGCGCTCCGTGCAGCGTCAGCCAATCGATTGTGCACTCCGACTAACAGCCGGAGGAGTCTGGGAACAGTAATGTTGTTGTTGTTAACCTTATGGCAACTGCTCTTGAAACGACCATTCGACCACCCGATCCCGGGTGAATAAGCCGGGCAAAGTATGCCGTAGTCCGCGATAGATTCGGTTAACACCGAATCACCGCTTCATAAGGGAGAGGACTGCGCAAGCGGCCTCTAGCCTGTAACTAGTCAGGAGGTAGGAGGTATCCTGAAGGTTAATTCCAGACGGAGATATTCTTCCAAACTGGTAGTCAGTGGGCGAGGCTGCCCGCTGGGTACATTTCCCGGTGCCTCGCCGTAAGGCGTTGGCCTCTGACGGGCTTGTTAGCGGAGCTATACAGTAGATTGTCTCGTCTCTAAGTCTTCTACGTTCATCCCACGGCTGAAAGAACGATCACATATCGTCATACCAGCCGCTGTAGTCGACACCGCCCTACTGCATATCTATTGTCATTACTATTATATACATTTTCGTCTTTTTCGTCTTCATTTCGTCTTATAAGTCGTCTTGTCGTCTTTACTTCCCACTAAATAAGCTAATAAAACAGATTTCACTGTTTACAGTATAATAACTTGGTAGATAATTTTGCTTTCCCAGTCTACCAACCGACAAGGAGGATTTTTTTCGAGATGAAGACGGAAATATTCATTTTGAGCTCGGAGACGATTACGACCATTTCCAGATGGAAGTCTCGCTGTATGTATTCCTCCACGATAGCGCCTAAGCGCCTAATCCTATTGAGCTAAAATTTGGCATGCAGGCATGATTTGCTTATGACAAGAGTTTTGGTTGAAATCGGTCCACCGGGGGCGCATTAGTCATATTTAAATCTCGAATTATTGGACTTATAAACTTGAAATTTCCTACGCAGATGCCTTGTTGGACTAAAATCACAATGATTTTTCGCTCGACAGTATATTCACGATTGAATCGAACGTTTTTGATGTGTTGCATGCTTACTAGATACGCTCGTCGCTTATTATCTATTTCAATCAGGTCAACTTGCTTCACGAAAGAAGATCACGCTCAAAATCTTTCCATAAGTACTTGGCTACTTCCCGGAACGGAATTGGTCTAACACAATCGTTTTTTTCTAATGCGTCGTAGCATAATTCTAATTATTTCAGAATATTGATGTTTATTGAGTCTTTATACAAGCTGACCCGATAGACGTTGTCCTGTCCAAATTTCAATAAATTTGTTTGTGATCGTTTTGTGAATTTGTGAAAAGCTATTGTAATATGTAAAATCAGTAGGAAAAAATCAGTTGTGTCATTCCAAGACTTTCCCAGCAACTATACGACCCCCTCCCCCCTCCCCAACCCCTCTACAACCCACCCCCCCACACAAACTCCATTCCCCAACCGACCCCCCAAACTAGTGGTTGCTTGGTTGGACTGAAAAAGAACAACCTAATACATCGCTGGAAAATACACGTGGATAACGTGGGTTTCGTTGTTTCCTTCGTTTTTTTTTTTAAAAAAGTTGATTTCAAGTAAGATATCTTGGCATTTAGAAGTATAGCAGAATCTGAGCGAAGTCTTCTTTAAAAAAATGTAATTTTATGTTAATTTAAGCTAAAATGCAGTTATCCGTATTTTTCTCAAGATCTTCCAGATTTTTTTTTTCAGTTAAATACATTCGATTAAAATATTTCCATCCCGAGAGCCTAGCGATCAAAACTAAATAAGTATCAACCTATTCAGAAAAAAATACTTATATCCATAGCTCGAATAATGAGTAGAAAAAGACACTTTCAGTTTTTCCCGATTTTTCCAATTTTTTATGCATTTTTTCCAATTTTCCTTTCAGGTAGGACCTTATTTGGACTATTACGAAAATTTTCAAGAAAAAAATAGCCAAATCGGTTCAGCTGTTCAACCTAATATGCAATTACCAACAAACAGCATTCTATTTTTATCTACATATACTCGTATAGACATCTGAGAATTAATTTTGTTTATTTTTTCTCCTTTACATTTCCGATTACAATTATCTCCAAACACTGCACTAATATTACTACTTAACCATAGATTTTTATCGTTGGCTATTATAAAACTGGTTTTATATCGGGTTGTGCAGTGACTATCGTCTCTAAGCAACACATGTCGACCGCTGATTGATTGATGCGGGGCTGACAGCCGCCGTATGTGAAGCCTTGAGTTTGTTTATCGATAGTGTTCATAGAAAGTTACCTCGAACTGCAATCAAGCATAATATAGCATGGTGTAAATCGACATATCTTAAAATCTATTTCATATGAAGGTTTTTATTTTTTTGAAGCAAACGGCCTAGAAAACAAGAATGGATGGAGAAACGCCGAAATAGTTTTAACCGCCAATCAGACGAATCGACATTCAATTGGATACAGCGAAAGATTTACACAACGATGTAAACCAGGAATAAACATGTTCTAGTCTAAGTAAACGGTAAGACCATTTTTTAGCTAAGGTATTTATTAGTTTGTTCGACTTCATAGTGCATTTTGGCAACCCTTCTGAAACGGCGAAACACAGGTGGCCCTGATAGCATTGACGACCTAACTGACAGAAATTTATTTGGCTATCTATAATAATATTGATAAAGAATGTTTTTTTTTTATATAAAGGACTGATTGATTATAAAAACCCAATAATTTAAACGATGTATGGAAATTTTTGATACCATGCTCATTACTAGCAATGCGTCGACACACATGCCACTAAGACGCAATTGCTCAATAGTAGCATGCTCTTAAGTCTGCTAGCTATGAGTAAACGCGCATGAGCAACTAGACAAGGATATAGGGAGTGTCATATGCAGCATTCTCTTTCTATTCCGCGAACGCATTCACTCACAGTCCACCTTCGCACTTCCGCGGTCTATTCTAATATGACTCTGGTATATGTTCTATATTAATGCCAAACATAAGGAAAGTTATGTTATTTATGCAAGGGTTCTTATTCTCCCGATCACAAAAATCCAACTTAGGACATCTGTTTTCTGTTTTTTTTCTTCAAATCATTAATCTCAAATGCGGGGGGGGGGGGGGGGAGGGATAATGTCAAGTTTTTGCCCCGGCTCGGAAAGATCGTAGATGCGCGGCTGCAATTTGTTGTGATCAGACATACTAGAATAGACCGCGGGAGAAAGGTGGACTGTGAGAGAATGCGATAGCTGAATAGAAAGAGATAGCTGCATATGGCCCCCTCTATCCTTGTCCAGTCGCGCATGCGCATTTATCATTATTTAATGGAGTATAATAATTAATTCCGAATAATGTCCCGCGCATGCGCGATGAAACAAGGACAAAGGGCGCCCATATGCAGCTTTCTCTTACTATTCCTCTTTCGATTTGTCAGGGTGGTCGCGTGGTCTATTCTAGTATGTATTGATAAACTGTTAAAGGGCGACGTAAATAACATGTTAGCCAGGTTTTGTGAAAATTGGTTCAAAAGATTTAGTATAAATTGATGGCACATAAGTGTCCCTGTAGTCCATAATAATGCAGTTACAACTTTTTCCAAAATTAGATTATTTTATTATTTAACTCAGGAGTCATTAGCACTAAAAAACGTCCTAAAAGAAAAAAAATAATTTGAAAAATTCGCCATTAATATTTTATTTATTTATTTAAAATCCCCAGAGTTCCGTTGTTTATTTCAACAATTATTTATTTTTTGCTAATAATAATGTCTCAATAACATGGAAAAAATATAATTCAAAAATTATTCGTATTCGATAATTTATAAAATGATTTTTGAAGTTATGGGACACAAATGTCCCATGGTCCTTAAAGAGTTACCTTTGTTTTTGGGTCTGGTTCGATTTCCAACCAGTTTCTATATTTATTTTTCAGAAACACAAGTGTTGAAAACCCTGCATCACACTTATAGGTCGTGTCAGCGTTAGAAATGTTATCGCTTGTTCGGCAAAACTGGATACTCTTGACAACAAGATATCCAACAATCTATCAATGACTCTTGAATATATTTTTGAGTGCTGTGTCATATGATAATTCAATTAAGTTAACATTTGAATCTGATAAATTTGTCTCGGATTCTATATTCATTGATTGTCGGTTCTTCATCCACGCTGATGATTGGAGGAAAATATTCTTTCAGATTAGTCTCCAATCCTAGCAAAATTTTCCTTGATAAGGGCTGAAGTTCGTGCGGCAATGAATGACGTGCCACGCCACTTTGTCATTCGCGAGTATGATTGGTTTAGATCAGGGCTGTCCAACATGAGGCTCGCGGGCCGCATCCAGCCAGCGACCTCACTTGTTGCGGCCCACGGAGCATTTTGAAGAAATTAAGGATTTTGAGGAAGTTTCATATTTGCCTCACATCAAATAGATTGACACAATTGCAGAAGAATTCGAAAATCGATTTAGTGACTTTTAAAAAACCGAAAGAGAGATTTCAGTTTCTACTCAGCCCCTTACAATTTCAGTTGAGATTGTAAGCAGAGCAAACGTTCAACTGGAATTGTATGATTTACTATCAGATCCTTTTTACCAAGGAAGAACTGAAACTGGATTAGCTTTTTAAAGTTGCTGCCAAAAGAACGATACCCGAACTTACGAAACTTAGGGCTAACACTGGGCTCAATGCTGGGAAGCACGTATCTTTGCGAAAGCAGCTTTTCCAAAAGGAAATTTATGAAGTCAAAATATAGATGTCCTCTTTCTCTCTGATGTCACTACTCAGTTGCTTCGTTTATCAACAACAAATATTAAAGTTAATATTGATGCATTGGTTAGTGAAAACCAGCGGCCTCAAATTTACCACAATTCTTTTTGTAATTTAATATTTTTTTGAATAACTTAAAATAATTATATAAACGCGTTTTTTATTTGTATATACCATACCTATTAAAACTCACTGATAAAATTGCATACGAATTATTTTATAATGCGGCCCTCCAAACCGCATTAGATAATAAGGAGACTGGTTTAGATAATAAGGAGACAATGCTGCAACCGGTATTTTATTTTCGTGACCCGGTGTCGGGTCGCGACCCACTATTTGGGAAACGCTGGCTTATAGGTATACTAGGAAACTAATAATTAATAATTACGTTCTTGATGTACGGCAAACATTTGCTAAAACTATAATACTCTATTATCACAAACATACAGAATTGCACCAGCAAACAACCCATAAAATTATAACACGAGCGATAACTAATAGTAACCACAAAGTCTCAAACTGAATAGTATTCATGCACAGAGACATTTGATATACTTGGCACCGTCGTTATTCAATAAAACTAAGGATATACTCGGCATTAAAACTCAATGTATAAATATAAACAAAAAAGACTAACCCACTGGTTGATCACCCAGGGAAAGAAAGAAACTGAAAAACTAATTTCTTTTATTCCTAGCTAACTTACCATCCCTAAAACAGTAACTATTATTATCATTATTATTCACCTACCATATATTTATGATTAGCATGCTTTGTGTTGCCTATATTATTATTATCACATACCTTTTAAGATTTTTGAAATTTTATTTTTTACTGAAATTTTAGTTTACTTGATTCGATTTCTCACGACATTCTTCAATGTATTTTTTTATTTAGCATTAGGCAGTACTTAATTATACGAATCTGAGCCTACCTTAGTGCGGACGTCTCGTGCGATCCAGTTAGGTTAGGTTTAATTTATCTGTAACTGTTATTATGATTTTTGTAAAATAAATAATTTGAATTTGAATTTGAATTAGGATGCAAATCAAACGAATGGGAAATCGATTTATAATTCCAGACAGGATGCCGCGTTGTCTTTAAGCTTCGTCCAATAGCAACGTACATTAAATGATACAATTAAATCTACCTGATTACCACTGTTTATGCAATCAATCTCTCAGACATTGAATCAGAGTTTAAACTGCAATTATTTTACATTAAATAGAATAGCAAAAGATAGCATCAGATCTTAATTTTAAAAAATGTAATTCCTTTCATAAAATTAATTAATATCGCTACCACAACTTTATCTAGCAACTTATCAATGCCGTTAGTCATCGTTCATCAGTTTAAGTTGTGTACTCGAGAATACCGGTGATTATCGACAATTAATTTGCCTTATAACCGTTTCTAGTGGGTGTGTCTATCATATGTATGAGAATGCCAACGTAATTGAGAGAAAACCTTGGTAACATCAATCTTGACCTATATATTGAAGAATATTGAAAAATCACGAGTCTTGTAATTAACTACCACAATAATACAATGGTAAAAACTGTAGATATAAGGTCCAAAGAATGCCTAGTGAAAAAGATGTTTTTGCCCTATATAAATTGAAACGAGAAATAATTACGTTAGTTTAAAGCGTTTTAACTGCCTCCCACGAGCCTTCGGGAGTTTAAAATATTCGAGGGCTTTATAAAAAGAAAATTGGCCCCCAAACATACTTTCTATAAGTTGGACGAGTTCGACAGCTGTGCTGAACCGTTTGTAGTCTAGATATTATTTTGTATATTAGATTTAAACTGTTTAGGACACTCCCGAAAGCGGCAAGAATGATGAATAAAATAGTGTTGGAGAAATTTCTCGAAGTAAAACTTTCCATTCATGCTTTTTACCATATTGACTAATTATTTTTTATGCACTTTTGGACGTTAGCTATTACGTAGATATTTGAAATATTATTTACAGATATAGTTTTTTGTGGTTTTGTTAAGTTCTTAAAAAATGCGATTATTTTGGTATCTTTCTGTTGTGCCTTTAAATTCAACATTATTGCTACTATTTTTTTCTGCTAAAATATTTCATTCGGCATTTATAACATCTATTACCTTTTCAAGTTTTCGTTTTTAAGACCATTTCTACCATACCTAATCTTTGTTCACGTCATTGAATATATTGTGTCTCATTTGACATTTCTATTTTGGCGTTGTTTAACGTCGTAATCTCAAACAGAATGTCTCGTAAATGCAAAACGAGACGTCTAACTGTACTAGAGGATAATTTGTAACACTGTAGATGTTAAGTACTCGAAATTTAAGAGTAGTAATGAAAACATAAAAGTTAATTGTTATTAGGAGGCACATTATTTGTAATGTAATGTGACATATTATTACGCTGCTATTATTATTATTGTTATTATGCTGTATTATTATGTAACTATTTATGTTCCTAATATCTTAATTTTTTGAACATTTCACCAGAGTATGTATCTACCTATTTGATTGTCGTAGATACCTAGTCTTTTTTGAAAAATAAAAATTATAAAAAGATTATGATTATAAAAAGAAAATAGGCCAAATCCAGAAGACGCCGATAAAACTACAACCCTTTATAAAGTAAGCAAAATACATTAATTGTTTTATCCAAATTCGTAATCGGAACTAGTACAAGTATCAGCAATCAGAACTAGAACACATACGAGCAAGAAAAATGCTACAAAAAACGAATAAATAAGCAGTCAACTTGTGTTCACTGACCCTAACACATTACTCAAGATGGACCGAATACAGAAATAACAAAGACGTCATTTCGTTCAACAATCAATCATCAGCACAACTTCACAAAAACAACGAATTCGTAAAACCATGATAAATAAGAGGGAAAAAGAAGAATGAACCTGGTTTTCAACTGGCGTTTCTTAGTTTTCAGTTTGATGTCAGGTCTAGTTTTCTAAACTCAGTGACAACGCCCAGTAATAAAAACTCTTTATTTGGATATGAACACATACAAAACGGCGACCTAATTGCCAATTGGTAATATCCGACAGCTAACGTACATGGAGTGGTATAGTAGAGCCTTGCATAAGAAGTGCATGACGAAAAAATAACAATGCAACATCCAGAACGATACAATATTTTCCATCTTATTGTATAAGACCATATAGGTACCTAGCTAAAAGAGGTCCGGGATCAAGAAAAATACCCTGGTTCTGGAATATTCGGACATAGTTTCAGATATCCACCACATGCAGCCAAATAAGTTTTAATAGCCAACATGGTAGCTAACTTGACACCACACTAATAAGTCAATAGTAAAAACACATTTTAAAAAACAAGCTTTTATTAAAATGCTCTGCCCCGAGCCAACCCTGGGTGCAGCAGCCATGTCATAGTGGAACTTAGGACGGGCTATCATAATTGAATGCGTATACAAAATTTCGTTTCTCCGCTGTTGACCATTGATGGGTCCCCTTGTTGGAAGCCAACTCTGGGTGCAGCAGCCCAGTCATGCAGTGAAACTTAGAACGGACAATCATAATTGAATGCGTATACAAAATTGTGTCTCTGTGCTGTTGACCGTTGAAGAGTATCCTAGTCGGGAGCCGAACCTGGGTGTAGAATCAGGTCATGCTCGCCATAAAAATGCATTGTCATCGGAACTGAACCAATATGTCAAATTTCAACTTTATAGGATAAGAGGAAGTGGTTCTAATTCAGCATGCAAGATTTGATCTAAAATAACAAACAAACATTGCATTATAAATTTTTAAAAAAGATTTTTTTGTTTTATTTGTTCTTTTTGTTTTTTGTTTTTCTGTTTTTTTTTTAAAATAATAATTACTGATTTCAATCATTTCAATATCTTTTTTATGAATCTTCCGGCACTTAGGTAATAATTAATTTAGCTTTCGAGGTACACATAGGACACATAGGACGTACATGATCTAATAAGAAATTATGTAAAAATATTAGTAATAAATGAATAAATATTCTAAATAAATAAATAAATAAGAAGAAAGTTCGTAGATCAATACAACTCATTGGAACAATGCTACTGGACTGGACTAGGTACTGCAGCAAAACGATGAATCAATTATATAAATAATATTAATAAGACTATCATTTTTTATTCAGACTTTCAATTGCATTTTTTTATTTGCTTTAGGTATTTTAATAATAAGAATAATGGATTATTCATGAAATTTGATTATACAATATTCATACATTCATACACTATTCTGAGTTACCTCTTGTACCATAAAACCAGCACATCTGTCGGTGCCTTGGATCACTTGAGTTATAATATTCATCTTAGTCATTCCGTATTATACGACCGCAATGGATAATAATATAATAAATGTTTTTGACGCAAATTCACATGAGGCTCATGTGACATCAAATGTCAATACTTGTAGGGTAGTCCTAGCAGAAGGAACAGGCCTGAGAATGATTTGTCTTAACATCAGAAGTCTACAAAAAAAATTCGATCAGTTTCTCGTAATGCTACAAGATTTACAAATTGATTTCGATATTATAATTCTAACGGAAGCTTGGATTGGGAAGCACTTTGTTCCAATTGGGATATCGGGCTATAGTTCATACTATACCAAATTGAATAAACTACAAAATGATGGAGTTGTCATCTATGCGAGTGAACAAGTAACAGAAATAACCGTCAATGAGGTGAGTATATTTGGGGCAAACTGCTTACAGGTTTTATTAGATAAGACAATCTGTATTGTAGCTATCTATAGAAGTCCTTCTGTTCACAATATCAGCAAATTTTTAACGAGTCTGAACGATTTGCTAAAAACAATCTCCAACATAAATAACTTAATATTAACAGGAGATATGAACATATCTATAAATGAAAAAATGCACCCCCAGGCAAATGAATATCTAGAGCTTCTTACACTTTATGGATTGGTTTGTCTAGTTGAGACCCCTACGCGTGAAGTTAAAAACTCTAAATCATGCTTAGACCATATAATGTGCCGATCCCGTTATCCAACCTTATCAATAGTTTATGAAACATCAATTACAGATCATAATGTTATTTTATTTAAAATGAATTATAATTTTAACCACATGAAAAAAACAAAAAACCAAATAATGAAACAGACATTTAACTATGATAAAATTCGAGAAGAAGTCACTGGTATTGATTGGACGGCTATCTATGATCAAGTCGACGTGAATAGTGCAGCTCAATTATTTATAAATCTACTTCAAAGCGTGGTTAATTCGAACTGTTCCATTAAACCGGTTGCTATAAAACATAAAAATAAAACATACAAACCTTGGATGACGGATGGACTATTATTCTGTATACATAGAAGAGACAAACTCCACTTAGCATCACGGCGTAGACCTGATAACCTAGGTTTAAAAGATAAGGCTAAACAGTATCGAAACATATGTAATAAAATAATCCACAACACTAAAGTCAGATATTACAAAAATGAATTACGGAAAGCAAATGGTGATCCAAAAAATACATGGAAAGTTATAAACGATATTTCAAACAGAACAAAAGCTAAACAATCTATATATCAGTTAAACACCGGAAAGGAAATCATAAATACAGATACTTCTCCGCGGATACTCGCCGATTATGTTAACAAACATTTTGCCGGTGTAGGGCAGAATTTAGCCAAACACATACAAAGTAGATGTGATTCAACAGGGTTTGTTTCTTCTCAGACTACCCCTACGGTGTCGTTTTATTTAACTCCTACAACATCGGAAGAAATTTCCCAAATGATAGACTCGTTAAAAAATGTCTCCTCTTCAGGTATTGACAATCTCAATTCAAAAGTTTTCAAAAACTCAAAAAATGAACTAAGTGGTCCCATAGCACACATAGTCAATCATAGTTTCAAGCAGGGCATATTTCCTGAAGCACTTAAATGCGCTAAAGTAGTTCCTATATTTAAAAGTGGTGACAGAAGGGATATAAATAATTATAGACCAATTTCTCTTTTAAGCACCTTATCCAAAATTATAGAGAAAGTCGCAAAAAAACGTCTTCTGAAATATTTAAAAGAAAACAATCTTTTATCTAATAACCAGTTTGGGTTTAGAGAAGGAATAGGCACAACTGATGCAATCGCAGAAGTGACACGTATTATTAATTGCAATGTGGATGAGGATAAAAAGTGCATAGCTGTTTTCTTGGATCTCGCAAAGGCATTCGATACGGTCTCGCACGATAAGCTCGTTCGGAGGTTGGGGGAAGTTGGAATCCAGCATGTCACACTCAACTGGTTTAAGACCTATTTGCAAAATAGAAAACAAATTATCACCATTAATAATGTAACCAGCAAACCGGAAGACCTGCCATTTGGCGTTCCTCAGGGTAGTGTTCTCGGGCCTATTTTATTTCTCATTTACATAAATAAATTATGCGATCTGGTGGGGAAAACCATTTCTTTTGCTGATGACACAGTCATTATCTTTGATGGGCATACCTGGAGAGACACTTTCTGTGCAGCCAATGCTGGTATTAATCAAGTACGTGAATGGTTAGATGAATCCCTTCTTAGCCTAAATATAAAAAAAACGAAATATATAACTTTTAGTAATAATAATAAAGGACAACCATCACCATATCATACCGTAACTATTCACTCATGTAAAAATACACAGCAATGTAAATGCCCTTTCCTGGAAAGGACAGAACACGTAAAATATCTCGGAATAATAATTGATAATATGCTGCGTTGGCAAAAGCACATTGAGATGTTGACAAGCAAGGTTCGAAAACTTTCCTACGTATTCCGCGAAGTGAGAAATATTTTAGACCCGGGAACACTAAAAAATACGTATTATGCATTATGCCAAAGCATTCTTTGTTATGGCATAATCGGGTGGGGTGGTTGTGCATCAACTATCCTCCAGCCTCTTGAAGTAGCGCATAAGTGTATACTAAAAATTATCGAGCGTAAACCGTATCGATATCCTACGAACCAGTTATATAAAGATAGTAATATTTTGGACCCAAGACTGTTGTACATTAAGATAGCCTTGATACACGCAAAATTCAAAATGCCACTTATTACCGCACGAGTGAGACTCACCAGAGCTGCTAAGAATGACGATATGATAGTGCCAAGAACCCGTACGACTTTCGGACAGAGACATTTCAACTTCATAGCACCGAGAATGTACAACTACCTGCCTGATGTCGTTAAACGCATTGAAACCAAAAACAAATTTAAAAAATCGGTTTCTAGGTGGCTTATTAAAGAAGGCAGGGAAAACATCAATGGAATGTTGAATATTGTATATTAATTTTTTGTATATTAATTTTTCACATTATTCTTCAATTTTAGACATATATTTTTACTTTCAAACATATTTTTACTTTTACTATACACTTTAATAATTATTGTCAAAGTAATAGAATTTCTACAAATTTTAATTGTTTTAATTTTATTTTTTTTTATTTTTTTTATATAACAATTATTTAGTAATTTGATTAGATACATTTAAGCAATATTTTATAAAGTCTGCCTTAGAACAGGCCCTGGCCTAGTTAGGCGACTTTTATTCATTACTATATCTCCTCGAGAATCAGTTTTTTGCTAACGTCACATATATATATATATACAACATGATATGGTAAACTGTACAAACGAACTTGTGTAATACTATAAATAAATAAATAAAAATAAATAAATGAAAGAATTATAGAAATGGCAAATGGTGACAAGAAATTTTCAATAGTCACAGAATTATATATACTGGGAGTCAATGACAATGGACTAATTACACGACCTTATATCAAACATGTAATACCATCTTTGGCAGTTACAAAGAAATCAAATAGAACCAGATAAAATAAATAGGAAAGCCGTATAATATTGAAGGAGGTACTAGAAGAGATATGAAATTGAGACAAGAAAGCGATAAAAGATTCACTTGAGAGGAAAATGATAACAAAAAATATACTTGTCGTTTAATATGCCATCATGATTTACTTTATCGGCAGATACTATATACTGAGTGGGAAAACAGCGTGTTAAAATACTATAGTATATACGCCTAAAAACTGCCTGGAGCAAATTATAATATACGAAGACATAATAATAGAGTAATGAGACGAACAGTGAAAACACAAAATGAAACCTTATAAGAAAGACACAAATATTTGGAGTAACGGTACGACATATAGCAAAATAAACTAAGGAAAGTAAAAGTATTACTCTCCTCTCCCGGATCGTAATTCAACCCGTCTACTATTTTAAAATTGGTTACAGTTTATTAGGATGTATAGGTACTGGTTATTTTAATATCCCCATCGTCTTTTTTTAACATAAAAACTTTTTATATAAAAGGAATTCCGTTTTCAATCAAAGTTAACAACCAAGTTTTCATCATCATATTATCTAATGCATCATTGTATCTAATGTATAATTTATCGAGTATCTGTGGCTTTCCGTTTTTGTTACAACTAAATCTCTTTAAAAACTCCCGATCATAGCATACGCACAAATGCATGCAGTATGTAGTACAAAATTCTCTGTAGTAAGGAGTTTGGTTAATCTAATTAACAAGGAGATGTGCCTTCTCCGAAGCAATTTCCTCATTAACCATGATTGATCTAGATACGACTAATGAGGCAATAGATTCATATCTGTTTGGTCATGTTCTTGGCCAATAGAAGACTTCAAAAGAGTGTTCTATAATAATTACCCAGGTCCCAATGGTCGTCGTTAAAATTTCCAAGATTTTCGAACCGATAAAAAAAAGACGTTCTCTATGATGTTATCGGATCATCGTCAAGATCTGTGATATCAACGAGATTTGTTTTTTAACATCACGCAAAAAGGGGCTTACATTTGACCCTTTAGTAACGCCATACCAAGTCCATATTTCATTCCATAAATCGGAATGAAAATATAGAAGTAAACACTCTGGTCCTTCGAGACGGAACTGAACCTACGAATATAGTAATACCATCTACGGATGAATGTATGATTATAATTATTACAATAACGAATGAAATATATAATATAGGCAATATTACTATAGACTGCAATCACGCCGTTAACACCCTGCCAAGTGAAATCGGGGAATAAAAAAAGCAGAAAAAACTCTGGTCCTTCGAGCCGGATCTGAAGCTACGAATATAGAAATGACATCTACTGATAAATCTATGACACAAACTATTACAATAACCAATGAAATATACTAATTATTTTTGGAATATACAAATTATTGTCATTAGACAATATTACTGAAATCTGCATTTACACTGGTAACCTACCAAGTGAAATCGGGAAAGCAGAAAAAACTCTGGTTCTTCAAGTCGGATCTGAACCTACGAATACAATCTACTGATGAATCTATGACACAAATTACTACAAAAACAAAAGAAATACACAATAAAAAATATTACTGAAGACTGCACTAAACAGTGGCGTAAATTAACTCAACAAGGCACAAAGTACATTTTTTTGTAATCGCTGACACTCAGTAAAATTAAGACCGACCATGTTAACGCATGCACGGGACGATCTTTAACGTAATAAAATCGTGTATGGCTCA
Source organism: Micropterix aruncella (assembly GCA_944548615.1). NCBI lineage: Eukaryota > Metazoa > Arthropoda > Insecta > Lepidoptera > Micropterigidae > Micropterix > Micropterix aruncella. The sequence goes on from OX155963.1 coordinate 21,274,587, forward strand.
TTAATCATCCACCGTCGTGTCGGAAGAATACAAACAGGACGGATTGGCGCAAGAGCAAGAGTATTTAAGTATGCGTTACGGTGTGCCTCGGAAGAATATTCGTGAGAGTGATTAAGCGGATGCGGTTGAGTCTGCCGATATTCAATTGCAGATAGGGTCGAGGAATTAAGAGAGTCTCCACAAAAGTACAATTAAAATAATGAATATACAGGGTTTTCCAATAAGAGGTGTTATTTTGATATTCAAAGAAAAATGCCATTTTTTTAATATAAATGATCGGATGTTTATTTCATTATAAAGAGGAAGATATGCCGTTAATAGTGGAAAATAACATCAGGTAAATGATTACCATGACCACGCTTATAGGACCATATCCTTTTCATGAAATTTTCCATAACCAAATCGCAAAGTGGCTGCCCTATGTCCCCGATAGCCTCACGAATTCCATCTTTGAGGTCTTGAATCGACGCTGCGCTGTTGGCGTAGACCTTCTCTTTCACGTGGCCCTAAAGGAAGAAGTCGCTAGGTGTTAAATCACAAGATCTCGGTGGCCAATTGTGATCACCTCTTCGAGAGATAACATGGTCCGGAAACTTTTCCCGTAAAAGAACAATGGTTTCGTTGCTTGTGTGGCACGTAGCGCCGTCTTGTTGAAAGTAAACGTTGTCCAGATCAATACCATCCAATTCAGGCTATAAAAAATCATTAATCATCTCTCGATAGCGCAATCCATTTACCGTAACTGTTGCTCCAGCCTCATTTTCGAAAAAGTAAGGTCCAATGACTCCGCCGGACCATAAACCGCACCAAACAGTCAGACGTTGAGGATAGAGAGGCTTTTCAACGATAACTCTTGGGTTTTCCGAGCTCCAGATGCGACAATTTTGTTTGTTGACGAAGCCACCGAGGTGGAAATGGGCCTCATCACTCAAGATGATTTTTCGATGGAACTCCGGATCATTTTCATGCATTTCAATGACCCAATCAGCAAAGACACGACGTTGTTGATGATCGGCCGGCTTGAGTTCTTGTGTTAACTGAACTTTATAAGCCCCAACCTTTTTAAGACCCAAATCTTTATGCAAAATACGGTGTAATGACGTTTGTGGAATGCCTAATTCCAAAGAACGACGGGGAATGGACAAACCTGGGTTTTCTTCAACACTTTCGGCTACAGCAACAATATTCTCGGCTGTTCTTGAGCGACGTGCACGGGTTTCATTTTTCACATCACTAACTTGTCCCAACAGCTCGAATTTTTCCACCAATTTCTGTATTGCGGTCCAATAAGGTGCTTCACGACGACCTAAAAATGTTCGAGTTTTACAAACCGTCTCTGCCAAATTTTCACCATTTTTATAGTGAATTTTAATAATTTCAATGCGTTGTTGAAGCGTGTGTCGTTCCATTTTTATTAATGGCGTAGTTTCTACTTGTCAACTGTCAAAAAATGACAGCTTCAAAAGTGATATCTACCGAAATAGCGGGCTATTCAAAATAACACCTCTTATTGGAAAACCCTTTATAAGGTTTAATGAACCTTTCAACAAATCCAACATGTGCCTGATATTTTAGGGCTACTTCTATATCGGAGACAAAATATATTTATCCAAAAAAAAATATATTTTATTTCAAAAAATCAACTGTTGAATATTATTAATATTCTGAACAACTTTTAACAAGTAACTCCTAAAATTAATTTTAACTTCAGAAAAAATAATATTCAAAGTTCGCCGTGTTAAAACAGCTAAACATATTTATACAGAAAAAAATGTGAAACCAAATTAAAAAAAAGATATTAAGCACGAGTTTTGTTAAATCTTGTATAAAAAACCTATTTTTGCAATATAGACCACAAATAATTTCGAGAGCGAACAATGAAGAAACAAGCTTATGATAAAAATATTTACGGACGTATTTTGTTTCATAATTTAGTTTGTAACATATTTTTTAGGAATTATGTATCTAATTTAAGTACATGCTGTTACCTTACTTAAATAAATAAAAATAAAGAACATCAGACACTTAATTTGCCCCAAAAGATACGTCCCGTTAAGAATCTTTTAACGAGCTATGAGCTCAATAAATAAGATAATAATATTTAAAAACAAGCTTTTATTAAAATGCTTTAAAAAAATAAAGAACGGGCTACCATAACAGAATGCGTATACAATAAAATGTGTATGCGCTGTTGACCGTTGAGGAGTCCCTTTATCGGGAGCCAATCCTGGGTACGGTAGCCATGTCATGGTGGAACTTAGAACGTGATCGTAATTGAATTCTATAAAAAAAATCCGTGTCTGTGCTGATGTCCGTTGAGGAGTCCCCTCGTTGGAAGACAACCCTGGGTGCATCAGCCATGTCATTGTGGCATTTACAACGGACTATTATAATTGAATGCGTATAAAAAAATTCGTGTATGTGCTGTTGACCGCGGAAGAGTAGGCTCGTCCGGAGCCAATCCTAGGTGTAGAATCAGGTCATGCTTATCATAAAAATGCATTGTCTTCGGAACTGAACGTAAAATTACAACTTCGTAGATAAAAGGTAGTGGTACTAATTCAGATTGAAGGATTTAACCTAAACAATCTGACAAAAATGTCAAGGTAAGTAAAAGCTTGTAAAAAAATAAAATTTCTAGAACATAATTTCTTAGAGATATGGATTACCATGGAGCAGCTACTGCTATCCTACTCCGTGTGGATTACAGTTTAATTTGTCGTAGAAGGACTAAATCAGGGAGATATAATTTTATCACTAGCATCATATAGTTAAAATAGTAATTATTAGTCCAGTTGCTAATAAACGATATAAAATCAGTGTATATGGACGTGGATGCATATGACAAACTTACTAAAAGAACAATGGGAAGTTTTACCACAACCACACATGTTTAAAAGTACTGCTGAAAACAGAACAAATGATGCACATCTCAGATCCAGATTTATTGGTGATGCATCTAAAACAAAGATCTCTAACTTTAGAAGAACAACAAAAGCACCACTAAATAGGTGACTACTTAAACACTAAAAAACATGCATTTGGTATCCTGGTCACAATATGTAACCAAAGCACTCATTGAGACATGTCAAATGAACCCGAAACCATAGCTGATAATACCGTATTATTGTAACGTCACTAGAATTGCAGAAGTGTGCTAAGTTACACATCGATATAACAATTAGAAGTCGATGAAAAGCAAGTTTTAAGATTCCCTTGAGTATGGCAGGTCGAGCTAGTAGAAGCGTGTTAAAAATTCTATGGCTAAAATCAATAAGGAAATACCACGCGACAGAGCCTCGTTAAATCGATTACAAAGCGATCTATCGATGTTATGAAAAAACTCGTTAACTAAATATAGATCTTATATGCCGAAAATAGCCTTGAACTTAGGCCGCGGAACTGATACGATGAGGTGGACCCCAAATTCATTTTGGTAAGTTAATAAATTGGGGGCGAGGTCACTGTAAGCAGAATTGGAGACGGGGCAATCAGACCAACACAATCCTAGCCACGGACTAACCGATGTTTTTTTTATACAATTTACATATAAATTACAATTTACAATTAAATGATCTAATAAAATACATACTAAATTATTTAATCCACAGCAAGAAATGAAACTCAATTATTAAATCATGTTTGCTGTCCGATGTCGCCTAACTAAGCAAAGCTCGTGTTTGGGCGGACATTCTAAAACAAAGAATTAAATTTAATAATATAAGAGTTATAAAAAGAAAATCACAAATTAGTTAAATTATACAAAAAATAATAAATACTATTATAAAATAATTTAAAACGTGAGTTATTAAAAATTCATATTGAAAAATCATAACCATAATCAAATAAAAATAATACATAAATTATATGATAAATAAATTTAATTAGTTATAAAAATTAAAAGCAATTTAAATAATCACAATCGTCATAGACATCAGTTATATAATACATAATCAAATAATCAGGTATTAAATAATTCAAAATGACAAATTAATAGGTTTAAAATCAATTATGAAGTTAAAACCAGTTACAATAATCATAATCGTCATAGTTATTAAACAGTCAATAATCAAATAACCAGTTTGACATTTTAAAATAATTATGTGTCTATAAGAGTATTACCATAGTTCACGAGTAGCAGCCACTTGTTTACCTCTTTTTTGAAGACTTTCTGACGGTGTATCTTTTGTATCAACAGGGAGGATGTTATAAATTTTTGTCCTAAAGATCGAGAATTTTATTTGTCCAAAAGTTTTTCTCATGAGAGGCACATTAATGTAATCTCCAGCTGCTCTTCTGGTTGATAATTAAGTAAATACGCAAATAATTATTATAATCGAGGTTATTAACAATTAGATTCAAAGTTTTTCCACACTAAAAAGTATTCCTCATTTTGTTCACATTTTTTTATAGTTCATTTTATAGTAAAATTATGAATTTAAATTTAAATCTAGTCATGTATCTTTTCATTAGCAAATGTGATAGTCTCACTAATTATTTCTACTAAACGTTCTAAGAAGAGATGTTTACTTTTTAAATTATGTAAATTTCCTCATTAAGAATTCCATATGTGGATCTCGTTTGCAATATGTATGCACTTATGATATTCAGTTTGAGATGAACTTGACTGGGGTGGGAGTAAAAATGATAAAAAGTAATTAGCTTACTCAAATTTATAGAAGGAAAATGGAAAATATTGAATGTTAAGGGAGGCTTGAAAGGGTGAAACTGAAAGGAAACTCATGAAAAGTTAACACCTAAATAGCTAATAGAAGAGGAAATATTATTATATTAATTAAATGAATGCATACACAGTTTTGAATGCGCTGATACGGTGACTGGAATGAAAGGTGATGAAGCTATGTTGACATGAATAAGGCAAGATCTTGAAAAATAAACAAGTGGATAGGGGGCACTTGAGTTTGGGTCGCTAGAAAGAATAATAGTGGATCGGTAGAGATGAAGAGGGCGTTCGGTGCATATGATTTAGGCGAATAGCGGTGAGACAGCATATTTAAAATATAAATAGCGAAATATAGCAGAATAGATAGGGTAGATCAATTTTTTATAGCATATAGATATTTTTCTGGTATAGTTAGAGGTCTTAGGATCATGAATATATAGGCTAGAGAGAGGTATCATTGATAGGAGTGATGTTATAGCTCGTTTTATATTATATTATTTATAGCAACTTTACTTTAGACGATTTTAACAAAAGTATATATGTATACATATAAATGATTAGTAACTGATCTAGATAGTGAGGAAAGCTCAAAGAACATAAAATATAGAATTTAACATTCCCAATATCAAATAGAATTATTACATAATCTCAAATGAGATGAAACGCAGGTCACCCTGTGGGTTACCAATATTATTTCACTTTTGTCGGGGCGCGAGCGCTTCAGAAAGCCAACTCATTAATTAGTTGTGTTGATAAAACTTATGACAGGTTCCATAAGCCGCTGTTAGAAGACATCTCGATTAGTGTCATAGCTTGTTTGGGGTTCGTTTAAAGAATTTTAAGTGATCCGAGTAGATTTTAACACTAATACAACCACAAAATGACGGGGGCGTCAACATAAATGAGACCTGTTTCGACTAGCTAGACAAAGGAAAAAGGATGAGGGAATGAGAGATTCGGATTGGGAATGGTGCGAGCGTCGCACGCGTGCTGAGCACTTAGCTCGATACGTTATAATACTCTGCTGACTTAGAAACGTTTCATACAAAAATAGTGTAATAGAATATCGTGCAAAATATCTAGTTAAAACTAAATAAATTCATACAAATACAGCGGTCTAACTTCATAGTGAAATCGTGCAAATAAAATATAAACTCAATCAAAGAAATAAACTCAAATAATATTAAATGTAAATTCACGTGTTAACCCCTCAAATGTGAGGCGTCCCTTAAGGGATGCCTTGGCAAAATGTATACAAAATGTATATAAATTTATATAAATGTAAATATAAATGTAAATGTGCGCCGCTTTATAGTAATCCGCTCTATAGTAATGCTATAGCTCTATAGTAAACCCCGCTCTATGTAAATGTAAATGTAAATATAAATATAAATTTATATACATTTTGCCGTAGGCAACCCGAGCTAATCGCCATTCATTTGAGGGGTTAATAGTAAATTAAATAATAAATAGTGTTTAACTTCAAAAATACTTAATAGAATATAAATGCATTTTAAAAAACTTGTTCGCGATTAAAATCAATAATAATTATATAGCTTACGAAATACAAATTCTATAAATTGTAGCTTCAAGAAATAAATATATTAGGAAATTAGCTTTGCAATTAACACTTAGAACCCTTACATATTTTGGGAAATAAATAAAATAAATTTAGAATAGATTTAGGACTTAATAAAATATAAAAGTGTTTGAAATATTTAAATAGTTTAGTCATTTAGGAAGTGTTTGAAATATTTAGAAGCAGTGAAATAAATTATCTTAGTCAGTGTGAAATATTTAGAAGCAGTGAAATAAAATATCTTAGTCAGTGTGAAATATTTAGAAGCAGTGAAATAAAATACTTAAACGGTGTGAAATATTTTAGGCAGTGTTATAAAATATTTAGGTTGTGTTTAAAATAGTTTAGGTAGAGAAACAAAGACGTACTTAAGCAAATACTCAACCTAATACAAACGAATATTTTAGGAACAGTTACAATAAAATTCAATAAATTTCGAAACCCATTAAAGAATAACTAAATAATATTTAAATATCCAAAAACAAATATTAGGGTCAGCAGTGAGTACATAATATCCGAATACAGTAACGCGTACGCGAATGATAGCTTCAGTGATCTAAAGGCGAGCCAACGAGCAAGGAACGAGCGAATGCAGTGCAACTGAACCTTTTTTAGCAGATCTTCGTGGGACAAAATCCTGGTGCAGTTATGATATTTTATATCATAGAGAGGTCAGAGGTTCCAATATCGGGGTTTACCCACTCATCATACTCTGTGGCAGGTGCATTTCCAGTGAGAGCTGGACATGTGTTGCAATTTTGTATCATTACAGTTGGAGACATCGGACATCGCCTGAGTCTCTACATTTTGGCTATGTGATGCATTAAATTTGCGTTATGTGCTGATGTAGATCGATTCCGTCGAGAAGGAGGAGCAGACTTCGATCCCATGTCCACTATCCAGAACCCAAAGCTTTACATCTTACATTTGTCCGAGGACCAGAGAACTCATTTTTTTTACGTAGAGAAAAAAAGCATCCAGTCCTGATTAAAAATATTTGAATTGAAAATCCCATACTATAAAGTAGCCTAAACGAACACCGAGATATTAGAAAATTCCAATATGTGAATATTGGCCCTTTTACTTCAAATGCGTCGCACATAGAGTATCTGAAGCTGCATGAAAGCTGTTACTACACATCTTTTCTTCATTTGGGAGAAACGCGAGTCTGCCGCAGTTGAACCAGAGATCTACTTTGTTGCCGGAGAGCGAAACACACAACCATGAATATTTAACACGATATCAATATTTTTAGACGGGTGGAACAGGTATTAGGGGCTCAATACAAAACAAACCAAACAGAACAAAACGAACATTCCTCCGTCCAGGCCGACCCTCAATGCAACGACTGCTGCGGCGACTGTTAGCAAAGAGCATCGTTGGAGACCTTCAGTATCCCTCTGTTGTCACATTCTGATGATCATGTTAACCCAGCGTGCATATCATTCAGCTCAACGATGCGACATGGATAATCCTTTCTCTACCTGTGTGGTTCGAAAGCAACGAAGCAGAGATCGACGGTGCAGCTGAAGCAGTGAACGAGACAACCTCCAGAACAGCAGCTGATTGTAGCAGATGATTGTAAATCCGGTGCCTGAGTTGATTGAATCAATTTCACGCATCTATCCGGTGTTTCAAACCTTGTACGAGCTTCACAATATCTGAGGATATTGCATCACCCTTATTAATTTTCATCAGAACGAGTAGTTCCAGTCGACGCGAGGATGCTGGTCTTCACCTTGCGCGAGGAATGGAGTGGGAAGGGGATTTGGAGGCGCCCACACCAAACAACTAAAATCAACCATAAACAAAACCTTTAAAAATGTCACTTCCTTCGATCCCTCCTAAAATTCTCCGAAAATTCCGAAAATTCGCGAAAATTACCTCAAAATTCCTTAAAGTCATTTAAAGTCATTCTAAAAGTCATTTAAAGTCATTCTAAAAGTCATTTAAAGTAATTCCAAAAGTCATTTAAAGTCATCCCTAAAATCATATAAAAGGTCATTCCAAAAGTCATAAAAGTCATTCCCCAAAAGGTCATTTAAATTCATCTCAAAACAAAATTACTCAAATCCAAGATCCCGAAGAAAAACTACCTCACCCACCATATTTTCAGATTAATTTCAGGTTAGAAGACGACACCGAAAGAAGAAGAAGAAGAAATTGTATTTATTTTCAGAGATCCAGACTTAAATATGTCCCATTGTGTTATTCAAACAGCTACTTTATTTTGCATGGAATGTATTTTTGCATGTGTACTTTTCTAAATGCCATATAATTTGTTTATGTATTGTTTTGTGTTGAATTGATAAAATGTCATAATATAAATAATGTCCAAAAATAATCATATTTTTTCCAATAGATACAGGTACAAATAAAAGGTAAATTGTATCGAAATAAAGAGATCAAAAAGGTCCACTCCATATCCATTAGAACATCTTAAAAATTAGTTAAAACATTGCCATATCTAAATACTGAAATAATTAAAATCACATATTGTTGTTGACATCTAAATAAAGTACTCAAACTACATAGAGAAAGATACTAATTATATAATGTAATTAGATTGTAGATATAACAGTGTTTTTCTGAATCCTCCTCGGCTTTAAAAGGCTTAGGCAAGCTTATTTATTGACAACTTTATAAACAACAATATTACTTATGTTTTACAGGTTAAATTGAAACTGCAATAGAACTTATACCTAGAATCATGCATAACTCGTCGATAAATTCGGATATGAAATATTCACTGCTGAATTGAATTATAAACCAAACACAAAGCAACTTTAATAAATTATTACTCAACAAAGTCGATAGGGTTAAAAGAAAGACAAATTAGCTAATAGAGGGTTAACCATTGATATATAGGATCATGCATATGTGTGTGTATATATATATGTGTGTGTATATATATATATATATATATAAAGACAGCAGATAATTCCATTGGTAGATTTTAGCCACTCCTTCCAAGCATAGTTATAAAAGTATATATACATATATTTCAGAGCAACCATATTATTATTATTATTATTATTACATATTTCCCACCATTCACATAACGATAGACATAGGTATCATTCAAGCCACTCCCATCTCGGACAGAAATCCCCTCCATAATAATATATATATAGAATTCTTATTATTATTACCTGATAACCAACCAATGCCCAACAGTAATTTAGGTATTGCAAGCTCCGCCTCCACGTATATAAGTCCCACTCCAGAAAACTTTATGTATCAGTTAGTTATTATTATTATTAATTTTAGACCAGTCATCTGTATTATTTAAACTATAGATTTTAGCCACACCTCCAAGACATCCCCTCTTCTTTATTTTAAACCAATCAGACAATTGTATATAATGTATATATTTATGTATTCCTTCAGCCAATAAGATATTTTATTAACACATTATTTTTGAACCAATAGAATCAAGCTAGAACTCATTTCTTTAGAGGGATGAAATTTTAAAGAGCCCTGATTGGATATCAATCAAGTAGGTAATTTTAGTTAGGCATAGTATCATTTTATATACATATCTATTTATATATTTATCCAGTAAGTTGTCCAACCCTCGTCTTTATGGGGAGGGGGGGTACACTTCAATTGGTGCCGTGACCAGGATGCGTTAAAACTTGGGTTACTATAGTATTTTAGGGGTATTTAAATTCTGATCACGCCATCTTTAATTGTCGCCACGTGACCAGAATTTAACACAGTAGTTACTATGGGTATTTACACGATAAAAGGTTTTACAAATCACTAGACGACACAGGCCAAATTAAAACGGAAAAAAAATATAAACAAAAATAGGCGTCCCAAAGGTTAAACCAAATTAAAACGAAAAAAAAAACAAGCTAGAAAAACGTAAAATAAAAATAACAAAGGCATAACAAAAGAACAAAAACGTACAACTTTAACATTTGAGAAATTTTATTAAAAATTAAAAATATTATGACAGATAAAGAAATAGGACAACGCCATCCCGTGGTGGTATGGTAAACTAATTGATAGTGAGCGCGCGTGTGACAAAAAGTAGCTTAGCGAAGATACGAACCCAAAAGGTTTAGAGAGTCGCCGCTAGATGGTGTAAAATTAGGAATAGTTTCACATACGATAAAAATAAAATGCAACAGTATTTGAAACAAAATAAGCTGAAAATAAATTGAACAAACATTTTGAAAAACATTATTAGAAAATGTATTTATAAATAAATACGTTATGTAGACATAGAAAAAAAAACAAGACATTAAAAATAGATTCAAAACGGCTCAAAAAGAAAAAAAATATTTTGAAACCTTACCGAATGTAGACAAAGGAGCTCCATAGAAAAAAATCCAAAGCCATCGCAACGCATAGCGATGACAAACATAGCCAAACATTTCAAATAAAATGCGCGAAATATCGGCCATTTTTGGAAAAAAAATCACAAAAACACTAGTATACACCTCAATAATATCACACATGACATGAAGTATAGATATCGCGATAGAGATTAAATATAAAACCGAAATTTCAAAAAACCAAGCGCGACAAGTATCGCATACTTGCGTATATAGGGCCAGAGATGCCACTGAGGTTACACAGTTGCATTCAAAAGACATTCTGGATGACATCTGGCAACGATTTAACAATTCCGTGTACACAGAAAAAGGTTCCAACTACCCATTACGCCATTTGGACCTTTCCAAGGGTTGTCGTACCTGATAGTCTGGTAATGTATAAATGTGGGCGTGACATCTCAAACAAAAGCAAATTTTATACATAATAACCCTAGCATAGGCAAAATTCATTTTAGTTGAGTATTAAAAAAATATTTAGTAGATGATTGTAAGATAAAAATAAAAGCATTACATTTTGTTAAAATAAATTGAGTTAGATGTGATGAGACGATGCTTGTGTGGAATATACCTCAAAAACATGTATTAAAAAAAAAATTTACACATATTTCATAAACACTAAAGCTTTGGAAAATTTTAGTTACACATAGGTTACATATTTATATAAATTAACTTACAGAAAATGGTAGACTCAGCAATACATTACACATACAATGCACATACATTACAGGTAGTACTTTACATTACATTACATAAATTTAAAACACCAGCTTTAGAATGAGATTAGTTAACATAAAACAAAGATTGGACTTCATAAACAGTAGTATAAAGTAAGATAAAAAAATTTACTAACCTAGAAATCGGAGATTGTTGATGTTATGGATCAACAGCACAGACGCGAAATTGTAAAGTTGCACTATGATTTCGTTGATAGGTAGGAGAAATGCAAGAATTCATGGGAGAGGTGATTGAGACGACGAATCGAATTACGTAATCATCTTTTCAAACCAATGCTCAAAGTAATGAGACTTGCAAAAATACCTACATATAGTCACTTTGTGTAATAGTCTGTAGATTCATTGCGACTGAGTAAATTACAAATCAATTACCAGAAAGCCAGGATGCGTAGCTAGGTAAAGGATACAGTTAAGCATCGAGGCTCACTGAAAACCAATTTGCAATAGTATTTCACAATATTTAAAAGTAATTTCATTTACAAAAACAGTTCCAAAATAAAAGTATCACTTCGTAGCACATTTGTAGAGTAGATGTTGAAGTAATAGACTGATCACCATATGTATATCTGTTGGAGAACCATCATTGACCATAAATTACCGCAATAATGATTCCACCAGCGGATAACAGATGGTAACTAGTATAGTGCAGAGTAGTTGTAGCTTATAACCATTACTCATGCCAGTTAGGTATCCTGATATTGAAAATAAAATAGCCACAATAGCAGAATAACCCACTAGGTACAAGCAATGATCAGAGTCGTCCATCTTGGCTAGATCCTTTGCAAGTAATGACTTGACATTTGATGATGACTAATTTTCATAGAGAATTAGGAACAAAGCGAATCAAGGAAGGGGCTCTATAGATAATAGATAAATCAAACCATAATATCTATCCGAACTTATTTGGGCGAGGTGATTATAAACACGGCGAGCGAATGTGTAAATATGAAGCTCGGGTTACACCACAGAATAAAAAGTGCTACAGAGTGAAGATAAGAACTGACATTCAATTGGGCATTAAATGTAAATTTTAAAGTATAGATTAAGATCAACGGACTCCGATGAAAGGTTTTGAAGTAGTGAAACATAGACATTAGAGTCATAATAGATTATATGTTAGTTTATAGTGATAGAAAATTAGTTAAACAGAAAATACATAGTAAATACTCCTCACAAATAGTTTTATAGAAAGATAGAGTAAAGTCGAGCAATATTGACATGTGGTTAAGACCATTCCAAGTGTATTGTAGACATTTCATCATCATCATTATTTAGAAACATTTTAAAATTCTTTAGAGTTTCAAAATACATTAGTAGAGAGTAGTAGTTTTGGCAGTAGAATTGGTTATTGCTGAATGATCTGGTGATTGAGTGGTAGTTTTGCATAACATTTATTACACTGAAAACTTTTGGCAGCTGACAAAACTTATACAAACATTCCATTAAAACCACTTTACCATATCTTTTCCTAAAATATCACCCTCTTATATCCTCCAATTTGCCAAAAAAGTAGCTCTTCAAGTCCATTTTATATTTTTGAAACCCACGCACTATAGAACCCAATCAAATTTCAAAGGTGCTTTAGAATATCAATAATGTGATCACAAATCAACCCAACTTTTAGCGTCAACAATAGGACCTGAGGGAAGTAGACAGTTGTTTTACATACATTGAAGCTTTAGAATAAAGAATACCTATTTTGGATTTTTCAAGATTGGAAGAAAAGCTTATTTTGAATTTTTCAAAATCGCGTAGGTTACATCTCCGCTTAATGATTACCATGCGTGAACGTGCGTACCAAACTGAATTAAACTCGTCGTCCTTAGGTTTATCCCCGGTTGTGCCTGCCACCAATTTGGTATCTTTCGATACTTAATTGGGTCGCACCAACACAATCGACCTAGCTTTAAACCCAATCTTGTCAATCATGTACACTCTGTAAGCAGTTAGAGATACTATGACCAGCGAACAAAATTGGAGAAGCTATCCTTAAAATGTGATTCGGTCATGGAATATGTAACGGAGAGGTAGCACGAAAAGAATCCTCCATTAACGATTGTCTATGAACAAAGGAACCTATATCTTATAACCAACCTAACATTTGTAACTATACAAATGGCTTAGACAATGCACCACCTAAATTATAAAATATATTCACTAATATAAAACCATAGCAGGTAAAAGTGATTTACATCATGAGACCACGCCTTTAAAGTAAAGGAAGTCCTCTACATAAAAAGACGCTAAATAAAAGAATTAGTGAGCTACAAAACTGGCACAAAAACAAGTCAAGCTATAACAATAGAAAGGTTTGACATTCCAACTACATTCCTTACAAAATATATATTCTTAGACTTCCATAAATCCTAGTCCATATAATATTTACTAGAATCAGACAAGACATTAGAAAAATAAAGGAAAGAAAAGAATCGTTTATATACATACCATCATACATTGTCAGATCACTTAACAAGGGACCGATTTTGATTTGAATAGAATAAATTCATTAGCCATTATTATAGAAAAAACCTGCCGGTTTAGTGCTTGAAATACTAATATAATATTAAAAACATTAAAGTTAAACAGTATGAGTAAATATTCCCATTTTAAATGATAACTTCAGAATGATAACCAAGGCATGCCAATCTTGCTATGGCCATTTCAATTCATACACTCACACATAAATTGAAACAATTCATACACATCAAGAATATAGATTTCAAAGACAATTATCGCTCAAATAGACAAGGATCAGTAGAATAAAAGAGAGTTAAAAGGTATAGACAATGTTTTGCATAGGAGTCGTTTAATTGCATCTGAAAACTAAAGTTAATGTCATAGGAAATTAGAGTGCATAACAATATAATGCCACCATTACAAATAATATATAGAAATATTATCATCAAAAGTAAGTAGTATTACAAGTGACCATTCAAACCTCTAGATAGAGATAATCATTTAGTTAACAAACATATCATACAATAGAAACAAAAATATTAAAACTCATGAAACATCTGCATCGCGTATAGACTAAACTGTTTTTCGCACTTGCCGGGCGAACGGGACGCTGCGACTTGAAAAAAAATGGTACCCAAGGCGAGAAAGAAAGGGCCTTCCCTTGACCCAAACGTAGACATGTGAGCGTCAAACTAGATATGTAACGAGTATGAAAGGAGCGAGTACTTTTGGAACGGTTAATTGTATGTATGGGTATATGTATGTGGGAATGTATATATCCAAGTATGTGCGTGTGTATGTATATGTATATATATATGAATAGGAAACATAGGAGGATATAGGAGTTAGAGATAATGGAGATTATTCCCCTGGTGAAGTGCGTACTCGTTGAAAGAAACATGTCTTGTAATATTTAGAAACTTAGTTAATTATAAGAAAAGATATTAATAAGTTTTAGTCCACAGCAAAAGGTGGGAGTAACTTTTATGTCTAGTTACGAGCGGTGTGATTACCACCGACTATCGATCTTAATATCGTCGAGAATTTCGAAAACATTTTACTTAAAACGGGCGCAAAAGTAATCATAATTACAGAAGAAAATTATTATTTAGTAGTCAATTTCAAATTAAATTTTCTTTAAACTCATAGCATTCATTTAAATTCATTCCTATACATACATTTATTTACATAAAGTAACAATAGTCAGAAAAATTTTTACAACTTCACAAATTTTACATACAACAAATAGAAGGAATGTGAAATGGTTTGGAGATTTGAGATGTATTGGGATATAACGGAAGTGGAAGAGATTCCATTTTTGTTAGTGGTAGTTTACCGTGGGAGAGCAGAGGAGTTTGATGAGGGTGAGTCAGCAATGGCTTATCGTTGTTGGGCCTTCTAGCTTTCTGAAAGACATGGTTCGGCTGTATTCTTCGGAGTGTGGCAGAACTTAGCATAGATTGAAATATTTAAGTGTATAGTGTAGGAAAGAATTATATAGTTAGACATTAGCTTAGTATAAGATAAAGGAATTAAAGTAATATTGAAAATTATTGTTGTTAAATTTCACAAGAAAATGTAAATTCAAAAATAGCTTCATAGATAGGAAAATTAATTTCACAATTATTACAGTAGCAGCAGATATATACAAAGACACATATAAAACTATAGAATAGTGACATTTAGTGAGAAACAAAGACATAACCAGTGAAAAATAAAAGAGACATTAGACACGACAAGACACAACATGAACTTCAGCAGGGCACACAATTCATTGAAGCATACACAGGGTGGTCGCATCATGAATCGCAGACATTATGTAAAGCCAGCTATGGAGACAGAAACCATCACGAAAGCAATCATGATGGGTATAAGAGAGTCTTTAGGGCCAATCATTGATAAGAGAGTCCAAGAGGCTTCAACATCGAGGAGGTCCACATCAATGGAACAAAATGCTCAAGTTGAAATGAATAGCAACAGTTCAACAGAACTGGGGCCGAACCTAAACCATGGGATGATTACTTGCATGGAGAAACCGAAGGCACCAAAATTTAAAGGAACGGATGCAGAGAACCCAGTGAAATTCATCAGAGATTTGAAGACATACATTAGAAAACTACGAGGGCACGAGGATGAAATCGACATTGCAATGGAGTGCGTATCTACTTCAGTACGTGCTGTATTAAACATATTCAGACCAGATTGGAGGGACCTAGGAGACCTTGAAAAAGAGTTTCTTGAAATTTACTGGAATCTTGTACGTCAAGACAAAGTAAGAGAAGAGATAACCAATGGAGTGTGGAAAGTGGAAAGAGGAGTGTCTAAATTAGAGTACTTCTCTCAGAAACTGGAACTAGCTAGGGAGCTTACTCACAAAATACCAGAGCTACACCTCATCAACATTATTATAAGGCAACTACCAGAGGCGGTACAAACACAATGGGTAGCAATGGAGAACCCTACTTTAGCGAAAGCGGCTGCCTTGCTGAAGGGACATGATGGATACGTCATTCGAGATTGCGACAGATCTTCACAGAAGGCCCGGACGAGACTGACAGACCCAACATCGAGGAAGGAACAAAATGAGAAGAGGGACGGAGACAAGCACAAGGACCACTACAAGAGAAGACCATACATGACGAATGATGGGCGAGACAAGAAGAAGATGGACGACTACAAGCGACAGGGAAACTACTTCACCACGGCAAAAGACCAGAGTCGGGTTTAGATATTACTGGCATGAACAAATGTAAACGGATAGTAACTAAGTCGACCCTGGGGTTGGATGTGGATGACTTTGTCCAGAATACTGGTAGGGAAACAAGTAACCCCTCAACATCAAACATTAGGAACACTAGCTTAGAAACCATAGAAAAAGACAAAACAGACAGACGTCGGACAAACAAAGACAACAACATAACCAGAAAAAGTAACTTAGAAGTAGGAACAGGGACACATCATTTAGGGACACACAAAGGCAGGGTAGAACCACAACAGCATAGATTTAGGGCAATAACCTCACATAGACCTAAACACAGTATAGTGACAGCTATAGATAAGGGGCGTACAACTAGACAACAAAACAACTTTAGGGCGTTAGACTCAGATAGGACCAAACTAAAGACCACAACACTAAAGACTGGACTCAAGACATTAGGGGCGTCAACTACGACAACAGGACTCAAAACACATTCACATAAGGGTAAACGTACACAAAAGACAAGGTCAAAAGACAACTCAACATCGAAACGACGCTGCATAGACTTTGTAAAAGCAATTGACACACCTGACAAATTAGATTCGACAGATCAAACGACGCTGCACACAAGACAAGACAATGTACAGGGAAAACATAGAATTAGGAACACCATAGATAGTGAGAAATACACCAAAACACCAAAATCATTACAGATTATGCTTAACACAGGGTGGACACCAGGTAAGGGTTTAGGAAAACACTCACAAGGTAGACTAGATCCTGTGGGGGTAACGATGCGTAGGGAAAAGTGGGCTGGAGTTGGATACCGATGTCGTAATGAAGAAGAAGACGCAGCAGCCTTGACAATGGAGCTATCGAGACCATTCATCATCAGAACGAGAGGAAGTACCATGGACAACGACACTACGAGGGACATTCAAGAGACAACATCGACAGCAGCAAAGGAAGAATTCAACATTTTTGAGGAGAAAGATTATGAAGACGAGCCCGGAGGATCATTACCAACCATACCAGAAATAACAGCTACAATAGGGGAATACGAAGTATGCTGCTTAATTGACACAGGAAGTCAAGTGACATGTATTTCACTAGATTTTTGGAAAACATTAGACACCACAGGAACAAAATATCCACTAATGCCCATTCATGCGCTTCAAATAAAGGGTGCAATGGGGACGAAGAGCAGGAAGGTAACAAAAATGGTGTTACTTCCATTGAAATTAGGAAAGGAAACAATAGATACACCTTTCTTGATAGTAGAGGGATTGGTGAGACCACTTATTCTGGGATACGATTTCCTGGATAATCATCAAGCAATCATATTCACAGGAGGAAAACCAGGGAAAACACTTGCATTAAGATCGAAACAGTTAGCAATAGCCTTCGACAATTCAACTGTAATTAGCAAAGAGTTCATACCAGGTGACACTACAGAAGAAGGGACGACAGCAATAAACCAGGTAATTACCAAGACTACATCTACATCAACGATAACAGAACACATAGATAACTTAGAGTTATCAGGAGACCAGAAGACAGCTTTAAAAGAGGTGTTACAAAAATATGCTTCAGTATTCCAGGATAAGCCAGGAAGAACTAACTTATACAGACATGAAATCAAACTACATGATGAGAAACCATTCACTATGCGAGCATATCCCATACCTTTAGCATATAGAGACAGGGTGACAGAGAAACTGGATAGCATGTTAGAGCAAGGACTAATAGAAAGGAAGACCACAAATTATTCCAGTCCAATAACAGTAACATTGAAGAAAGACGGCTCTGTAAGGATTCTTCTAGATGCTAGGGAACTCAACAGCAGGATGATAGGAGAAATAGAAACACCACCTATAATTTCGGACCTTATACAACGCTTCTATGGGGTCAAATTCATTACAGTATTAGACCTAAACAACGCATATTTCCAAATACCACTACATCCAGATAGTGAAAAGTACACAGGTTTTACCTATAATGGAAAGGGGTTTGTGTACAAGGTACTTCCACAAGGACTGAAGACATCAGTGGGAAGTTTTTCAAGGGCCATGGACTTTATATTAGGACCAGAAATCAGGAATTTCTGCATGAATTATTTAGATGACTTGGCAGTATTTACAGTAGGAACCTTCAAGGAACATCTAGATCAACTGGGACAAGTACTACATAGATTACAACGTGGAGGACTAACATGCTCTTTAGAAAAGTGCCATTTTCTAAGAACACAAGTAAAATTACTTGGATTCGACATATCAGTAGAAGGAGTAACGATGTCAGAAGATAAAGTAGCTGCTATACGAGATTTCCCATCACCAAAGAAACAGAAACAATTGCGAGCATTCTTAGGGCTTTGCAACTTTTACAGACGTTTTATTGCACAATATGGGGAGGCAACAAAACCATTATGCGAATTATTACATAAAAACATCAAATGGACATGGGGAGCAGAGCAAGAGAAAGTATTCACCAATGTAAAATCACTTTTCTTGAAAGCGGTAATACTAGCACATCCAGATCCAAAGAAGCAATATTATTTACAATGCGACTCATCGGGTTATGCACTAGGAGGAGAATTATACCAGCTTGATGAGGATGGAGAACACCATGTAATAGGATTTTGTTCGAAAGGACTAAATGCAGCAGAAATGAAATGGACAACTTCAGAGAAGGAACTGTATGCCATCATATATTGTTTGAAGAAGTTTGAGACATTTGTCAGAGGAGTGAAACTAATTATTCGGACAGATCATCAATCACTTACATTTATAAAGACATGGAAGCTTTACAGTGCGAAAGTCACGAGGTGGATACTTTTCCTAGACCAGTTTGACCACACAATTGAATATGTAAAAGGGCGAGACAATCAAGGAGCAGACATTTTATCGAGGTATTCCGTAGGAACAGCACAACAACTAGGTGATAGAGTACTACATCCAGAAGTGGCTTTATTCACAGTACAGAGAAACAGGACCATGACTGAGAGACTCAAAGACATCAGGAAAGAGCAAGTGCAAGATGAATTCTTATCAGATATACGACATCGAATACTTAGGACCAAAAGAAGAGTACAACCATTAGCAGAGAGAATGTACAAAAGGTATCAATACAAAAATGGTGTATTATACTATAGGCAAGCAAATCAAGATCAACTATTATTAGCATTACCACAAAACTTAGTCACTGACATTGTGAAATATTACCATGAAGAACTAGGACACTTCGGCATTTATAAAGTATTAGCTGCGATAAGAAGAAGAGTACATTGGCCAAGAATGAGAGATACTATCCAAGAAATACTTCGAAAATGCCATGTATGTCAACTATCCAAAGCAGAGACACGACCAAGAGTAGGAGAAAGTCATCCAGTGATAGCCAACAACATTGGGGAGAAAGTAATGACTGACTATTATGGGCCGCTACCTATAGGACGAGGAGGAACAGCATATGTATTGGTAATACAGGACGCCTTTAGTAAATATGTACAATTACATGCCATGAGAAGAGCAACAGGTAAAGCAGCAGCAAAAAGAGTACTAGAATTTGCAAAAATAATCAAACCAATGGTCATTATCTCAGATAGAGGTAGCCAATTTACATCAAAAGAATGGAGGGGAATATTGGGCGAAGCAGGCATTCAAACTAGACACACTTCAGTTCGAAATCCGCGAGCCAACATAACAGAGAGAGTTAATAAGGAATTAGGAAGATTTTACCGCACTTTCTGCGCAGAAAACCACAAAAGATGGCCAAATCTACTACAACAAATTGAGGAATGCTACAACAAGTCAGTACACTGCAGCACTGGATTCACACCGAACGAGATACTTTATGGAGAAGCTACACGACATCGACTAGATCGAGATATGCCACTACACACACCAACGTTACAAAGGACATTGGGTGACATACGAAGGCAGGCGAGAATCAACATGAAGAATCAAGCAGAAATAAGGAAAAGAGCCTTCGATAAATCTCATAGAATTATTCAATACCAAATCGGAATGTGGGTAAAATTAGTTGCAGTAAACAAATCCAACAAAGGAAGAGGAGAGATCGCCAAATTCAGCAGACTTTACGAAGGACCGTATGTCATCGGTGCAACGCCATATCCCAACACTTATACATTGTTGCATCCAAGGACAAAACTAGTTAGGGGTAACTTTAATGCAGTAAATTTAAGCCGGTATTATCATTAGGGTGGGGTCATTCATATCTAATTCTAGGGAATAGGGACATATTATCTAAGAACCTTACGTTTACCTCAATCATAAAGAATATTCAAATTATTCATTACCTTACCTTGATCATACACTATCCAAAAGCCTAAATATCCACCATAATCGTATCCTACACCACTCCTTTATCATAGAAATAAGTTAGATTAGGAAACATTACATCATTGAGTAGATTATAATATTAAGATGAGTAGTACTAAGTCAAAATATCTTAAATTCACCTGAATTGTAACGGAGGCGACATTTGAGATAGATGGTTGTCACGAGGAAGCGGCGGGGACCGTGCCTTTTCTATATTACAGGACATGTTGGTGGGGGCCCATGGCGACCAAAGCCAATAGTGGTTAAGCAGACATAATTACCATCAATATGGGAAATGTAATATAGGGAAGTTCCCTCAGATTTGCACAAATGGGGCCGTATTCAAGAACTAAACATACTAGAGTTACAAAATTAGGAAATTAAAATGTATTAGAACATAAAATGAAGTTAGAGAACAACGAGGGTACATTTTATCAGGGAAAGCGAACAGAAGATTAATTCTTATCTAACGATAGTAGGAAAAGATACAGAGGAAGCCAGCTTATAGAAAGGAAGGAAGGAGATACAGGACTAAGAATAGGGTGACCATACTAGACATAGGGACAGCAACATAATTATACATGGAAGAAATAGGGTGACCATGGGATAAAGTAGGAATAGGACTAATTAGGAAATATTTTAACTTAAGCAAGACTAGAATAAAAATATTGATTTAAAAAGGCTTTTAGGGAGATTCAATCCTTTTCAAACAAGATTTTTGGGCGACTGAGATGAACTTGACTGGGGTGGGAGTAAAAATGATAAAAAGTAATTAGCTTACTCAAATTTATAGAAGGAAAATGGAAAATATTGAATGTTAAGGGAGGCTTGAAAGGGTGAAACTGAAAGGAAACTCATGAAAAGTTAACACCTAAATAGCTAATAGAAGAGGAAATATTATTATATTAATTAAATGAATGCATACACAGTTTTGAATGCGCTGATACGGTGACTGGAATGAAAGGTGATGAAGCTATGTTGACATGAATAAGGCAAGATCTTGAAAAATAAACAAGTGGATAGGGGGCACTTGAGTTTGGGTCGCTAGAAAGAATAATAGTGGATCGGTAGAGATGAAGAGGGCGTTCGGTGCATATGATTTAGGCGAATAGCGGTGAGACAGCATATTTAAAATATAAATAGCGAAATATAGCAGAATAGATAGGGTAGATCAATTTTTTATAGCATATAGATATTTTTCTGGTATAGTTAGAGGTCTTAGGATCATGAATATATAGGCTAGAGAGAGGTATCATTGATAGGAGTGATGTTATAGCTCGTTTTATATTATATTATTTATAGCAACTTTACTTTAGACGATTTTAACAAAAGTATATATGTATACATATAAATGATTAGTAACTGATCTAGATAGTGAGGAAAGCTCAAAGAACATAAAATATAGAATTTAACATTCCCAATATCAAATAGAATTATTACATAATCTCAAATGAGATGAAACGCAGGTCACCCTGTGGGTTACCAATATTATTTCACTTTTGTCGGGGCGCGAGCGCTTCAGAAAGCCAACTCATTAATTAGTTGTGTTGATAAAACTTATGACAGGTTCCATAAGCCGCTGTTAGAAGACATCTCGATTAGTGTCATAGCTTGTTTGGGGTTCGTTTAAAGAATTTTAAGTGATCCGAGTAGATTTTAACACTAATACAACCACAAAATGACGGGGGCGTCAACATAAATGAGACCTGTTTCGACTAGCTAGACAAAGGAAAAAGGATGAGGGAATGAGAGATTCGGATTGGGAATGGTGCGAGCGTCGCACGCGTGCTGAGCACTTAGCTCGATACGTTATAATACTCTGCTGACTTAGAAACGTTTCATACAAAAATAGTGTAATAGAATATCGTGCAAAATATCTAGTTAAAACTAAATAAATTCATACAAATACAGCGGTCTAACTTCATAGTGAAATCGTGCAAATAAAATATAAACTCAATCAAAGAAATAAACTCAAATAATATTAAATGTAAATTCACGTGTTAATAGTAAATTAAATAATAAATAGTGTTTAACTTCAAAAATACTTAATAGAATATAAATGCATTTTAAAAAACTTGTTCGCGATTAAAATCAATAATAATTATATAGCTTACGAAATACAAATTCTATAAATTGTAGCTTCAAGAAATAAATATATTAGGAAATTAGCTTTGCAATTAACACTTAGAACCCTTACATATTTTGGGAAATAAATAAAATAAATTTAGAATAGATTTAGGACTTAATAAAATATAAAAGTGTTTGAAATATTTAAATAGTTTAGTCATTTAGGAAGTGTTTGAAATATTTAGAAGCAGTGAAATAAATTATCTTAGTCAGTGTGAAATATTTAGAAGCAGTGAAATAAAATATCTTAGTCAGTGTGAAATATTTAGAAGCAGTGAAATAAAATACTTAAACGGTGTGAAATATTTTAGGCAGTGTTATAAAATATTTAGGTTGTGTTTAAAATAGTTTAGGTAGAGAAACAAAGACGTACTTAAGCAAATACTCAACCTAATACAAACGAATATTTTAGGAACAGTTACAATAAAATTCAATAAATTTCGAAACCCATTAAAGAATAACTAAATAATATTTAAATATCCAAAAACAAATATTAGGGTCAGCAGTGAGTACATAATATCCGAATACAGTAACGCGTACGCGAATGATAGCTTCAGTGATCTAAAGGCGAGCCAACGAGCAAGGAACGAGCGAATGCAGTGCAACTGAACCTTTTTTAGCAGATCTTCGTGGGACAAAATCCTGGTGCAGTTATGATATTTTATATCATAGAGAGGTCAGAGGTTCCAATATCGGGGTTTACCCACTCATCATACTCTGTGGCAGGTGCATTTCCAGTGAGAGCTGGACATGTGTTGCAATTTTGTATCATTACAGTTGGAGACATCGGACATCGCCTGAGTCTCTACATTTTGGCTATGTGATGCATTAAATTTGCGTTATGTGCTGATGTAGATCGATTCCGTCGAGAAGGAGGAGCAGACTTCGATCCCATGTCCACTATCCAGAACCCAAAGCTTTACATCTTACATTTGTCCGAGGACCAGAGAACTCATTTTTTTTACGTAGAGAAAAAAAGCATCCAGTCCTGATTAAAAATATTTGAATTGAAAATCCCATACTATAAAGTAGCCTAAACTGAACACCGAGATATTAGAAAATTCCAATATGTGAATATTGGCCCTTTTACTTCAAATGCGTCGCACATAGAGTATCTGAAGCTGCATGAAAGCTGTTACTACACATCTTTTCTTCATTTGGGAGAAACGCGAGTCTGCCGCAGTTGAACCAGAGATCTACTTTGTTGCCGGAGAGCGAAACACACAACCATGAATATTTAACACGATATCAATATTTTTAGATGGGTGGAACAGGTATTAGGGGCTCAATACAAAACAAACCAAACAGAACAAAACAAACATTCCTCCGTCCAGGCCGACCCTCAATGCAACGACTGCTGCGGCGACTGTTAGCAAAGAGCATCGTTGGAGACCTTCAGTATCCCTCTGTTGTCACATTCTGATGATCATGTTAACCCAGCGTGCATATCATTCAGCTCAACGATGCGACATGGATAATCCTTTCTCTACCTGTGTGGTTCGAAAGCAACGAAGCAGAGATCGACGGTGCAGCTGAAGCAGTGAACGAGACAACCTCCAGAACAGCAGCTGATTGTAGCAGATGATTGTAAATCCGGTGCCTGAGTTGATTGAATCAATTTCACGCATCTATCCGGTGTTTCAAACCTTGTACGAGCTTCACAATATCTGAGGATATTGCATCACCCTTATTAATTTTCATCAGAACGAGTAGTTCCAGTCGACGCGAGGATGCTGGTCTTCACCTTGCGCGAGGAATGGAGTGGGAAGGGGATTTGGAGGCGCCCACACCAAACAACTAAAATCAACCATAAACAAAACCTTTAAAAATGTCACTTCCTTCGATCCCTCCTAAAATTCTCCGAAAATTCCGAAAATTCGCGAAAATTACCTCAAAATTCCTTAAAGTCATTTAAAGTCATTCTAAAAGTCATTTAAAGTCATTCTAAAAGTCATTTAAAGTAATTCCAAAAGTCATTTAAAGTCATCCCTAAAATCATATAAAAGGTCATTCCAAAAGTCATAAAAGTCATTCCCCAAAAGGTCATTTAAATTCATCTCAAAACAAAATTACTCAAATCCAAGATCCCGAAGAAAAACTACCTCACCCACCATATTTTCAGATTAATTTCAGGTTAGAAGACGACACCGAAAGAAGAAGAAGAAGAAATTGTATTTATTTTCAGAGATCCAGACTTAAATATGTCCCATTGTGTTATTCAAACAGCTACTTTATTTTGCATGGAATGTATTTTTGCATGTGTACTTTTCTAAATGCCATATAATTTGTTTATGTATTGTTTTGTGTTGAATTGATAAAATGTCATAATATAAATAATGTCCAAAAATAATCATATTTTTTCCAATAGATACAGGTACAAATAAAAGGTAAATTGTATCGAAATAAAGAGATCAAAAAGGTCCACTCCATATCCATTAGAACATCTTAAAAATTAGTTAAAACATTGCCATATCTAAATACTGAAATAATTAAAATCACATATTGTTGTTGACATCTAAATAAAGTACTCAAACTACATAGAGAAAGATACTAATTATATAATGTAATTAGATTGTAGATATAACAGTGTTTTTCTGAATCCTCCTCGGCTTTAAAAGGCTTAGGCAAGCTTATTTATTGACAACTTTATAAACAACAATATTACTTATGTTTTACAGGTTAAAATGAAACTGCAATAGAACTTATACCTAGAATCATGCATAACTCGTCGATAAATTCGGATATGAAATATTCACTGCTGAATTGAATTATAAACCAAACACAAAGCAACTTTAATAAATTATTACTCAACAAAGTCGATAGGGTTAAAAGAAAGACAAATTAGCTAATAGAGGGTTAACCATTGATATATAGGATCATGCATATGTGTGTGTATATATATATGTGTGTGTATATATATATATATATATAAAGACAGCAGATAATTCCATTGGTAGATTTTAGCCACTCCTTCCAAGCATAGTTATAAAAGTATATATACATATATTTCAGAGCAACCATATTATTATTATTATTATTATTACATATTTCCCACCATTCACATAACGATAGACATAGGTATCATTCAAGCCACTCCCATCTCGGACAGAAATCCCCTCCATAATAATATATATATAGAATTCTTATTATTATTACCTGATAACCAACCAATGCCCAACAGTAATTTAGGTATTGCAAGCTCCGCCTCCACGTATATAAGTCCCACTCCAGAAAACTTTATGTATCAGTTAGTTATTATTATTATTAATTTTAGACCAGTCATCTGTATTATTTAAACTATAGATTTTAGCCACACCTCCAAGACATCCCCTCTTCTTTATTTTAAACCAATCAGACAATTGTATATAATGTATATATTTATGTATTCCTTCAGCCAATAAGATATTTTATTAACACATTATTTTTGAACCAATAGAATCAAGCTAGAACTCATTTCTTTAGAGGGATGAAATTTTAAAGAGCCCTGATTGGATATCAATCAAGTAGGTAATTTTAGTTAGGCATAGTATCATTTTATATACATATCTATTTATATATTTATCCAGTAAGTTGTCCAACCCTCGTCTTTATGGGGAGGGGGGGTACACTTCAAGTTTCAATATTTTAATCGTTTGTTTACTATATCTCATAAACTTTTAAAGCCACAACAATTAAAATGTTCTTATAACCGGGCTAAACCCAAGTACTGTTATGCCTGGCATAACCGAGTCAAAACGGAATTATATAATAGTTTAAAATAAGGTAATACTGTCCCGAAATAATACTAATTCCATATTTTGGGTATTGCAAGTCTTATCTCTTTCAGATTCTGCCCACCTAATTGTGTGGGTGATCATTAGTTTCTAACCCACACAAATGTGGGGGTACGGTTTATATGATATATCATTTTAACAATTAACATAAATATATCGTGTTGAGTGTCAAACGAAAGGTCTGATTAAGTACATTCCGAAAATAAAAATGTATCTATATGGATAAATACATAAACTACAAATACTTCATAAAAAACCTTAATAAAAATAATTATAATACAATTGTTCACTTTCTGTAACGGTAGTCGTGTTTTTTATTCTTTTTAATACATATTTACTTGTTCATTCTTAGTTTCCTTTAAAGATGGCGCTGTTTGCGTTCGATTTTAGCAGTTTAAATATCATTTTTCATGTTTCTTTTGGTTTTACAATATTATTGGAACCTCCTATTTCTTCGGTTCATAAATTAACATATTACGCGTTAAGTTTCGTATATTTTTGTTACTTGTCCTCTGGACTCAATGTGACTTTACGGCCATTTTGTGTTATAACTTCGTTATAACGCCGCTAAAACTACCCGGGGGCAGTTATAACAGTTATTTTATCAGTTATTACGGCAGTTATATCAGCAGTGTAAGGAAGAGGCCCGCGCAAGCGACCTCGAACTCGGAACCAATCGAGAGACCGGAGAAATCTGGTCACAATTAGAAGTAAGGGCGCGAGTGTCTCGAGCCGCCGGGAAGTAATTCCTGGCTTTCTCGCGGTAAGGAGTTGGTCTCTTACGGGTTGTGGCGTAGCTAGACGTCGGATTGTTATGTCCAAAGTCCTCTACGCTCACTGCAGGTCGATAGAACGACGAATCGTTAAAACGTCCTGTGGTGACGGGCTCGCCCGTTGTAGTTGACAACTCAATATATATCAGCAGTGTAACGCAGGTAGCGAGAAACGTTTATTGGTCATCCTTTTGAAAAATTCTTGGTATAACCATTTATTATACAATATGTGGTACTAGATTGCTCAACTCAACTACATTTTGGCAACCTTTCTGAGCCAGCCTAATTCAGATAGTGCTGATAGCATTGGCAGCGAAACTAATAGCAATTTATTTGGCCATCTATAATAACATTGATAATGAATAGTTATACCACAATCGCATCAAATCAGCTTCCTTTAACTATTAGAGGCGCTAGCTCGCTGTTCACCTTTAAGCAATCATTGAAAAAGCACTTCCTTTCACAATAAATATGAACCATAAATACTAACCTTTCCGTTATCCCCTCCCTTTCCTTACCTTATTTTAGCAGTTTATTTATTTACTTATTTATTTATTTGTTCCCGGCGGCTGAGCACCAACCGGGCGCGTCTCCAGGTGGCGGATAGGAGAACGCCCGAAGGGACCCCGGCTCGAGGGATGATACCCGAGGCCGGGTGCTCTTCGGGTAGTGGTGGCTAATACACTGTGTGTGGAAGGCCCCACCGCGGACCAACTCTCCAAGCCGAGGTGTAAGCTACCGTGCTAATGGCTGCATGGCGCAGGGAGTGCTGCGTCTCTTACGGTGCCTCCCGGATACCAGGCGTCCTCCGGGTAGTATAAGCCAAGCCCCGGTCATACGCGGCTCTGTCCGGGTGATATCGCACTACCGCGGAACTCGTGGGAACAAAATGGATCTAATAAACAGTACACCACCAAAAATAAACCTAATTGAAGCACTCCAGGGGGTGGCATTGTCTCAAAGCGAACCACAGGAGGCACCCAACGCGGGGGCGGGCCCATCAAAAAGCCCACCCAAAACCCGCATTAGATATAACGGCGCCGCAAGGCGTCGCTACAAAAAACTGATGAGAGAGGGGCTAACTGCTAACCCCCGAGCCTCCAGTGCTAACTCTAAGCCGGAGGACGGGACTGCAGAGGCCCCTGGGGCTCCTAAACGCCCCAGACAAGGGCCAAACACCCCAAGCCCCTCCCATCAGGCGACAGGGAAAAGACCGAAAGTCTCCGACCAAGGTTCTTACGCCCAGGCCACGAAAGGACTCCTCAGGCTAGCCCTCATAATAAGGGGCTACCCTGACAAAAAACTTGAAGCCGGCGACATAGAAGCCATCCGGGACAAGATTGTGGACGCCATCATGGAAATTCCTGTTGGCACTAAAACACCATCCTTTACCGGCAGCTGGGAGAGGGACGGTGCAATCGTCTTCTCGTGCGCAGATGAGGAGACGGGGAACTGGCTCAGAAGCCTTTCCACGGACTTACTCGTCCAAGGTGAATCCGTGTGTGTGCTGCCGGTCGATGAGCTGCCCAAACGCCATCGAGTGGTGGTCCACGTGGAGGAGCCCAAGTACACTGTCGAGAAAGTACTTCTACTCCTCGACAAGCAAAACCCAGGTCTGAAGACCGATGGGTGGGCCGTCGCCAGGGGGAGCACGAAGAAGGATGCCTCGAGCGTCCACTTCGCCTGTCTGGTGAGCGACTCCTCATTGGCCACTCTCAGGGCCTGCAACTTCCGACCCTACTGTGGGCTAGCACGGGCATCCGTAAGGCTGCTCGATAATAAGCCTAGGAAGGAGTCGGACGCAGTGGAGGGAACGGAAGGAGGTACAGCAAAATGAACCACCTAAAAGTCCCCATAATCCAGATCAACTTGCACCACAGCAAAAGCGCCTCGGCGATATTAACCAGGAGCATGGCTGTGGCGCAGACAAGTATAGCACTAATCCAAGAACCTTGGATTGTTAGGGATACTATAAGTGGATTAGGAGGTTGCGGAACCATTCATAAGGCCCAACCGACTCGGAAACTCAGGACCTGCGTGGTCACTAAGGGCGTCACAGCCACTTTTCTGCCACAACTCAGCGGCGATGACCTAACGGTCGTTTTAACAAAAATCAACTTGACAGGAGACAGAACGGTGGATCTACTCATTGGGTCAGCATACATGCCTTATGACTCCACTGACCTGCCACCGCAAGAAGATATAACCAACCTAGTGACATATGCGAAACAACGCGGGCTCCAACTCCTTCTGGGTTGCGATGCGAACTCCTACCACGTGTGCTGGGGTAGTTCCAACATAAACCCGAGGGGGGTAAGCCTGCATGACTTTATCCTAGGCAATGAACTCACCATCCTCAACAGAGGAACAGAACCTACCTTCATAGACTCAAGAAGACAGGAGGTACTGGACATCACGATCTGCACAAAAGAAGTGGCCGACCTGGTTCAAGACTGGAGGGTCTCAGATGAACCCTCAGGCTCGGACCATAGGCAGATCCATCTAACGCTTCGGCACTCATTGGAAATTCAGTGGGCTCGCAACCCTAGAAATACCAACTGGGAAGGATTCGATAGGGACCTGGCTATCAAGCTCACCACGGTTCCGAATCGATTCCACACCAAAGAGCAACTAGAAACAGCTGCACTATCACTGTCTAATGCCGTTATAGACGCCTACGAGCAGAATTGCCCTTTGAAACAAAAAAACCTCTCAAAAAAGGTCCCATGGTGGAACCCAGAGCTGACCAAGCTCAGGCTTACGCTGAGAAGGTGCTTCAATAGGGCGAGAAATCACAACACTAACTCGCAACATCTTTGGGAGGAATACAAAAACGCCCGAAACGAATACAACAAGGCCATTGTTAAAGCCAAACGAAGAAGCTGGAGGGACTTTTGTGAGAGCGTGGAAACAGCTTCCGAAGCCTCCAGGCTCAACAAGATCCTCAGCTCTAACAACCGCCCCCAGCTGGGATGCCTTAAACGACCAGAGGGGGGACACACAAGCGACACCAAGGAAACCTTGAAGCTCCTAATGGAAACACACTTTCCGGGCTTCCAGGAATCCTCACACCCAATTACCGCAGGGGAGAACTCCAAGAGGCTCCACAAGCCCAGGGAGTGGGCCCTTGCAGCCAAGATAGTTAATCCAAAAGCAGTAGAATGGGCCGTGAGCACCTTCGACCCTTACAAATCACCTGGACCGGATGGAATATACCCAGTCCTACTACAAAAAGGGTTAAGCCAGCTGCTGGGCCCTCTAACAAAGGTACTCAGAGCGAGCATAGCCCTCAGACACGTCCCTCATGCCTGGAGCAGCGCAAGAGTCACGTTCATTCCAAAGGCAGGCAGGAACGGCCACATCTTTGCCAAAGACTACAGACCCATTAGCCTCACCTCCTTTCTCCTGAAATCACTGGAGAGACTAGTTGACGGCTACTTGAAAAACAACCACCTAGCTCTTCAACCGCTTGCTGATGCTCAGTATGCCTATAGGGAGGGCAGATCTACGGACACTGCCCTACATCACCTGGTGAGCACAATAGAGACACAGTTAGCGGCGAAAGGTTACGCTCTGGGAGTATTCCTGGACATCGAAGGAGCATTTGACACCACATCATATGCAACTATAAAAAACGCTATGCACAGACGAGGAATACCAGAGACCATTATTGACTGGACATTGAGTATGCTATCAAATAGGAATCTGACCGTCTATCAAGGCGACACCTCCATCACGGGAATCCCTGCTAAGGGCTGTCCACAGGGTGGAGTCATCTCCCCCCTCTTGTGGAGCATCGTTGTAGACGAACTCCTAATAGATCTACAAAACCTAGGCCTCTCTGTCTACGGCTACGCTGATGACGTGGCCATAGTAGTCAGAGGAAACTTCCTATCAATACTTAAGGAGCTCATGGACAAAGCACTTAAGACCACCCAAGACTGGTGCCAGGCCAGAGGTCTATCCGCTAATCCAAGCAAGACTAAGGCCATGATTTTCACCAGAAAATACAAACCCGAACCCGTTGAGTGTCTCAAGCTCTGGGATAAGGAGATAGAATACGCTACAGTAGTTAAATACCTTGGAGTCTATCTAGACCCAAAGCTCAATTGGAAGCACCACCTCGAGCGCAAGAGAACAACCTTCTATGCCTCGTTGTGGACGTGCAAAAGAGTCATGGGAAAAACCTGGGGGTTCAAACCCAGGGTCGCCTTATGGCTCTACAGGGCAGTACTGCTGCCTAGACTAACCTATGCTGCAATAGTCTGGTGGTCCAGGGTGAAAAAGCTTGAGACAGTAAAAATGCTTAAAAGCCTTCAAGGTAACTACCTGAGGGCTGCAACTGGCGTCATGAAGACCACCCCAACAGCGGGATTAGAGGTGGCACTCTGCTGCCCGCCTCTGGACAAGCTCATAATCCACTCCGCCAGACTTACAGCATACAGACTGAAGTGTTTGGGCGAGTGGAAGCGTGGAGGGCACAATCATCCTGAGCTAAACCTCCTCCACAAAAGCCCATTCACTCTGACCCAGGATCGACTACGGAAAAAAATTTCGGTAGAGAAATCCTATAAAATCCTAATCCCCACCAGGGAAGAATGGAAAAATCCGCAGTGGCTTCAAAGCCACAACGCAGACGCCTGGTTCACCGACGGCTCAGGAACAAATGGACGTTTTGGGGCAGGCGTGTACGGACCCAAAACCAACCACAGAATCAGCATCCCCCTTGGACAATACGCTACGGTTTTCCAAGCCGAGGTACTTGCCATATTGGAATGCATAAAACTACAAAGTCGACTTGAGGTAAAAAACAGACAAATCCTCATCTGCTCTGACAGCAGAGCAGCACTGGACACTCTGGCTAAAGCCACCACAGAATCTTCTGTGGTCTGGGACTGCATGCAGGAGCTCAACAAATTGGGAAAATCCAACAAAATCACCCTAATGTGGATACCGGGTCACCAAGGCATACCCGGAAACGAAGAGGCCGATAGACTTGCAAAACTGGGCACACTGGATTGCCCAGTGGAGCCAGCTGTAGGGGTCCCCTTCGCTACAGGTAAGAAAATCATCAGGGACTGCTTGGAGCAGGAACATCGGGCTTCCTGGAAACAGAGTCAGGGATGTCGCCAGGCAAAAGCCATGATGGAGCAACCACTACAGAAGAAAACCAAGGCCCTACTTGACATGAGCAAGAAGAACCTTAGAACCACTATCGGTCTCCTCACCGGACACACGACCCTTAGAGCTCATCTATTCAACCTTGGCTTGACTGAGAGCAAGGATTGCCGAATATGTGGCGAGGAACCTGAAGACAGCATACACATTGTTGGCCGCTGTCCAGGGCTCGCCGCCAAAAGACACAGTTTACTGGGACGAGCCTTTCTCGAACCCAGCGATCTGCCCAACTTGAAGGTCAGTGACCTACTTAGTCTGGTAAGAAGTACCGGGCTACTAGCTGACAATTGACCTAACCACACAGTGGGTAGTTACAAAAGACCTTACAGATCTAGGTGACATCAAGGGCTGGAAACAAGCCCCCCACTCCATCTACTACTACTACTACTATTTATTTGTTAATATATCAAAATATGTATGTATATATGTAATATGTCCAACTCTAATATTTATATATTTATTTACTTTTTACTTTAGATACACACACAATGTATATTTATTTATTTATTTATTTATTTAATAAATTTAACAATTCATTTACAATGCATAGGTCTCACTAACAATCATATCAATAAAAAATATAGTATTAAAATTAAAATTGAACACGGCCGATATGAGCATTAGCAGGTATGTACTGCTGCTGCCCAACTAAGTGCCAGGACTTGTTCCAGGGCAGCGAGCTCTCTAGTTTTTAGTTCACATATATTCGGCGATTTGAAAAAAAAAATTAAAAATAAAGAAAATAAAAAGGAAAAGAAATATATATATTACCGTCACCATTACAAATTATAACTAATTATAACTATAACTATAACTATTATATGCTATAATTTAAAATTTAATTTTAAGCCTACTTTTCCTTTTATTCAATTTTTTTGCCTACTCTTCTTTTCACACCAGCATGTTGGATGACTGGAAGATATTGTAATGTAGCAATAAGTCCGCCATTGTACCTTATTTTATTGTGCAATGAAGAGATGTTCATTCATTCATTCATTCATCAAATCGAGTCAAACACGACACCATAATAGTCAATCATCGAATCGCATTACTTAATGGAGGGTTTTACTTGGCAAGGATGTTAAGGAACAGATAGCACGGAGGTCCCATCTCCCCTACACCACCTGGCGCAGTCTCAACAGAATGAGAGTTGCTGATCTCGTTCGCTGGTGTTACACCGAGAACCCAATAGGTATCTGTGGAACGCTGCAGAATGAAGACCACCCCCCATCCTGCCCGCAACTGTAACCCTCCATCACATATCAGGATCTATAAGAGGCAAACGTCAAGACCATCCAGGTCGGATATTTTTGGAGAGACGTATCCTAAATTGGCCCGGACTCGTTAACGGACGAACGAATGAATGATTTTTTAATAACTGACAGATTAATTATAAAACCCAAAAATGTTACCATTGATAATAATATAAAACATACAATTATTAGTGCCATCTATTGCTTTTTAACACGTTTTTATTAGGTCGACCTGTATGTAACTAAATATGTAATGGAATCTAAGGTAACTAATTTAACCATCTTCCAAGGATCGTAGCGTCATGAAAATTGGCAGCTGTATGTAGTTCTGATGACAATACAATAATATGGTACTGTCGAACTGATCTGATGATGGAGTCGGAAGATATGAACTGGAACTTCATGATGGAACATCGTATCATAGCTGTGTTTGGACTTGTTAGAAAAGTCTTGGAATGAACTTTGACCACGATTAGGTTTCAAGGTCGGATGATGAAGCCGGAAGATAGGCACTGGCTTTCCATGATGAAATATCGTATCATAGCCGTGTTTGGACTTGTTAGAAAGGTCTTGTAATGAACGTTGACCACGATTAAGTTTGAAGGTTTGATGATGAAGCCGGATTTTTTGGTTTTTACGTGCATTTATAAAAGCGTGTTTTTAGTGGTTTTTTTTAAACTATTTATTTATTTTATATATGGTATACATAAGTCTATCTAAACATTAAAGTGTATAACTATTACGTATTGAACCTGTGTACCAAAGTATACATTGACATATTTATGTAAATAATATTAAAATAATAAGAGATATAATTTAAAAATTCGTTTATTATATTCTTATTTTATTTCGAGATATGATACCATATGAGATATGATACCACACGGCCCGGTGGCATAGTGGTTAGGTCGCCTGATCTTACATTGTAAGGTCCCGGGTTCGATTCCCGGCTGGGTCACCATTTTCCGTTAGGATCAAATTAACAGAATTGCATTTTAAATTCTGTCGATCGAATGCAATAACAAGACACACACTTACAGACATCTTACACGCGCACATACATATAACACGTCATAGTAGGGTTGGTTGTAAGAGATTGTCATATGACAATAAACCCGCCCATTGTGACATTTCACAATAAAGAGTATAAACAAACAAACAAACATATAGGCGTGTTTAGAGCGCCATCTGTTACACCACTAACGGCGCCATAGAACATAGGAGTATATTAATATTTTTTTGTAACCGTGAGTGCCATCTACACGTTGCGCTTCGTAGTAAAATCCTAAGTGCCAAATCGTAGTATTGCATTAAGCAATCTTATACACTATATAATCAATGGTATAACATAGGTATAATTTCTAGACCTTGTTTATTGGTTAGAGTGTAAAAGTAGGTTAATATTCAAGGTTCATACTCGAGATTAATGTTGCTTTGGGACATCAATAAGTGTTTTCCATGATAGGAACTTGATTGATCTACGATAGATATTACGTGAAATCATAATTATCGTTTGCATGTCGCGTTGTTTACGTAGTTTTAGAATATATGCGTTTATGCTAACTATAAGAATAAAAATAAACTTATTCCCGAAATGAAATGCTTAAAAGGCAAGATGACTATCTATCTAGGCCGAAGCCCGTACCAAGGGAGACTCGACTATGTTAGTTGTAAATTAAGAATTGTGCGTACACTTATCAAAGTAATACCGGTAAGCAAAGGAAAAATGTATATAATAGGTATCATAAATAAGCAGTATGTATCTCAGCAGTGGTTTAATCTAGATAATTGAATAATGTATAATGATATCTAATACTTCATAACCAAGTGAGATAAAATAATAATTAATACTAAAAATACCCAATAAAAATAATATTAATATAATATTAATAATCAGTAAATAATAAATAAAAATATGACAGTAAATAATAAAAATATATATATATATCCTAGAAGCAATAATTATAAAATAGGGATTGATAATTATTGTTAAATACCTTTATTATTATTTCGCTTGGCCAAGTGTTTACTATGGAGCTATCCATATCTTAGTTAACGGTGGAGGGAAGATTTGGGGGGGGGGGGGGGGAGAATGTGGAGAGGTCTCGTCATGAGGTACGTAACACAAATAGCAATATGAAAAATATACAAAAAAACGCGGTAAGTAATATATCGATGGCCCCTAATGTTGCATTTTCTACAGTTCTTAGAATCAATTCAGGATTGATGTGATTTGGGTACGCACTTTATATCCAAACTCGAGATAACCCATTATTAAAACATCAACCTAAAAACTTAGAGAAATTTTTTTTTACCTGCTTTTACAATGTACTCATATGGAGGTCGTAAAAAGAGCCATATTTGAACTGTATTTATTTTTGACTGAGTAGTTATCAATTCGTCACTTTATTATTATGATTTCGATCTGTATTTATTTAATCGGTGATAATTTAAATTATTTTTTAGTATTTTAAAACCTATTTATATTTTGTGACTATTGATAATATTATGTTCAATTTTGACTACTTTTTAACACTTTTTGAAGATAATTTTGAAAATACAATTTAGATATTTATTATTATGAAATACTTTTTACTATTTGGAACTAGATATTAAATTTTAATGTATTTATTTTTATTTTATTTTAATTTTATTAAAATACTTGAGTAAGAAACGTAGGTACATTGTTACCGAAGTAAAGATTTCATGGGTACATTGTAAAGAATAGATTAAGATTGACACAGCTTACGTAACATCTCAATTGCATCGTAAATCTAATTTTCTAAATGATATTCCATGATGCCTTAAAAACGTGTAAGTCCTAACTAGATTTTTGTCTTCTCTTTAAATTGGAACCAAACGTGCGAACAGGTAAAGCAATTTTCTAGTACGCCTGCCTTAGTACCGGCCTAGGCCTAGTTAGGCGGCGTTGACGTAGTGATCAAGATGCTGTGCGCTTTCTTTTTTTGCTCCTGGTCCAAAAACGAATGATTTACTTTAAATAAATAAAAATATAAAACAATATGTATTATAAATTTTCAGATATTCTCGCTATGTAAGAAATGCAGCTGACAGGTGCAGGCAATCACTTGTAACATGCACAAAATGAAATATGTCGATAGCTTATCGATAAAGATGCATATCTCTATTATGCTAAGTAGCAATTTAATAAAGATACAGTGACTCGATAAAATCTTTAACATGCCGTCCGTGATCGAGTCACATTTACTTAAAGCGAATAAAGCGAGAAGCGCGATATAGAAAAGCGTGCGATTGGACGACGTAAGCGGTAGGCGTGGCCTATGACCCCGATATGACCACCATTCCGAACGGAAAAGTGGAAAACACAAGAGATGGTAGTTGATGTAATCGTTTTCACATTATACATACTTTACTTTTCAGACCTGAGAATTTCCAAATAAAGAAGTAATTGAGTCTTGAAATACAGTATGCCAGACAGTAGCTTATCTTAAAATAAAATTGAAATCAACGCGAATACGCCAGGAGTTGTAAGGGCTCGGATATGATCGCCAGATGTTTTGCTACTCGGCCTAGGCAGATATCCGAACGCTTGAAAATGTCGACAGCCATTACCTGCCCGTAATGCGTACCGTTCGCGTTCGTCGTGACGAACCCCTCTGCACACATGCCTCGCACCCTCTTCCTGGATTGCCTTGTAACTTGAGAGTAAAGCTACTGGTTGGTATACTGTGTCTGAACTATGTTTTGTCTTGCCTTGGCAAAAAAAGTGGTAGATCCTGATATTTTATCCTTAGTGAATATGAATTTGGGGTTTATACAAGTTTAATAGACTATAACCAACCGTGAAAAACATAATTATTAAATGATTATTTGGAAGAAAATTATTAATAACCTTTTAATGAATATATCTCAACGAATATAATTAATGTATGTACAAAATGCCTAATTTAGTTAGCTCAACCATTTAATATAGACAGAATATGTCCTATCACCATCGGTTGAGGAGTTATTACGTTGGTACAGCAATATGCTAAGCCATTGTAACCTCGATAATGTAATCTCATTTTAAACGATTCATTTAAAACTCTTTTCTAGGGAAGCCGTACTACGCTAGGGCAACTTGTGTAAAATAAAGCGAACCGTGAAATCGCAATTGAGAATTTTATCCTACCACTCCTTGACAACTCGGATTCCATTTTCCGAGTTGATATAGGCCTCGGGTTGTTATAGGCCTCGAGTTGTTATAGGCCTCGAGTTGTTATAGGCCTCGAGTTGTTATAGGCCTCGAGTTGTTATAGGCCTCGAGTTGTTATAGGCCTCGAGTTGTTATAGGCCTCGAGTTGTTATAGGCCTCGTCCCAGGATTTTACTATAAATACCATGTACCTACCGCAATCATCGAAAAAAAATATTACTTCCCCTTATTATATGACTGCCCAACAAAAAAGGAGTGTAATGTGATCAGGATTCATTTATGTATGTTTTCCATTTCTTTATTTAACCATAACTTCTAAACGATGAACCGTTTTAGAATTGTGTGGTATTTTTGAATCGTTGTCATTCCGAGTGTCACAATTTAACTGTCCAAATATTAAGTAAGTACCTAGTTGTCTAAATGTCCAAATGTCAATAAATTAAACATAACTTAAATATATCGTGTTACGTGTCAAATTAAAAGTCTGATTGAGTATATTTTAAAGATATACATGTATCTATACGGATGAATACAAAAAACACAAATATTTTATGAAAGCACAGTGATAAAAATAATTATAAATACAATAGTTCACTTGCTGTAAGGGTAGTCGTGTTTCTACACGAATGCCTAAGTATGTGGTATTATTAGTCATGATCTCATCCCGAGTGTCACAGGGTACTTAAAGTGCTCAGATGTCAAATAAATAATTATCGTACTGTTAAAATGTCAATAAATTAGGATAAATATATCGTGTTCAGTATCAAATGAAAAATCTGAGGGAGTACATTTCGGAAGTATATATGTATCTATACGGATAAATACACAAACCACAAATATTTCATAAAAACCCTTTTTATTACTCGAGCACCGAGGGCACCCGACTAAAGTTTATTGGCATTCAGATTTCTAATGTAATAATAATATTTTTCTTTTTGCCAAATATACGATCAAAATAAAAATTATAAATAATGTATGTATAAATTGTAAGTTGATTTATTAATTGTAATTCCAAAATCCTTGCATGGTTTTTGGAATTATTAAACTTTGAACCTTGAACTTTGGACTTTGAGTGCGGCGGCGGCGCGCGATCGTTTCAAGATATCATAGGTCGAACTTTATTCTCTTACAAAAAGTGCTTTTTAGGGCGAACAATTTCTTTCTAATAATTCTAAATGCAGCTAGGAGGGAGGACCCCGCAAGCGACCTCGAACTCGTAACTAATCGAGAGACCGGAGTTATCTGGTAGCAATTGGAAGCAAGGACGTGAGTGTAGGCCCGCTGTGTAACATTCATGGCTATCTCGCGGTTAAGGCGTTGGCCTCTTGCGGGCATGTGGCGGAGCTCGGCGGTGGATTGTTTTGTCCAAGTCTTTTGCGTTCACTTCACGGGAGAGAGAACGACTAATCGTTAAAACTTCCTGAGGTGACGGGTTCGCCCGTTGTAGTTGACAACTCTATATAATTCTAAATACAGCAATTCACTTTTTGTAAAGGCAGTCGTGTTTTTTTATTTTTTGTATTATTTATTCTTTTTAATATATTTACTTGTTTTAAAGTGGCATATCCGTCACATAGATTATGTAGGATAAGAAAAGTATGGCACCAAACGCTGCCCCCCTACAGTGCGCCAAATTTAATTTGCCTCTTCTCATACTTTTTTTAACTTGCATTACTTTATTAACAACGATGTGACAAATAAAAATATATTTTCAGAGTTTTTTTTTTGACATAAACAAGAGTCAACTATGACAGATTTTATAAATATCCAGGCTTAATCCTGACAATCCTATTTCTTTATTGAATAGACGCATACTGGGAAAACTGTCTTGAAAGTCGGTCTTTTCAAAAATAAAAAATTGCACTTCGTTCAACTCAACGCGAACGACCTCGTGTCCCTACATCCGAAAGCTCGCCGACTTGACGCGCTCGTAGAGCAAGATCGCGGCGGCTCGCGGTTCGCTAATTAACGGGCAGCAAGCTCGCAAATCTGACACCGGCTGACAGCGGCGCACTCGTTCATCCGGACAGCTGCCGAGCTCGCGCCTCCACAGCTACCACTTACTCGGTGAACGCAATTTTCTTCTTATTATTATTTTCTATATTCCTTTTATACAGATACATTTGTAAAAGGGATTTGTTCATCATAAAAAAGGAGATTGAGCCTGGTGAAAACTATATTTTACAATATTTTATGAATACATAATACATAATACGAATACATAATTATAACAAAAAAATGTTTATATATTTCGGAAAAACAATAGGTGAATCGAATTTAAATTAATTTCACCTCTTTGGCTGTGACAATACTCACGGACATACAGTGTATCGGAAGCCGATACAGTGCAACGTCGCTCGTAAATTGAGCACGCGATCTATGCGACGTTGATCATTTTTTGCAGGAGATGGAACATGTCAATGATGTCCTTATAAAAAATGGTTGCGGAAAATATCACGAGACCCGCACACGATCCAATACAGACGAAGCTCGGATACCGAGCAGATCACAAGTATTCCTACTATACGTCAAGGGCGCGACAGGTCGAATAAGTACATAAGATGCTAAACAATTTCGATATCAAAAGGATCTTCAAGCCGACCCAAAATATATCTCGATCTCTGAGGCCTACAACTAGAGTTGTCAACTACAACGGGCGAGCCCGTCACCTCAGGAAGTTTTAAAGATTAGTCGTTCTATTTCCCTGGAGTGAGCGCAGAAGACTTGCGGACAAAACAGTCCACCATCTAGCTACGCCACAAGCCCGTAAGAGGCCAACGCCTTAACCGCGAGATAGCCAGGAGTGTTACCCAGCGGGGTTACACTCACGCCCTTACTTCCAATTGCGACCAGATTACTCCAGTCTCTCGATTGGTTACGAGTTCGAGGTCGCTTGCGCGGTCCTCTCCCTTACGAAGCGGTGAAACGGTGTATACCGAATCTATCGCGGACCACGGCATCCTTTGCCCGGCTGTTCACCCAGGATCGGGTAGCCGATGGTTGTTTCAAGAGCAGTCGCCGTAAGGTCCGCAACCACCCCCGCTCTATAGGAAACAGTACTGCTTCCAGACTCCCCCGACTGTTAGTCAGAGTGCGCAATAGAGTGGCTTTTGCCGCACGGAGCGCAGACCGTCCAGGAGCGCCAGAAGGTTGATTCCTAGGGGAAACTAACCCTAGGGCCAGAGTCCTACCCAGGCTTGCACTTCATGCGTGGAGGCTGTCGGATGGGTGTTGACCCGTGAGTGTGACCAACCCTGAACAGAATGGGTCTTCGTGGCCAACTCAGCAAGGGCCCTTTAGCTCCCTAAAGATCTCTGAGGCCTGTAAAAAATGTAATATCACTGCAAACCCCGGGTGTGTAAAAAATCGAATGCAGCCGTGATTTTACCTACGTTGGACAAACGAAACGGCCCATAGCCACTTGACTGATGGAGCACATCAAAGCCAACGATTTTTTTCTCATTGGGTTAAGGTTTTCAGAACATGTTATCCCAATAGGTCAAGGACTCAAGGTTAGCTGTAATATATTGCTTCCGAGCAATAAGATCGCCGGTTTCTTTCAGCAAATCGTTTATTATTTTTTCGCGTTTTATTATTATATTCGTATCCTTCGAGATATCTCTTATTCTTATGAGGTCCATGCTTGTTTCGGATTCTGCCAATCCTTTTCGTCCTTGGATACTTCTTTTTACTTTCCTGGCAAAGGAAAGTATTGTAAACGCACTTCTGTGTGCCTGTGTGTATGTGTGTATCCCTCCACGATAGCGCCTAAACTTT